>CADDXX010000684.1:245295-346662 GCA_902810485.1 Alauda arvensis
CATTAATAAAAACAGTTGGTTCTCTTTGTAGCTCAACTCCTTTTGCCCTCACTCTATRTACAATAATGTCAAATAGCTCTCTGCAGTACTTCTGAATGACTATAGCTACACTATAATCATAATATGTGAATTTATATTATGCATGAAAGGCCATAACCTATGAAGAAGTCAGTTTCTTTTCATGCATGTATTCTTTAAGAGTTGGTTATGAAAGTGAGGCAAAAAGAAAAAGAAAAAAAACAGGCTCTACATTGCTACTGTGGAGGCACCCAGGACAATTTTTCCTTTCCTCAACTCTCTGGCTGTGTCATGTTTTTGTTCAGTGACCACACTTACCATGTCCCTACCATTTTAACTTCCCTTTTCTTTTGATGTGTGTGCATTTCCCCCTGCAGCCTCAACTTGCTCTTTTCACCTCTCTTTCAGGATTATGTGGTGCTGAAACTGTGGTGGCTCAGAGAGTCACTGGGCAGCTGGAACTGCAACAGAGCTGAGCACTACAGGGGGAGGACAGACAGCTCAGGCAAGGTGAGATGCTGAGCTCTGGGGTTGGGAGCTGCCTGGCAGCCTCACAGGCCAGCAGGGCAGCTCTGGRACCTCTGTCCCTGTTTCTTTGGATTCTGACTGAGCCCTTTCTCCCAGTCAAGGTTTTTAACTTTCTTCTGCAGTCATCAGAGAAAAAATGAGGGTTTTTCAATTTGGAAAAAAAATAGGTCGATTTAGGCACACTTTCACCAAATTACATAATTACTCAAATAAGGCTCTAGGAAACAGTTATCTATAAWGATGAAATAATAGGAACAGAAAGACTTGTGGTGAGCTGATCGTGAACTCTTTGTTGGTTTGAGTGGTACTTTATGGATTTCAGATTTGGAGGAACTTTGCCCTCACAGAGAGAAACAAGGGGAGTTCCAAAGAAGTTTTTCTTCTTTTTTACTACTTGCTGCAAGTTATACTGGATGATACTCAGAAGGAACTGTACTGGTTGGTGGAAAAATAAAGGTTCAGATACATAAAGCTAATGCAATATGGTTCAGATCTATAAAGATTCTGGAAAAGAAGCTATCATTCTCATCTCCCATGGCTTTATCAATGTAAAAAACCTTCAACATATGAAAAAGTTTGATTTTCAAACTGGTATGACTTGTAGTTTTGATCATAGCACTGTAATACTTCTTTATCTGGGTTTGTTTTAATAATGTYTGAAKCAGGTGCACTGAAAATGTGGCTGTTCTGTAGGAATGAGGCTGTTTGTCCCTTTTATTACAAGACTTCTCTTGGTCCCAGATTTATGGATCAGTGTTGCTTTCTTGTGTGGGATTTACTTGTAGTCAGGCTGCTTGTCTGAACTTCTTTTCCTATCAATGGAAGGTCATACAGTTTGCTGAAGTACAAGTCATCTCATTCTTCAGTAGATTTCTAAGGCAGGTCAGATAAATTATTTTTCTTGGTACCTACATCTCCCTGCTGACAATAAAGGGAATCCAACAGGGAAGCTGTGGTAGATCCCACACATGTTGTAAGTGTTGAAAGCTACTTGAGATGAAACCCTCTTCCAGTGTTTGTGGAAAATGTAGACAATCTATCAACACTAATTGGCTTCTGGGTGAGATGGAGAGATGGAAGCTCTGGGTACACAACCTTCCAGCAGAGGTCTGCCCTCCAGTGAAGGAGTCCACGCAATCACCTTGCCTACACTTGTGACTTTTGTCCCTTCAATAGGTTTGTTGTGTGCCAACCAATGCCCTATGCAGAAAAGCTTCCTACTATGTCTCAGGGGAAATAAAAAACAGTATTTAGCCTGATGAGTTTCATCAAGTGTATGGCACTTTTCCAGCAAAACATCTCATGCCTATTCTACTTAATTAGAAAAATCCTGGCCTGTTTTATTTGGGGCATTTGCTAACATGTAGGAGCAGCAACAGCAACATCTGACTGAGATGTCTGCCATAACTTTGAATAGCTGAACTTGGGGCACCTGAATGGTACTTAATCCATGCAAAGAATTATGTTGTGGGCTTAATTAAACAGTAACAGACCATTCAGTAATGTTAATGCACACAAACAGAGTCAAAGAGGCTAATTAATCTGACCTGCATCTTCCTTCATCATTTATTATTAAAAATTTGAGAAAAATGCATAATGGACTAACCAGATACATCCCTTTAAAATGAAAATATGGACTATGTGAACTGAAGACTTGGACCATTCCTGTGTAACAACATGGGCTCCTAAAGAAAGTGTGAACTCACTGTCAAAAGAGCTAGAGATTTTCTAAAARTCACAGTCTTAAGTGTTTCTGCTAGCAATCAAGGCGTCCTATTACCAATTCCATTCACAATTATCATTTTGCAATCAGAATTGTTGCCTTTTTCCCCATGTTATAATTTGTAATACTTTTCATGGATTTGTTGTGCATTTAGACCTTCCTTAAGAAAATGAGACTATATCCAGTGGCTTGCATAACCCAAGGGTAATCATGAGAGAATTTGGAAGATGGCCTTCCAAGAGATCTCTGAGGTTGGAACTGATCTCAGATGGGCATCTGATCTAACATCCTGCTCAGAGCTAAGAGTGAATTCAGCATTTAGACCAGGTTGCTCAGGGCTTTTTTGAGTCAGGCATTTAAAGCGTCCATGGCAAAATCTCCACAACTTCCCTGGGCAGCCTGTCCCAGTGCTTTGCCGTCCTCACAGAGATCCTTAGACAATTTGTTGCAGTTGGAACTTCTCCTCTTTTAGTCTGGGACTGTTGTTTCTCATTCACCTACCATGCCCCTACATAAGAGGACTGTGCACTCATGCTAACTTCCCTGTGGATATGGACAGACTGCTGTAAGGTGTTCCCAAAGCCATCTTGTCTGTAGGCTGAACAACCTCTCTCTTGCAGCTTCTGCTCACAGGGCAGCTGTGCCAGCCCTGACAATTCTCTTGGCCTTTGCTCCACTCACTGCATTTTACCAGTGTCTTATACTGGGAACAAAAACTGGGAGTATTCAAAATGTGATCTATTGAACATCACATAAAGGTAATAATTTTCCTTTGTCAATTGACTAAAATTTTGTTCACAAAGCCCAGCATGCCAGGACACTGCTGGCACATGCTTAGACACAAACATACAATGATGTAGTACCAGAGTGTTCCACTGCACCTCAAGGATCTGCAGACAAACTCTGGTTTTGAGCCAAAAATAGCATCTTTGTCTAGACAATATTGGATTTTTTGTGACAAAATATGTCGAACTTACCTTGCTGTCAGACTTCAATCCCAAAATATCAGATGGTTTCACATTGAGCAAATCTATTGTATAGCACATGTGCCAAGTTTGTGTTTACTACGCAAGTATAAAATGGCTTTGATGATTCCCATTTTTCTTTAGCTAAAGGATAAGATATGCCCAAGAAAACCTTTCCTAAATAAAAAAATACTTTTCCACGTAGTTGCCCTTTATTGATGGAAACTGGCTACAAAACTCTTTAAAAGAAGAAACCCAGAAATAGATGTTGAGCTCTAATTACCTTACCAGGTAACCTCACCCCTGATAAGTTACAGGTGTACTAATTACTAAAGATGAGGAACAGCTTCACCCTTAATGGCTCCCAGCTGTAAGTAATAAAGAGAAGTGTGATAAAATGGAGGATGGTTAGCCTGTCCTTTTTCTTTTCTCAAATATGAAGAGTGATTTGGAAATGGGAGGTAAGAAATTTGCACTTCTTCTTGGCTGTGAAGAGCATTTTGGAAGCTGAAGTAAGAAACTTGCACTTCTATCCTCTTTCTCTTCTTGAATATGAAGAGTATMATGGGAAAAGAAAGGTAAGAAACTTGCACCTCTACTCTCTCTTGTGGAATATGAAGAGTAGCCTGGAAATAAAGGTAAGAAACTTCCCTCTCCTCTTTCCTCTTCTCTTTGAAAATGGATGGTAAGGAACTTGCACTTCTTAGTTTTTAGTTTTGGTARCTGAATTTATATAGGGTATACCTTAAAAAACTTCAGCTCTCACTATATAAAATTATCTGTGTTTAAAAACCATGTTTTTACAAAACTTGCAGCTTGAGGAGCTGTGGCTTAACACAAAACCATACATAAATTTATGTGGCTGGGAATCAAACCAATAGACACATCTGCACCAGATGCAGGTAATGTGGTTTTACACCATTTTTYCCTATCTTTCTAGTACCTTCTTAGTACCTTTTCAGAGTAGGAGATATATTTTTCTGCTAAAACAAAAGATTTCTGCATTATAGGCAGACATCACATGGAATGAGGTCTAAATTCTTGAGCCTGTTAAAAAAAAGGTGCATATATAACAGGACATTTGGTAAATAATGGAAAACATACAAACTCCCATAGACCAGGGAATATGTGTATTTCAGTACCAAACAGAGGTCTGGTTCTTGTAACCCAAATGAAAAAAAGACCAATATCCTACATCTGTGAGATTGCCTATGTCAGACAGCAGTAACTAATTAGTTACAAGTGTAAGAGATAAAAAGATTTACACTGGCCTCTCTTATTCAGAGTACTCTAACATCAGAACACCATGAAACTTGTAAAGAAATGGCCGATACAGACAGAACAGTAATTTAAATATTCTGGCATGTTTTAAGCAACATGATTTTAAGAGAAGTATTAACTCCTTTGAGTTAATGTCAACTACAATTTTTGTACCATGGATATTTTCAGTTTGGAAAATGAGGTRATCCTTAAATWACTAAAAAGYGATRCTGTTGTTTATTTACTGGCAATRAATTAAAAACTGTTCATGACTTTATCAAGCTTTGAATTAATAAAAAAAGACAAAATTTTATTTACAGCCAGAGGAATTTAATCAAGAGAATTTATCATTTSTCTTGTCCAAAGAACTACAAGCTCTCTCATCTTTAACTGTGGGCTTCATTGTTASCTACTGCCCCTGACATTTGCTGTTACTCAGTTGGCCCCACAAACTCTTCCAGGTTGCAGCTACAGAGGTAGAGGGGCAAAGGATCGCCCTGCGCTTGCCCTTGCTGAGAAAGGGGCAGAGATGGGACAGAGGTTGGGCTTGTGTTATCTGGCCAGTTGGATCCTGCTCTTCCTTCATGTTCGCATTCGTAGGCAGGAGCTGGACTGCAGAACCATCCTGAGCATCATCTTCTTGGTACTGCCTGGAGAAGTAAATGCCCTTCTACCCAGGCAGCACCTACTTCACCCATGTCTGCATCTGATCCTGTGAGTAGGAACTTCAGGAACTTTGCAATATTCTGTCACACTATGACTATGAATTCAAAGTACTAAAAGAAGGCAAACTGCTTTCTATGAGACAAAGATTTTATTTTAGTTGGTACAAATATCTTTTGTACAATAATCTCACCAGCACATTGCATTTTATTTTCTAAAAACACAAATTACTTTCTAAACKATTAGGATAGGAATATATATATTTAAAGCTAAAGAAGGATTTCTTTTCAATTATATAAAATGCCAATTATATATATTCTCTTTTGATTTTTTGAATCATAGCGTTTTCACTTCAAGCAACAACTTTTTGGCACTTGAATTAATGTTTTAACCAAAAACATTAAAGTCAGGAAATAAATAAATGAAGGAAGGAAGCAATCATATTTTAACAAGCAAACATGCAGAGGTGCCAACTCCACAAAAATTAACTAGCAGATTTTGGTTCTCATTGTGACTAGAAATATGCCAAATAGTTTGGCAGATAATGTGTAGGAGCAACACATCCTGTTAAAGAAGATGTAAGTGGCTAAGGAACAGAAAATTCAGGTTGTAAGTAGTGTAAAACCCCCATTTTTAGAGTTATTTCTTGTTTAAAGCAAATATGTTTCAAAAGCTCACATTTGAATGCATACATGGATAATACATAAATGAACCATAGTAGAAAATTCCTTTTGATTTTATCTTTAGTAAGCAAATATAGCAGTTTTAAACAGTTTTTCAGATGAACTTTGATTGTTCTTCTATTTAAAACTTTATCAAAAATAGCATGCAGCAGTAACTAAATTGAAATATTAGCTAGATAATAGAATTGCTGGATTCCACTGTATTTTTCCATTTTTATGTGCTTTTGGAAAATGTGTATTTATGTGGTGTAACATTATGCATGTTCTCAGTTATCAAAGGTTCCCAACCAAGTTACCGTTACAATAATTACTAGAAGGAAATATAGTGATTAATTTTAGTAATAAGTAAACATCAGCAATATGTTCTATCAGAAAATCCTTGAAGATACTCTAATAATTTACTCTACTCTTACTCTATACTTTGCTGTCTAATTTTAATTTTTTCCTTAGATWTCATTCATCATTATTCCAGAAAATTATTTTCTTCCCTGCAATGAACCTAATTCTTCATCTCTCCCTTTACTGTTTTGATACAACAGTTTCTCTTCTAAAACACAGAACTAATGTTCACTTCTTAAACTCTTCACTTTCTCTGCAGAGCTGCTCACCTCTCCCTGTCAGCCTGGACAGAGCTTCCAGCTGGGGACCAGAGTGCAATTCCCACCTCTGTGGGAAGGACTCAGCTCTCCCTTCAGCCCCAGGGCTGGGCAGCTTCTCCCAGCAGGACCCAGCTGAGMTCWCTGATGTGAGAGGGGCTACACCTCTCTGCTCTTCCCCAAAGCCACATAACCTCCCATCAAGGGTTCAGCACCTGGATYTGAAGCTGACAGAAACTTCCACATGGAGCCAGAGKAGATMTCTGTAGATACTTTATTATTATTTTGAAAAAACCATTACTGATCATCCTAATCCATGAATAAGTTAAAAACTTTTTTAGGTTCAGTACAGAAGTCTTCTGTCTGCCCTTTAAGCACAACAGTTTAATTAATATCTAGGGTAAATATATTATTTGATCTGTTAATTTGTTATGCTTTCTTCAACTTGGCCTAAAATTTCTTAAAAAAGCTCTTGTTAATGTMATTATTAATTAGAACCAGAGTAAATAACCCCAAACTTGTATGATTACTTTACAAGGTAACATTATAATTAGTAAGCCTCAACAAGAGTATGGCAGGGCTTCATAAAATACAAGTGGTTAGTGCTGGTCACTGCAAATGCATGTACTGGCATTTCCTTTTTTATCAATTAAAAAGGTAAAATTTACTAACTTTTTTTTTTCTCCCTTTTGTCAAAGTTAAAATATTCAAGTAAGTCAATGGTGTGATGTTTGCATCTGGGTCTGATGAGAAAAGAATGGGTTGTCATGAGGTATTAACATCACTAATAAATGAATGAATTGCAGAAGAGTTAATGGGATCTGATCTTAGCCTCTTTCAGTTGCATATTCTTTCCAGAATTGTCATAGACAATAACTCTAAGATACAAACTACACTGTAACTCTTGGGTATGTATTCTTGACATTCTTATGGGCATATTCTGGCTAAAATTCTTGATATCGGAAAAAAATTGCAAAATTATTTGCCCAAGCAAATATTTATTCAGGATTGATGATTTCTTTGTGATGTGATAACTCATATCTGAACAATATCAGATAAGAGTTAAGGTCCTTATAGCTTCTGTTTGTTTTGTATTCCTTCCTAGAAGTGAGCACTTGATAAAGTGATGTACAGCACTAGGAGAGGACTCCTGTGCAATTAGTGGTGCCCTGCTTTTTCAGTCAAATAGCCCAGGTTACAATCACATGGAACAGCCTAGAGCTGCGGAAATATCCTCCCAGGGCACTTGGTGCTCTGTTTCTGTATAAGTTATCCTGACGTTGCTGTCATTTTTTGGGAAGTTTCCTGCAGTGAATGGTAGGTCAGAATTCCTGCCTCTTTCATTCATACTTTTTTACAATATACTGTCTTGCAAAACAGGGGTGAACAGGTGAACTTTGTTAAAGTTTTAAAAATGTCTCTTCATATTAATGCATGAACATAGACAATTGTTGATAAACAGGTTTACTTGCTGTTATTTCTTTCCTTTTCTAAGGAGATTGACCTCTGTTTGGCATGTTCAGCTATAGAATATGAAATTGAGAGGTGTGAGCTGAAAAACGAGGTCATGTCCAAGTACCTATAAATCAGTAAGAGTAATTAAAAAGTGGGCAAATCCGAAACCCCATGATTTATTTTCAAGAAACTAGGTACATWCCTGAAACACTGCATTTAAAACAAGCAAATTAAAAATCTCACACATAYAACTGCTTCTGTGGAACAGAAAATTTAATAAAACATACAGTAGGTTTCACATGTGTTTTTTAGTTCCTCTTTAACTTCAGTAAGCTARGTAGAATAGTGTGTTATTAGTGTTTTCCTTGGATGCTTAGGAACAGAAGGTCAAACTAACCTTGTGAATTATTCCAAGTGTTTATAGCACTGAACCAGAGAAAGCCAGCAGAGACCAAATCTTACATCCTTTTTTAAGAACAACATTTGGCTGACACCTCAGCTAGTCAAACAACTCTGAACTCGTGCAGTTTAGCATGTCTTTTGAACAAGGTTCTGAATGACTTTCACTTTCCCTGCTCACCAGAGTGAAGATTAACAAMAAAAAAGTCTGTTAAATCACAGCTTGTCCTCTTGAATACCTCCTTAAATGAGCTCCAACAAGGATTAGGCTTCCAAGGCGTAATGGCTGGATCTGTAGAGGAAACTTGTGCTTCCAGCATCAAGGAACCCAGGAAATAAATACYCATAGCTTTATGGATGTGACAACATGATACCTTGTTTTCTTATGTTGGTTTTTCACTCCATATTTTTATATTCAGTTCATAATCTAAGGCAGTCAAATAAAGGTCTCATGTGCTTCCAATAAATTCTGCAAACTGAAGATAAAGGTTTCTCCGTGAGGAAGCAGTTATAAATATTGCAAAAGATAATAGGAATTTAGAGATATCACCAGGAAAAAAATAACCTTTATAGAAGTAGACTACTAAATTTTCCACTGATCAATAAAAATTATAAACTGTAATATAGCAATACTTTGGATTGTCTGCAATGATAAAGGCACCATCTGCTGTAAAGTTTTCATTCAATCAAGACTTGCTGTTCATTTAGTGACATTAAGGCATTATATCATCTGTGTTGACATCTCCATCTGTCACTGTAATCTTACCTAATCTCTTTTTACTCTCTTGGTTTTTGAAACTACATAACAGCAACTTGAAACTATTTTAAAACTTAGTAGAGTATTAGATTTTGACAATCTTTAATTTTTTTTTACTTTGTCTTTTTTTTTCCCCACATCATCTCCTGTGTTCACTGCTTAGTAACTTTTTGTTTCCAAGTAGATGAGCAATGAGATCTGACCTGTCCTGTTTCCTCAATCTACATATTTATTTTTAGTTGAGAATTATTTCTTCTGCATACTGAAGTACCTTTTATTAAACTTTTTGTCACCTACCACTTATACCTCCATTTGTTCATTAAATCTTTTCCAATCTTTTTATTGACCTCCTACCACCACTAGCTCAACACTATTAGAGTTTGTTTTTTTTGCTCTGACCTCCTTTGACRGCTCAGTCTCCATCAGTACTTAAAATAGTAATTTTTTGTTGTAGTTAATCAGTGCAAATATCTAACTCCCTATTTATTAAAATTCACCTGGCCAAAGTAGCTATCAAATTCTCATCTCATAATTATCTTCTGTCCTTGTTTTTCTTAAATTTGTGAAAAACTTGAATTGGGTGATCTTGCTTTTTCTATTCTTAAATGTATTGCCAATTTCCAAGCYCAAACCCCTATTTATCTTCATTACAGTGCTTTTGCACGACAGAGGCAGGAAAAGAGAAAGATTTGAAAAATTAATGTTGTCTCTGAAGAAGATCTGAGCATCATCTAAGAGAAAATTAATAAGTGTTAAGCAACTTTCCTCTTCCCTTGTTCTTGCCTCATCAYAGATGGTAATCTGGTATCCTCATAATCCAATCTCAGGCCTCACTGATTATATCCCTCCACCTGATCTCTCTCATAATCATTATCCCCCCTGTTCCTTTCTCTATAATAAAAGCATTTTTATCATCTTTGATGTTCTTATATTAACGAGTTGTTCCTGTTCAGGTCCTGCTACCAGTTCATCTTTCCTTTATAAATCTAAAAAAAAAATAAAAAATTGTGTAGACTATAACTGGCATGCAAAATAGTCCAGACTCTCTGCTGTCCCCTGTCTCCACCAAAACCAATCTTAACTACTGCCTTCAATCTAAAAAACCACAAACATCAGACTCCTTCATTAGAACCACTTGACTTTTTATCCTCTTGAATTTATTCTTGAAATGTTRTCTTATCTTTGCTTTTGTTTAGTTGTTTGGGATTTTAAAGTTGTTATTTATCCACTACCATGAAAAAAGTATAGTAAATAATAAGACAAAGTGACCTGATAAATCATCTTGATCTAGCAAATAAGCAGTCAAAATTTGGCCTTGCTTACCTAAGATCAGGACTAGTTTTAGGAAGGGATAGATAAAGTGGTTTTGATCTAGAATCTGGAATTATACCATTGCTTCTTCTGGCACCATGATATGGTGACTTAAACTTCACGGTAGAAGTAACATGGATTTATCTCACCTACTAATATTTCTATCATGAATTATTAGATTTCATGGCCCATTAGACTGAGGCAACTCAACCTCCCTGGGCAACCTGTTCCAGTGTTTGACCATTATCATGATAAAGAATGTTTTCTAAACTTTAACTGGCATTTACTGTACCTAAATGTGTTACTTTTTTTCCTCTGAACTCCAGCTCAGTTTTCTATGTCTCCTTCCATCAGGTATTTATTCACATTTGTAAGATCTCCCCTTAGCCTTCTATTCTCCAGGATAAACAATGCCAGTTTTCTCAGTATTTTTTTTTTTTTTTGTTATAACAGATGCTCTAATCCCTTTATTAGCTTCATGTTCCTTTTCTGAACCTGTTCCAGAATGTTAATTTCTCTCTCATCCAGGGGAGTTCAGAACTGGACACAGCATTCAGGTGTACCTCTATTTAGAGGACGATAATCACTGCTGGTAATGCTCTGGATGAGCTGAAAACATTCTCCTTAATGCAGATCAAGATGGTGTGGCCTTGTATTCTGCAAGGACCTACTATTATCTCATGTTCAGCTTCTTGTCCACCAGAATGTGTAGGTCCTTTTCTGGAAAGCTGCTTTACTTCTCTTCAGCTCCCAGTTTGACTGGGGGGTGTCTGGAGTCCATTCCTCCATGGGTGCAGGACTTTGCAGTTCCTTGTGCTGAACTTCCCAATACACCTGTCAGCCCATTTCTCCACCTGGTTGAGATCCCTCTGAAGAGCAGCACATCCATCTGCTTTATCAGTCACTTTTCCCAGTTTGTATCATCTGCAGACTTGCTAAGGGTACACTGTCCTATCACCCATGTCATCAATGAAGACATTAAACTGTTTTGAACTCAATTTCAGCCTGTTGGGGTTTGTTATTTTCCATTTGTATTGGTTTGTTCCAAGGTACTCCCTTTTGCTGTTTGCCCTTGGTTCTGCCTGGTCTGCCTCCCTGATGCACCCTTCCCTGAGCTCCTGTCCATCTCCCCTGTGCCTTCCCCTGGCACCTGTCTGTGTTCTCCAAACCTTGCCCTTTGTTCTCCAGAGCTCTGTGGTTTCTTCTTGGTGGTTTGATGTTTAATGTTTGTCCCTCCCTTGGGTTCTCCCCATTGCTCCCAGTCGATGCCTATCCAGATTGTAACCACACCCCAATCCCTTCTGATTGGATCTCTGTTACTGTCCCTCCCCCTGTTAAAAAGTGTTGCACACCCCAGAGAGGCGTTTCCTTTGGGCAGTCCCCTCTCAGGGTAATTTGCCAAGCTCAATAAACCCTGAGAACTCAGACCCCCAAAGGAGCCAGCCTCTTTTTCCAATGGCAGCAGGAAGGTTTCTACCGCTCTTGCACCCACTGGGGTGTGTGTGTGTCCTCGACCCACAGATCGTGGCAGGGTCACCTCGGGGCAGAGCGAGCCCTAGAAGAGAGGGACCACCTGCATCAGCCTCTGTGGGACTCCACAGTTTCTTGGTCTCTAGATAGATTTGAGCCTGTTAGTTTTCAGTCCAGCTCACTGTCTGCTTATTCAGTCTCTAATTCCTCAGTTTGTTTTTCTGTAAGGAAGCTGAGAGARATGGTGTTGAAAGCCTTACTAAAATTGAAATAAGCAACTACCTCTGCTTTCTCCTCATTCACCAAGTCAGTAATCTTATTTTAGAAGGCAGAAAGTTTTTTAGGACAACTGGATGTGGGAGTGAAACAGCACATTGAATGTCATCATTAAAATGGGATTTTGGGCTCTCCTCAAATCATGTGTCAAGAAGAGAAGCTATTTATGAGATGGTAAGAATGTTTGGCTGAATTCAGCAAAAGAAATTATTTTAAAATTGACTTTAAGTCTCCATATTGAGCTCTGGTTTTATATTTGTAAAACCTCTTGCTGCTCACTGTTGAGAAATTGGCTACTTTAGCCTTTTCCATTGGACCATGCTAGCATGTTTCTCTTGAAGTCTTTATAAGCAGGAAAAATATAACCTTGACATTTTTTTTCTTTAAGTGGCCTCTGAAGCAGTAGCATGGCATTACAGAGAAATTCAGCTGTTTACCCACACCTTTGGTTTCATGTGTTTTAATCAACTCTTTGAGAAAAGCACATTGAGAATGTTTTCCTTCTGTCCACAAAGAGATTTTACAACCCTTCTAAAGAGTGTATGGCTCCAACAGGCAGGAAATGTGAATTCCTTAATGCTCAARGGGAAAAATTGGATTCTGCTGAAATCACAACACTGAAAAAGGTGYTTTTGAATTTGTTTTCTAGTTAAAACTTGATCACTTAGAGAGTCATTAAAAGATCACATTAAAAGTGAAGAATAACTAAACAAATAGAAAATAACAACAAAAAAAGTAATATCAGAAAAGATTTGCCATCTACCATTTCTCTATCTGCTTTAAATATGGTGGAGAGCCAAGATTTTTATTTATCAACCCTGACTAATGCTAGGAGCACTGGAAATACCTTTCTGCCCCTTGCTTCCTACTCTCTGCTTTCACAGACTGGAATCTAGGGCTGAAGATACCAACACATATCAGGCTCTTTGATGGCTGGCTGGTCAGTTGCAGTTGCAGTGTGTTGGCAGCTGTAGTCTGATCAGAGTGGATAGATGGATGTGACAAAAACATTAATTGATAAAATGTTGCCCAATAAGCCATGTGTGATAGAAGCCTAATTGATTTTTATAAAGACCTGWTAAAAAACCTGACATCAACAGCTTTCCTACTTTCTGAATCTGGTTAGAGCTGCATAGAAGCATGCTAAGGATCTTWTTTTTTAGATGTGGTATTTTATTGAATTGGGTACATAAACTTTTACTTTCGCAACCATTATTTTATCTTTTATAAGTTGCAGGAGGAGTCTCTGTATGAGGCAAGAAATATGTAGGAGCACAGATGGCTTTTTTTGGTATGTGATACATATGACATAGAAACAGGATACAGATGCAGTCTTATCTTCTTCCAAAGTTACAGCTTCCTGTTCTGGTAATTTACAAATATTTTCAGATATCTAGTGGTAGTTTATCACAGTTGCTTATTTCAGTTTAAAAGTGTTTAATGGAAATTTTGCACAGGAACATGGCTCAGAATTCTGTGTCACATATTCACCAGAAAAAGCAAAACAATTTTGGGTCAACATTAGGGAGATACTTCTGGAAATATTTTTGCAGATTTAACACTTATTTAGGATTAAGTATAGGAGAAAAAATTCTTGTAAGTTTGAATGATAAAGATATGCAAATTCTTCACTTCTGTCAGCAGAATCACATCTGTAGAACAAAAAAGACTTGTGATGTTTGCTGTTGGCTTCTCTTCCGGACTGAAGATAAAGAGCCTGGTAGTCAACACTGTGGAGTAGTCAAGCAGTCACACTTAAGCCTAGTCTTGGTAGAAAACATGGCTGTCTGTAAGTAACAATTTTCTGTTGAAGGTTATTAGAGCTGTAGAAACAGGATAGGACTCGGAGACATGGGACATATGGGAAGGCAGCAGCACAAACTACTTTATTTATGCTGCCTTAGCATCTTCCAACACTGTTTCTTACCTTGTACTTTAGAGTTATGCATGGTGTATACTCAYACTATGAATATTTTGCAAAATCACTGGGCTCCCAAAGTAATCTGAGTGTTAGTATAAAATGCATGAGTGTGCCTGGATCAGCACTGATGGGAAATTCTAGGTGATAATGTTTGTCAGTGCAATGGAAAGTTTCTTTCACATTCAAACCAGCACAAATGACTATTCAGAACAGTGACTTTCAGTGAGATAGTTCCACCATTTATTATGATATTGACATTTGCTCATCAAGGAGTAGGAAAGAAAAAAATAAAGTTTGTGTCCTCAGAAAATAATAAAGATATTTTTTCCAATTTCAGATGCAAAGTGTTGAACTTGTGTKATAATTTCAGTTTCTGGAAGGCCTCTGAACGGTCTTCCTTTGTTCTCAAATGTGTTGAATTTTGTGGCAGCCCAGGTGGTTCCTGCTCATCAAACTGGCCTCSTAAGCATTCAGTAGAAACAGTTCCTGCAGCTGTAGAGGTGGGCATGCAGGATACTGTTTCATAAGGCAATTAGAAGATTTCTAGGACATAGATTAATATAAGTAGTCTGGAAGTCATGGAAGACCATGGGCTAACTGGTTCTAAGAACTGAGCAGAACAGCAATTTGGAGAGTCTCACCCAGTCCAGCTGAAGACTAAGCTGCAAGGAACTTTGCAACACAGRTTTTCCTAAAACCAGTGATTTACTATTTAGCCATCTGCTGATGGTGATTCTCAAAGAATCAATATGATTACACATGATGATTATARTGATGATTAAAACATCCTGTGCTGYTCATTGCAAATTATCTTCCAAAAGAGTGGTAGTTTGGCACATTTAGTTRGTAATAAAATTGGCATTTCCTCCARCATTTACAGGCAGATATTGTCCCCAAATCCTGTGAAATGAATCAGTAACTACTTACACATTACTAGTTAAGCTGCTAACCTGACTTCTTAGGCATTGACTAAAGCTTCTCTGGTATTTACCACCCTTAAGGGCCTTGCATGTAGACAGACTGAATGGATAACAGAATTGAWGAGACAACTTCTCTCATCTGTTTGCAATTTAGTTACTTCCCCAAATCCTAGTTCTAAAGAGAATTGAGCTTCCAGATAGTAGCTGTTATTCAGATTTCCTGCTGCAGATGACATTAGAAACTACCTTTTTTGGCTTTCCTGGATAACCATGTTCCAAACTTTTAGAAGGCACCACAGGTCATTCAGGGTTCAAATTATCTCTAATGTTTAGTTAAAAGCCTTCCCTTTTATTCATGTGATAAATTTATGCTACATGTATGTTACCTTTGTCATTTTTTTCTCCTAATATGTGGCCCTTTAACAACTTAAATATCTCTAGTTCAATTCTTTGAACAAGTGAAAGATTTGAAACAATTTTCTCTCTGAGCATGCGGTATAGTTGCAAGTCTGTCACTTTTCTCAAGTTGGAAAACAGATCTACTAAATTTGCCTGATAATTACATTATCAAATACTCTTTAGTCACAATATCATATCTTCTTTGTAGACAATCCATTGTAGAATTATTTCTACCTAATAATTCTAATTAATTTCTAAATTAATTCTAATATAGGTTTCTTAAACTCCTGGTCTGTCAGGGATTGTCCATGACTAAGTACAAAAGAACTGGAACAGCTTTCTGTGTGTTGTGTGAATATCCTTGGGGACAAAGCTACCTCTGGGGATTTTTGAATGTAGTGCAAAGCAGAGGTTCAGAGTTTTCATATGTACATAGCTASAARAATAATAATTAAAAAAAATTATAGGGCGCTAACAAAAATTTGTCGAWATTATTTGAAGGTTCAGCTGCCACACACATCCATCTAGCCCTTCATATTGTTGTCCATACTGTCCAGTTTTTTGATCCACAATATTTTTTTCCTGTTTTGAGAACTGGATTAATGTTTCTATAGAACTGCTTGTGATTCTTCCAGGTTTACTTTTTTAGTAGTTACATGTCTTAATAATTAAATCTAAACTGACAGGTGTGAAACCTGTTTCCTAGGCTTAAAGGAGTAGCATAATAAGCTTTAGTTTTAAATTTTTTCCCATTTCTGTGACAAACTCATAATCTCCATTAAACTAACTTTATGAATCAGATCCTTTATCAATTTACTTCAGTGGTATAAGGTTAAAATCCTTAGAAAGAAAGAAAATAAAAGTAATTCAGGTCAATATATCTATGACAATACYTTCCTATGGATATATGTGAAAAGASCATTATTAATAAAATTTTTGACTGATACTTATCAAATGCAATATGGYTTATTGAATGWCGAATCTTCAAATCTTCAGCATATAAGAAAGCTACAAGTTCAGGAAAATCTTTAAATTATTGTACCTTCTTGTTTTATAAAATTGGCCTGGCTATGGAACTACATTCCTACTGATTTTTGTGGTTGAAGTATATTTCTTATTACACAGGTACARTTGCTGTTGGATGTTTGGCACTAAGGCTCCTGGAAAGARYRTGGTGAGCTRAAATATGAATACCTAAGCATCYAMACAAAAKATWAAGTTGTACACTGTGCTCTTCTGAAATTTTTGTCAAATGTAGTACTTGCATTTCTGTTAGGTTAGGTGATTATGCTCTTTGTTCCTTTTCCTGAAGTACTTGTCTAATATGAAAATAATATTACGTATATCAAAATGTTTAAACATGCATTGAACTTTCTATTTGGACAAAACATTAGTGCTTCTAAAGATCCTTTCGCCCCTTCATTTCTGCTCCAGRTTTTGGATATCTCTATGGCTTTGGGGTGTTTTAGGGATTCTTACATCTTAGCAAAGTGAAGCCACATGGTGTAAGAGGGCARAGGTTGAAAAAGTAGAAGCAGCTCCTCAGCAGCCTCCAAACTTGGCAGATCACAGAGTTGCAAAGCTCTATAGGAAAATGACAGCTGACGTGCATTTGTGGATGTGGATCTCAAGCAGTGGAAAAGTCCCTCCTTTCCTGTATGTTCTCTATGCAACCAGAGTAAGGAGAACACAGGTAACATCTCCTAACAGACTGTATGGGGGGTAGAATACCTTGTGGCTCTACCTGAGGAAAATCTGATTCTTTAGTTAGACTGTCTGATGTTTGCTGTGGCTGCATGTGCCAACAGCATATCTCAAAAGCAGCYCCTCCTTCTGGCAAGTGGATTTCCCAACTTTAACCTAGATTGTGGAAACAATTCCAAGTTCAGCTGTGTTTCAGATGGGTGTGTGGAGAAGACTTTCTCACATATTGGATGTTCCCTTCCTTGGGACAATTGGATTGTGTTGCACTGATACCAAAAAGAACACACGACACGCAGTCAAGAGGGGAAACGAAAAGAAGAAGAAAGTTTATTGAATTCCAGGGATATTTATGCAAAAGGAATAAAAGATTCTGATAGATGGAGGAAAGCACCACCTCTACACACACACTGACTAATACACATGCTTGTCAAAGAAATCCATCCCACTAAGAAGAATGTAAACATCCAAGCTAGTTAGAAAACAACACCTGTTATTTACATGAAAACCCATGGGAAAACTGACTCCACGCTACAACTTATCAGAAGGATTAAAAATTCAGGGTGACAGGATTGGATGATGCTACTTCCAGAATTTATCATAAATGACTAATCCTAACTGTAGCTTCTGCATTTGTCATCAAAATGAAAGCTTTTGAATTCCAAATATGAAGCTTATTCCTTCWAAGGGAAGCCAACTGTAATGACAAYTAGTGTACGGAACTGTTGGTTTGGCACATCCCCATATGCCATTAATTTCCATAACTTTTATTYGAGTAACCTTGCTGTTCTGTGTTTTAACATCTTTCAGGTGCTAGTCTCTTTCCAAGAATAATATCCATATTAAGGAAAAGAAATTTATTGTCRGCACTTAAGTTGGATGCTAAAATTATTTTTTTGCCCATCCTTGACAGGATGAAAAGATGTTTGAATTGGTAAATAGTTATTAATTGTACATTGTACAAGTGTGTTGAAAATATAGGGTTTTAACTTTTAGAAGTTATTTTAAAAGCAATAAAAGATTTATGAAGTGTCTATATAGGACTGTAGCTAATCATTAGAATTCCATCAAGTAATCTTTTTTCCCTTTCAATTGAAATGAATATAAATGGTTTCTTGGAAAAAGACAGGAAATGTTCGTGTAAGACATACCACCTGCTATTTTCTCATTTATTGGACGTGTGTGTATGGCTGTTTAAGTTGTATATGTATACATTATCTATCCCAGCTACTTATAGAGGAGAGAAGCCAATTACTTATAGAGGAGAGAAGTCAATGTGCTCTGGAATAAGCTGCAAAACTAACTTTTGTTTAAATAAGCATTTCATAGGCTCTTCATGATTTATATACACAGGTCCTGAAAATGAATGGATGGAATTGGACTTCTAGCACCTGTTTTGGTGTTTTTTTTTTTGTAGCTTTATAGTTGCTTAGTTTATAATATGCTATACAGATATTTCCTGCAATTTCATCATATAGTGTTAAAGAATAAAGGCTCTCCTTTAGTTCTAAAGGGCTCCACTTCAATGTATATTTTAAAGAACTCTGCCGTGTCAGTAACTGTGTACCTAATATTTGTGTTAATGAGACATAAAATATGTCACATATGGAGAAATTTCATCACATATAACAATTGAAAAGATGAAAAAGATTCTCCAGGCCATTCAGAGCCTCTCCAAATCTTCTGAGCAGTTAAAACTGCTTTTAATTGTTTAATTGAATTTTAATGCAGCTGAAAATGTTCTCTCTGAAATAAATTGTATCGCATTTAATCCTTCTTGACTGATTGTCGTTTGCCTTAATGTTATGAATTTTTGCAGYACTGTTTTTGGTATTCTGAATCAGTCCAAAACTTCAATTTACTCTTGAAAATCTGTTGAAACCCTTTCCAAACATGGAATCCTGTTATTTAGCTAGCTCTCTTTGGAGATCTCTTTAATYTCCTTTGTTGCAAACCTTGTAAATTATTGCTTGCACTGTCCTTGGTGAACATAGACAACAGTTGATCATTTTCCTCCATAGAAAGGGCATTAKACATGCTTGCAGATTGTTGTCATATCCCAGCTGAGTCTTTGCTCCTCTAGACTAAACAAGCTCCATTATTTCAACCTTTCCTCATAGGTCATTCTCTGCACCTCTTATAACTTTTATTACTCTTTTCTGGAGTCTATCCAATTTGTTTACATCTTTTGTAATGACTCAAGTCTGGTCTCTGTCCACTAACAGTACCACATTCCTCCTAAAGTAGTTAAGACCCGGTTTTAAAACAATTAAGATTAAATGGTTTGATCATCAAGTGACTCAGGTGTAAAGCACGTTTGTGTGAGAGCTATCTCTTCCTTACTCAGCCTAGAACAATGCTGWTACAATTTTGTTGACTAAGACACACAAAAAGGTACGGTTTGTAACCTATGGGAGTGATTAAGCTAATTTAGGAAAAATCCTGATATTTCTACTGTCATATCTGAATATCCGTGTCAAAGAGAAGGTATCGATACAATTTTATTTCTTGGAGGGGTTTTGTTTTTTTTTTTTTTGTGAAAAATGATTAATATGGTACTCCTGATCTAACTTCACTACTTAGAATCTGATGCTTAACTGGAGATAGCAGCAGTCATTGTCCAGCTGCTCTAGCAATTACATTCTGTGTAGTTCTAGAAAGCCATGCTCTTCTCTTTAAAAAGATAAGATTACAATTCTATTATCAACATCTAAAAATAGTTATCCATTAGAAATGTGCAGGAAAACCACAGACTTTACAGTCATGCAAAGTTAAGCTTTYCCTTTGACCTGATATGAATGAAAAGCAAATTAAGAACTTGATCTGGCATTTGATATCTGCTCAGAAGAATAAAATAGTGAATTAAGGCAGCTTGTGCCTAGAATAAAAGCCTTATGAGCAGTGTCTGAGGGAACTGAGATAGTTTAGCCTGGAGAAAAAGAGGCTTAASRGAGACCTTATTGCTCCCTACAGCTACCTGAGAAGAGGCTGTAGCMARGTGGCAGCTGGTCTCTTCTCCCAGGTAGCAAGTGAYAGTATGAGAGGAACTGGCCTGAAATTGTGCCAGAGAAGATTAAGATTGGATATAAGGAAAAMTTTCATCATGGAAAGAGTTGTCRGACATTGGAACATGCTACCCAGTGRAATGGTTGGTGCTGTGAATTACAGCAGTTTGTGAACAAGAAGCTAATTTGGCTTTGCTGTGCTGCTGCAATGTTGGGTGCTGTTCCATYTGTGGTGACCAGAAAAGTTAAGTGTTGGAAATGTCTGTGCTTTCCTTTTCAGTGATATTGATAGTTCTTGTAACAGCTGATAACAATTTTTATCTAGGAGATACACTTTGGATTGAAAAATAAGTATCACTCCTCTCTCTCTCTCCCTCCACTAAGCATTCTCTACATCCTAACTCCTCCTCAGTATCAACATCTTGCTGTTGCTTTCACAAGCAACTCTGCTACAGACTGCATACATTTACCAATATCCTATAAACATTCCTTTCAAGTTCTTTTGTAAGGCGATTTCTGAAGTGGTAATACAGGTTCAGATCCACACAAGCAAAGAATAGACATAGCAGACCACTAGGAGTAGCAACCAAATTACAGCAAAGATTACATAATGTCCTTTACACCTTACAGCCAACAGACTGGGCTGATCAAGTTCAGTATCAGTGAAAACTGCAGCCAGGAGTTGAGAACAGGGACAGGAGGAATTGATGATTAGCAGARCAAATATAAATSRTAGAAAAAGAAGGAAAGTAAGAAAAATGGAGATTGAAATGCATTGCTATTTTTCTAATAATTCTGATTACATTCTTGCTAAATATTTCTAGCTTCTTCCATTTTAGTGATGCCTGAGTAGTTACCATTGGGTTTTTTATATAGATGCAAGTATTTAGCCTTCAGCTGCCCACTGACAATAAATATGTATAAGCTATGGGACATGATTATTTTGCTTTTCTTCTTAAGCAATCMCTTGAGAATTAGAAAGCATGACCAGGGCAGGGAAGAGATCAAAGGGATTTTATAACATTCCAGTTTTGCAAATATTTGAAAAAGGCTAGTTTTCCCYCTAGTGTTCAAAGCTCAGCTTTTGACCCTGTGAACCTGGTAGGTTCCACTGAAGGCTAGATTTAGTCTTTTACRTCATCATTCCTAGCTCTCCTTATGTTCATACTTATTTGTGCCAGGCTTAATGTGCAATGTGGGTCAAATTCAGCTGAGTACAATTACTTTGGTAGCATGTCCTTGAAAAAGAAAAACGTATTTTTTTTTTTCATGATGGTGGCTAACTGTGATACAGTGCTTCATTACCCTGGTGATTTTTTGATTGTTTTTAATCTATGTCTGCAAAAATGGTACAGCACGGACAGCAACTTAACAGGTTACACAACATCTTTTGTTTGTGTTYAGTACAGCATGGGAATCAGCTTGAGGCTGACAGCTGAATTTAGGTTTCTTACTCATGATAACTCTCTGRGCTTCCAGTGCTGTGGAGATGTAGTCACTATCTTGGGCTGAATCCTACCCCTAATATTGTCTTAATTTTGAAAGATTTTATCTGCACATGATGAGACTTTAACTTGAAAGTCATTCTTAAGCTGATGAATCTTTTCTCTAAGAAAAAAAAAAATAAACAGATGAAGAGAAAGGGATACAGAGGTTGTATACAACAGCCAAAACTTTCACCTCCCTGAAACACATACAGTTAGAACAGGAAACTTCTGCCARGTTCTCAGAGAATTTTTGCATTTCCCTGCTTGATCAAAACTCTAAAGGTAAGTTCAACTACAAAGGAAAAGTCAAAAACAGTATCTCAGCTCCACCTTCATRAATAGTGCTATGTTTCAGAATTTCAGTGGAATGTATCTGTTCATAAGACTTATGAGACCTATTTCTTACAGTGTCATCTAAATAATAGTAGTAGTTGGTTTTGTTGTTTTTTTTTCTTCTGTAAAGAACAGCCTCTTTTCCTTGTTGAAAACCTCTTGCTCCTTGGAAGGGAGTATGGCACATTCTTAAACATGAAGAGCTAATGGATGACCTGAAACAGAGGGAATAGATTTAGACACCCTGTGTGCAAAATCAAAAAAGCAGCAAAGGATCTAAAAAGCAGAAAAAACATTTTAGCTAAAACTACTGGCCTCAGATCCTGTGGGAGGAAAAATATTGAAAGGCTGTATAGATTTCCTACAGTTCAACTCTTCTGCCAGCTCATAATTATGTGCTGTCTTGTTATTTGAAATAAAGCAACAGGTTTTCCTTGAATGTGTCACTCAGGAAAGAATTAAACGAAGTATATGTGGGGATGTATTCAAATGTAGTCAGGAGCTTAATGATCAGACAGATTTTTTCCATTACTCTTAATCAGGAGGTAGTGATGTGGGCCAGTGATACAASCAGGGAAGCTCACATGCCTTGTAAGCAAGTTCTAGTCATGCTCTAAATCTTAAAATAATCCTRAGTACTCTCCATTTTTAGGCATGAGGATGAAAAAACCCTCAACCTTCTCAACATTGTCTRTCCATTCCATTCTTCATTCCTGGGAGGTTTGGAAAGAGAGACCTACCACCTKCCTGCCAGACAACATGTCAAGGGATCCTTATCCTTTTTTCTGACTGCTTGCCAGAAACTGGGTTAAGTAAAAAAAGTAAGCTGAAGATGGGAATGTGCCAGTCTTTGCAAGCTTTTCCCTGCCAGGAACGTGCTGAGGAACCGAAGGCACTCCCCTGTCCTGAGCCCTGCACTTTGCCATCACAGTGCCTGTATATTAAATAGGTTTTGCCTATGTATCTTCTTTCTCACGAGCTTATCATCTGCAATGTTTTTCATCCATAAATAGATGACAGSTGTGTATATGACCCAGTCAGCTTTAAAAGAAACAGGCACTCTCTGTACTCGTTTACTTGAGGGGAGTAATATTTAGGTTAAGAACAGCGAGTCCTTTGGTAGTACTACCAGCAGTCCACAAGATGTCATACTATCACAAAAATGGTAATTTCTTAGTACAATTAGTACATCAGTGTCCAGAAGTACTGCAACACCAACCTTCCAGAAACAGCACAGCCTGTTCAGACAGCCTCAGCTTAAGGCATTCAGACAAGCAGAAGGCCWCCCCTGAGCAAGAATGTTCTGAGATCTATTGTAACCTCTTGCCAAGCACTGACATGCCACCTYGGTTTCAGCTCTAAATTATTAAAAGAACATGAGAAAAAAATGCATCCTCAAGCGCTAACTCATAGTTCTACACAAGTTGCACTATCAGTGGAAAGAAAAATGAGTTTTACTTGTTGTCCAAATAGAACCTTGGTCATGTTTTCTGTTTTGGGTACACTACATTGTTAGCAGGCATGGATCATGAATTTGCTAAAGCCAAGAAAGTTTATAGTGGCTCTCAAACCTCTGACTTTATGCGATGAGTATTTCTTTGACTACCTCTAGAAGCTGCTGTTCTTCTAAATAGAAATCACTTACTTTACTGTACATTTTCCTCTTCAGAGAAAAATTAACTTAGTTAATCTTTAAAAAGATCGTAATATTTTTCCATTAGTTTTGTTTGTGTCCTGTGTTGAGTTTTTCTGCTCTTCATACAATTATAGGCTTCAAACTAATTTTTAAGAGTTTTGTTTCTCATTTGCAATAAGACATCTCTACATTCTGAATGTAAATACTGTGTGGAATCACCCTTTCTCCAATGTTCATGAAGAGACAAGGAAATTTTTAAAGTGGAACTGTGAACATTCTTCAGAGAAGTGTCCAGGGAAGCATTTTATATTGATTAAATAGCAGGTTTAAATGGACTTGTGAAAAGGATCCAAAACTCAGAAGAAGAAAATGCCATTATCTTGGGGTCCATGCATACCAGTTTTGGTGAAAACTTTAGTAAATGGTAGCTATAAGTGTCAAATGAAGAAAAGAATAACTTTCCTGATGCATATATTGATGCTTGGCTGTAAACTAACATATCTTAAGACCACTTGCAAACTTTGAGTCATTCTTGACATTCTATTGATCCTTGGGGTTCCATTCAGTAATATCTTAGAATTTAGAATGTAAAATATGGAGAATAAATGTSCAAGGAGACAAACTAGAAAATCTGGATGCTTTGTTAAGATGAGATATTTTAAAGCCTTATTAGGAAAAAATGTTTTCTTTACTGAGAAATGTTGAATGCAGTTGAGTTTGAACAAAACAAGATACCAAAAAAACCCCTCTCTAAGAGAATCAGCATAACTTCATTCTCCTCCTTTCTGCTGAATAAAACATTCACTGAAAATTTCCTTCTGTAGATGAAAGTAACAACTACATCTTTGTTAAGAGTGCAAGAATCACCAATCAGTTGGCAATAGGCTGGAACAGAGCTGTAAAAACATCTGCTGGGTTTTGGCATTCTCTAGGAAAAAAAATCAGGCATAGTTAACTGCAGTTATTTTAGTTTTGAATCCATTGTAGTAATCATTGTAATGTTTGTTTTTTTTTTAAAAAGCCCCACAATATTTACAACATTGATATATATTGTTAAAATTATACTTATCATTCCCCAATCTAGACTGGAGGATTCCTTATCATTCTTAAGAATTTTTTACCAAGTTATAGATGATTTTCAATGCCACTACTTCATTKTTTCCCAAATTCTGACTTGAAACATTGCTGTAAGAGTGTGTTCATACTCAGTGGGGCAAGAGTTTTAGCCAGTCTTTATTGGGGTGACTGTAATGGGCTTACCATGGATCTCAGCCTCACTGAAGTTTTTAGCTGTAGTTTTTTTTGAACCATTGAAAATCTAGGAAAAAGGTAGAGAAGTTCTATTAAACACACTTGTTTATCTGGTGAATTTTGGGACACTAAACCCTGTTTTCAAGTTTTTGTTTGATCTCCCTGCATGCTTCAATTTTTGTATGTTTTCCCTTATGCCCATACTCAGTTGGATTGACTGAGTAAAGAAATATTAACTTTCCTTAGAACTTGGTCTCATTACATTTTTAAACTGTTATTGCCAGAAGCTCAGTCTACGATGAGGATCAGCCAGTTAGGACAGAGAATATTAGATTCTTGACAGTAACCTGGCTTAGGAGCCAGCTAGTGAGGTGGGGAAAGCTAGCAGCACTGAGTGATAAGTATTGATTGCAAAGAAAGGTATTATTAAACTGAATCCTCAAGGAGTTTAACTCTGCTATTTTCAGTTAATGAGTGTGCCAGGGAATTTGCTGAGTATGCAGGACTAAGAAGTGTGATCAATATAAAGGACATTTGAGATCTCAAAGGTAACTGATATCTAGATCATCTTGAAGCTTGAAGGAATAGGATTGTAATAAAAGTGATTAGTATAAAATGTAATATTTAAGCCGAAAAATTACTAAGAACAGATGTAAAGTAGGCACATTTTGGCTTTCAACAGCTGGAGAGAAGGACATGAGGCAGTGATTCAGTTATCTTGTGAGCATGAGTCATTCATAGTGCCAGGAGATGGTAAATTTAATTCTTATTTACCTCAGCAGAGGTAGGCACATGCAGGATAGTTGTAGAAAGAACATGAGTTCTTCTGAATTGCTTTGCAGGATTATGGCTAGAGACATTCAAGAAAAATGAACTTGYCTTGGGAAAAATGTGAGAAAGGGATATTAGTATTAAGCAGAGAAGAGATCTGAATTTTCTTGTTTGTCTGTACCTTTATCAAATTTAATTTTTCTTTACACTCTCTAAAAATRTATTTGTGGAAGAAGGTGCAAAAGGCACAGGAAGAAGTGTATGAAAACACATTAGAATTACTTTAGCTTGAAAACTAGACAACACAACAGAGTTATCACTGCAGTGAAGTTCCAAAACTATTTTCTAATGGAAATAATGAGAGACAYACAGTGTTTTGTAAGAACAGGACTTAGTGAACAATATGATCACASGGAATAAGCAGCAAGTCCATCTGAAAATCTCAAAGAGACCTTGATCATTCAGAGCAGTGGTTTTAACAAAGGTAGACATGCTGTTCAACATTTTTTTGGATGATGCATACATGCTCAAACTTCTCCAAATTAATATTTTTAATAATTAGTTTGGAGTATTTCAGTATTTCAGACTCTGCAAGAAGTTTCCTGTGCAGAACACTAACTAAAACATTATTTTAGATAGATTTCCTTCTATCCAAATAGCCGAAGTAGGCACTGGGAAGAAACTGACTTCAGTGGAAAAATTGCATTCTTCCAAGTCACAAGGAAATAAAATATGTGATTCACAATTTGTACATGTACAATGACCAGAATTATGAGAATAAGGGCTACAATTCATTTCACTGGCATATATAAATTCCCAAGATTTTATTTTTTTGCCTTTCATACTTCCAGGTTCCATATATGTATCCAAGTTATTTGTCAGCCTGCAAGAAATAAATTCTTTGACATCCTGTGCACTTAGTCAGACAGAACACCTCTAAAATAGCAGAGATTCTAAWTGAGTGACCTGGTCACTTTAAAAATGTTTCAAAATTTACTGGCAAAGGTATTTTAGCTTTATTAATGTTTTAACTTATGAATAGTAATGTCCTTGTGTAAGGTTATGATTCAGATGTCTGGCCTGCATGATGAACATACTTGATTTAAACTCAAATTTATTGCCTCTGAGGTAAGAATCTGAAGAATCACTTCAGATCCTCCAGTAATTCYTGCAGCTAGGGCTATGCCATGGTGTATTCTTTGGAGTTTTATACAGAGGCTTTTGTAAAAGTTTAATAAAACCTGAAACAGAGTTARTAGCAGCACCTGAAAGAATTCAGTTGTCCTGTCTGATGAACAAGGATTTCCCGTGGCTTAGTTTGCCRTCATCCAACAGATGCAGAACTCTGTGCTGCTGGGTTCTGTGGGRGTCTTTATCAGAAAGCTACAGGCTGAGGTGGAAAAAGGTCCTRCTCTTTAGAAAACAGAATGAAAATTTTGTCCTTGATTTCTTTCAAAAAACGATTAAAAACCCCTAAGCCCAAAAAAAGCACATAAAGCAAACAAATACAAGAAATCTTTAAAGCCTTAAATTAAGTTGAACTTGTTTATTCCATTAATTATCTTGACCTTGCAAATTTTGTCATAGTCTCTATCCCAAATATGCTTAGAATCTATTAAAGAGACCTTTGAGGAAGCAGTGAACTTGTTTTTTACTGAGCTGGCTTCCTCAGACTGATGCATACTCCAAATGCAACTCKATAATTTAACAGGTCCTTTCTGCATTTGTATTCAGCACTGTTTTATCACTCATATGTGATATCTCATAAGTGAGATTTCAAAGGCAATTGATGCAATTAATTCAATATTTAAACACATGAAAGTAGGAGATTCTATTTCTTTTGTCTTGTAAAATCACACTATGAATAATTTGTTATCATGTCTTATTTAATATTTTAAAAATKACCAACAACAAACTTCTTTTCTGAAAGAAAGGTGCTGTACAGGAAAATTACCTAATCTTCCTTGATGCTGGATCAGTAAGACAATGTATTTTCTGTTACTCACTTTAATTTTTAAAACATGTTGGATATTAAGTCTGCCTTTTACATCCTCTTTTAACAATGCAGGAACCTGCCAAACTGTAATTTATATACACCACACCTCATGTCAGTTTTGTGATGGAAAATGTCAAGGTTYCTTTACATCATGAATATGGGAAGAAATCTTTCAATAATGTTTATTTGACTAGATTTTCTGTTTGCAGTTTAAAAACTTGCTTAGAACAATTGACAATCAAATAATAAATTATTCTTCATTAGTGAMAGCTATGCTGTTAGCAAGCAAGTTATTCTATTTTTTTCTGTTTCCTGACTCAATAGTTGTGTTGTCCTGTCTGGTGGTGAGGCAGCCTTGAGAGATTTTCCCCCAATGTATTCAACAGTTATTTTTTTTATTACCGAAGTACAATATAGTTACTATTTTTTTGTGGATCAGAAGCAGAAAGAAAGAATTACTTTAACCTGCTTATAGGTGAAAAAACCCCTCCAGAACTCTTAATTCCAGTGTGTCATTCCTTCTCCCTAATTATCTTATTGTTTACTACCTGCCAGTCTTTGAATGGTGGTTAATTGGAAGAATTAGCCTCTATTAATTTTCTTTTTTTTTTTCCAAAAATATCAAATGAGCTAGAACTTCAGTATTTTTAGAGGAGTCCTAAACATAAGGCTGTTGGAAGGAAGGCTTTTGAAGAAAACTCTCCATCTCTAGAAATGTGATGGTGAATATAAAAAGAACCTCCTATTTTAAAAATAAAGGGGATTTCATATTACTTATGATTTCTTCAAAGAACTTGCAATGATAGGAAGATGGGCCTCTAAACTGTGGAATTCTTATGGGAGTTAGAAATGGGAATGAAATTCCAGTCTAAATTTTGGAGCAGATAAATCTTCTTCCGAACTGCTGGGAAATGCCCCATAAAATAAACACTATGGAAGTGCAGGCAATGGTGCATTTTTTATTAGAAAAATTTTCTTTCTATAATAATTGCTGGACTAACATCCTAGTTTCTGTAATATTTATTCTTTTGTAATTCTGTATATTGTGTCTTWGAGACATTGACTGAGAAGACCAATCTAATTTGTGTGTTTAAACAAAGGTTGCTGTGACATCTTTATATGATGTCTAAAATGACATATAGAACTGAAACACAGTAGTTGAACCTGACCACATTTGTAAGTGGTCCTCTCCTGCAAGTGTTTGAATCTCAAGGGGGTGAAGTGGCACAAGCATCAGCCCTTGCCACCTTCAGTGTGAGGGAACCCCATTTATGAGTGGAGCTGTCAACCACTGTCAACAACAATCTTGCATTTTGGGTACCAGCAGGAAAGTGTCACCTCCTGCGTGCTCAGTGGCACAAAGCTCTGGAGAAAGGTATGATTGAAACCTCTTTGCTGCAACACAAGTGGGTCAGAAAAGCCTGTGTAATTGTTCCTGTTGCCARCAACTCTTGCCAGGCATGCATCAGTTTTTCCTGGAACACAGTAACTCTCACATCACATGTACAGGTTATGTTAACCACCTGGTGAGCAATTTTAAAGAGCCAATTGGTTCCCTCTCCCTGTCTTTYCCCCCACTCCCCAATACTCCACTGCAGACCCTTTGACTTTTGTAATAATCTTCTAAAGTGTTTTAAATATTGTGCTGCTGTTTCCTCCATCTGTTCCTTGCTGACTGTTGTCTGACCCTCTCTGTTCACCATATTGGCAATGGTGAAACTAATGTCAAAAAAGGCAAAAACATGTTACCTTATACTCCTGMAGAGCTGTTTATCTTTCCCTTGTTTATCATTCTTTAAATTAGAAATTGAAATCCTTGCTCCATATGCAGCCAAATCTATCACTGGTCCTACTAATAAGGGGAAAAAAAAAAGTAATAAGGGTGATATTTCAGTAAACATGGACTGTGGTAGTGCTTTCCAAACCTGTCTTGGAGTCCATTCAGCAAAAGGGTTTAATTTTCCCAAGGGTTGATATCACAGTAGTCCAGAAGTATAATGCACAAATAACATAAATAAAACATGAAATTTCAAAGGCATATAAATGCTATCAACTCTKGCTTTTGTGGAGTATGATTGCAGAAGGCATGATCAAAATCCCCTGAAACAATACCAGCATGAGTAGAGAATTGTTCGGACTAGTCGTGGGTCAGAACAAGGATATTCAGAACAGAATAGGAAAAAGATGCAAATAAAGCCTTTTACTTTGGATAAGCTTCAGGTTTACATTTCTGCCAGTTTCAGGTTAAATCAGACAARATTCTGATTTGGCTTTGGCTGAGACAAAAAATATTCTGAGCTCTTTTCAGGAGATTTTGGCAATCTTGCATATCCAAAATGAAAAAGAGAATATTACTTCCAAAATTCTTAAATGTCATCATTCCTGGGGAATCAGGTTTAAAAGAAAAAGCATTTCTATGATTTTATAATGGATTTCAACCAATTTAAAGAGAGGATTTCCAACATAATGATTTCTATAAATGTAGAAATCAAAGAAAAGAAAACATGCTTAAATATTAAACTGGTCATTTTCCAGGTAAACTTTTCAGAATACTATATAAAAATATGACTCTTGATATTAAAAGTGGCTTGCAGAAAATGAATGATGAGCTGAAATACCCTGCTATTCCTAAAATAGAACAAATTTGAAAAGCATGAAAAATGTGCAAATGAAAAAGGTTTATTTTCTTAGAAGATGTTCTAGAGAACTCACAGATTTSTGCCTTTCAGAATAGCAGAAATGACAGTTGGCTTGTTGGGGCTTCAGGAGGAATTTGCCTTTAGCACAGCTTATTTGTCTGGTTTTGATTGAGTACYTGTTTGTGTCTTTCACCAACCATGATCAAGTATACTTTTACGTGCGTAGTGTGGGACTGCTGGTTAGGAAGTAAGTATGATTTTAATTCTAGGTATCAAAAAATCCACAACTTCTCATCACTCTTTCCTAAATCATTGGACAGCTTCCTGGAAATCTCAGTGCTGTTAATTCTCAGTGGCCTTAAGGAGAGTCAGGGGCTATTTAATCATTCTTTCTTCATTAGGAGCTGTAGGGTATTTTTCCTCTCCTGGTGAATTTCCACCAGCATCAAGAGTTTTTCCTTCACTCATTTGTTCCAATCTGAGCAAATTCTTGCTTCCCATGGCACTCAAGTGTCAACTGTTTCCTAAGATCAACAATCAGTTGCTGATTGCAATAGTTTTCACTGTCAGGGTGGGACTATTCCCCTCCTACCACCAGCTTTTAACCTGCAAAATAGCAATAACAAGAGAKATTTCTCAGGCACATGCCCAAAGGAAATGCAACTAGGATTTGCCTGCCAAGGATGTTTTGCTCTAATCAGGCAGACAACAGATTTTCAAAAACAGAGGTAAAAGCATCGGTGGATGTAGGAAAATATTAAATTAGAGAATAATGSCTCCATCTAATTAATAATCACTTAACTTGATGAGATTATTTTATTTTCAAGAAAACTAATRCTAGAAATATGATGAATGTTCAACTTTGTGTCAATTCCTAGAAGAAGAATGTTGGAATCAAACACTGTTGGGCACCTAGGAAATAAAACAATGAACTTGTCAGGAGTTAGCTAGATTACAGTAATAYACCTTTCTTCCAAAATCAATAGGGCTTTTGCATAAAGGAGAGGCAATTAAAACAATACTTAACTGTGAGAAGCCTTTTGACACAGTTGCTGAATACACTGTCAYAAATACTGGAAACCTGATAAAAATAAAGCCTGACATCTCTTACACAGGTGCATAAGTTGAGGGGGAACCTGTGTTTTAAAAAAAAAAAATTCATTGGAGTCTGAAAGAATCTCTTGTTGGTCCATCCTTTCCAGTTTTGATTTGGAGWTGGAATTGGAAGTAATTACCCAATATGCAGTTATAATTGCATATTATAACTCCCATTAAGAGAAAAGTAGCATTTGAGTAACCATTTCTGGAGCAAATTTTTTATTTGTTTTATTCAAGTTGCAAGTCTAACTAGAAACACCCTAACAAGCACACCCTAGTGATAGCAATCAATGGTGCATGTAAAGGTTTCTGGCTGCATTTAGAGGCATGCAGTTCAAGACAGGTATGAGCCATTGAGAGGATGTTGAGTTGAAGAACAATGAGAATAATCAGARCCTGGAAATGGTCATGTGTAAGGAACAGTTGTAGAAATTAGAATAATTTACACAAGAGAAGATGGAGRGGAGGGAAATCTGATTATATCCTTAGAAACTTTTAAAATTGCTAACCAAGAGAGAGAAACAAAATCTTCTCCACAGACGCTGTAAGATGAAGAGAGGCCTTGAGTTTAAATTGCTCAGAGAAATGTGTAGGTTAGCAGGAAGAAAACACATTTCCATCTCAGAGGAATATTCRACAAAGAAATAGTCTTGTTTGATCATCAAACCAGTGGTGTTCTATCCAGAAACTCCAGTCATCATGACTGAGCTTGTTAGGAACAGATCAACAGATACTTGCCATGTGTRCAWTGAATGAAACTGGTCTTACTTGCAYGAGGTGGAAATGCAAGTCCCTYCACTTTTGTCTCCAYCATTCTTCTAAATGACTGACATAATCCAGCCYACCCAKATAACTGTAGCATTTTTRAATTGTGGTAGTCTTTGTCTGGAATAGAAGGTGTTTGGTTTTGGTACCACCGAGACACATGCAGTAGTTTGATGTTGTTGATAAATATGGTCAGCTCTCCCTCTAGTGGCATCGCTCAGTTGGGATTTATTTAGTGGAAAGAGGTTTTTCTCCTCAGTCCAGTGAAGCCTGATACCTGCTGGCACAGGGAATCCAGGGGCAGATGTGCTCTCAAACTCATATGTGGTGTAGCCTTTCCCACCAGAATTCATGTTGTTCCATTTGCCACTGCTGTGATCACACACAGAGACTCATCTGTGGCTCCTGGGCAAGGCAGGCAACATAAAGGGAGCAGCTTTATGGAGAGAGCTTCCTAAGTTGAAGTTCTCATTAGCCTTGGTAACAWCAAATAGGATCTCACATTTTCTRTCCCAGTGTTTTTAATTTTAAATAYATKATGTACCTAAATCTTSAGTAGATTTCTAAGGAGTAGGCAGAGATTTTGAAGGGGAGGTGAACTGGCTTTTTGAAAGTCAAGCCACAAAATAGCTGGTCAGAATCAAGGGAAATTGCAGATCATTTACAGACCCTACAATTAGTTAGCAAGTTGATATTAGGGATTAAAATGTTTTGACAAGGTGCTCGGTTCAGCTTTCAACCCACATTTGCAGTGGCAACTCCAGGTGCTTTGCCAGCTTCAAGGAGTTGCACCTAGCACATGGATTTTGACCAGGATGAATGTGCCAGGCAAGGCACTTTTCTGTGTTTGACTGGTGGTACTGATTCAGCATTTGCCTTGTGGTTTCCTTGGTGCTTTTATTCAGAAAATTTCATACATGTCAAACCAAACCAAACCAAACCATAAAAGGAACCTGATCACATCAATCCACTGCTTTCCTTTGAAACAAGTTACAGAGAAATTAACCTGTGGAAACATTGTACCCTTGTGCAACTCAGAAACTCTCCTGCTGCCAAGTTTTTTATGTGAAAATGTAGACTTTTCATGACAATGTATTTGTTGTATTGCTCCACAGTTATYTTTTCTCTCTGAACAGCAAAACTGCTGTATTATAAACTGAATTTTGTGTACTGTATTTGACCATAGTACATAAAAATCTTGGAGTGAAAAGAAGCTCAAGATAGAAGAAGAAGGCTTTATGATTATATAGCTCAGACACTACCAAATTTTTACTGARCTTCTCAAGGAAGTTGAGGATTTCAACTTTTCTATTTTGCAAAGTTTTCATGAAGAAAACTATTCCACTTTGGTAAGTTTTTGTGTTTTTATTGTTCATTATTATATTATGTAAGGGGGAAAGATTATATATATATATATATATGAAGTCAAAGTCTTTAAATATGTATATATCTGACTCAGATTAAAAGCACAGAAATTGTATCTTAATACCAGTATTTTAAATAAGGAATCACAATAAAATGTAATGTAAATCTTTTAAGTATTTTGTATTCTATTACTGAATTTTATCCTCTTGAATGAATTGTTTTCTTCAAATTCACCCTAAGAAATTAATAATGAGTCATTTCAGGAGCTAAACCTGACTATCCCATGCCATAAACCAGAGCTCTCAGGCTTCTAAATCCTCATGAATTTAGAACCTGAACTCTGTGAAGGTCATGACAGCAGCTTTCTCACTGCTGAACCATGTACTTTCCTTCCAGCCAAAGCCACAGCCCCTTTTTCACAGAAGTGAGAATCCCTTAGTTCCATCCCCCCAGAGATGAAGTGAGTGCTAYAGAGCAACAACCTAGACATGCCCACACAGCTCCAGGTTCCACCCTCATCCCATCACTGGCTGAAAACTAGGACAATTATATTTCCAAACTGACATGAAATGAAACTGTTACAGCCCACAGATAGTTTGAAAGMCCTTTTGTATCATAAATAATGATTAAGAATCCTAACTTAGTAAATAATGTTTAGAAGATGAAACAGAAAGGTCTATTTTGAAGACTGACATTTTCTATAGGAAGGTTATTTCTGATTAAAGTAGTGTATAATTATAAATAAAGTTGCAAATGAATGCTAAATAGCAGAATGTATAAAATGTTACTTTTTTTGGTGGCCAATTGTATTAGTCATGCAGTCTATAAATCACTGATGATTAATGTGCACCTGCTCTGCATAAAATATTATTTTATAATCCCTTGTTATGATCTTCTATTAGAAATGTGGAAACACCCTTCTTCATTCTCCAAACTTATAACACACTTCAAGAGCTTCCATTTTAAAGCATTTCTAACTGCTCCACGATGATAAAGTATCTTTTGGCAATTACAGTGAAACMTGTTTAATGAGTGTGGATGRAATAACACTATCTACRTTGTGTCAACACAATAAATCTGTAYCTCAGCAGGTGGCAGTTTGATATGTATTTTGTTCACATTATTGGATGAGGATGTTGTACATGAAAGGTGAATTTCAGATCTATTGAGAAAGARCAAAATGTCAGAACTGTAGATAGGCCTTTAATTAGTGAATTTTGCCATGGGAAATGCCTCAATTCATAAGAGGAGGAAATATGCAGTACTGAGTTATGCTAATGTTTTTTTATGTTTATTTTCTATGATTTAACAAATCTTTTTAGTTTTGTCTTTCTTGTTTAAAATGCATTTTCAACAACAACAGGAAAGTCTCAGATGTCAATTTCTAGACTTCATGACCATAGTATTAAGCTTTAAAATATAACTTAAAGGTTCARCAGATCAATAGGAAAACCACTGATGATGTATTATTACACGCAGCCAGAGTGGAATAAGCCATGTGGAGATACATCAAGTCTCTGAGGGTGCCTGCACCTCACAGGGTGGCTTAAATAAGAGCGAGACCACTTGCTTGGGTGTGCTGTGTAACAGAAAAGGTTTTAATAAAAGGAGAAAATAATAAACAGTACAATGCAAATAAAAATAAGCTGTACACAGGTGCAGAGAGCATAGCACCATGTAAAGCACCCTGAAAAAGCCCAGAGAGGTTTTGTGCAGTTCTTTAAGTATATGATGGTTGAGGCAGTGTCTTTGGCAAACTGCCCAATAGAGAACAGCTACACAGCTGAAAGACAGGTAAAGAGACCTATCCATGCCTCTGTCCTGGCACCAAGCCAATGGCAGCTTGGGGAGCACAGAAGTTTCTAGGGTTTTTTCCTTTTAAGTCTTATGGTAAAACTGAAATCCTTTTCCTTATGTAGAAAATACCTGTTTGGTTTAAAGCTGCATTACTGCACACTGAAACTTGTATTTTTCTAGTTCCATAACCATGGTCTTTATGAGATGGGAATTCTGCTGACCTCAGTAGTCTGAAAGTTGTGTGTCTAATCTGTATATTTAGTAAACATGCTTCTGCTTCTCTTTTTTTTATTAGGTGAGTTTGTGATAATCCTCACAGAAGAAAGCAACTTTCACTTGACCTTATATAATAATGTGTACATGCAAAACAATGCATAATAATATCACTGTGTTATATTATATATAATAACACTTCAAGCCAGCTAATTGCTTGAAGTTCCCTGCCTTTTTCTAGTCAGATAAACTATAACATAAAGTCAGGAAGAAATTGTTATCTTCAGTTTCTTCAAACCATATTCTTTTTCAATGTGTTCTGTGGTGGCTTATAACCCTGCTTTTCTCTATTTTCAGCATGCAAAATAGTAAAAGCTAACAAAAGAGCCTTCACTAAAGGCTTTTCATGTCTTTTTCATGTGCACTTTTTTCACAAACATAYAAGGAATTTGTAGGAAAATATAGTATCTGCCTACACCATCGAAGAATGACTCAAGAAAAGTGTACTGACAGCATAAAATAAAACAAATGTTTTCCATTTTAGAGATGTCATGTTTAGAACTAGARCTTCACCCTCACTGAGCTTACAGATACCATGAAAAATATCCACAGTAGGCAGTGGCAAGATGTTTGGTGACTATTGTTTGTGGCTCTTAAACAGCAGATGGATATGCAAAAGCAGTGAAATGGTGAGTCCTCAGGTTTTGCATCAAGCAGAGCATTTTCACAAAAACATTTTCATGAAAAGGAGCCTTGTGTGCTCAGAGTGAAACGACCTGTGGAGCTGGACATTAAATCTTCCTATTCTACTTTCTGCAAGATACAGATTCAGCTGTAAAATATTTCTAATCCTTGATTTACTCTTCTTATGGCTAAAAGAGTAACTGCAAAAAGCACATCTGAGAGATTTAAGAAAATCTGCATTCAGAAGAAAATACCTGCAATATTGCAGGGCAAACCAACAAACTGGACAATTGCAAATGGAGTTTCCTCAAAATAAATAAAGATTCTGTGTTTAWGTGAAAAATATGATATGTGTCCTCCCCCTTTGTCTTCTCAGGAGAATCCTGATAGGTAACTGTGGCTGAGGTGATCTTTGAACAACTCAGAGAAGCAAATAATGAGAATGCAAACAGTGTTTTCTGTTATACATTCACCACAGAAAAAATTTGAATATCAATTTTTGCCATCAGCTCAAGCTTTGCACTAAACTGTAGTACCTTCTTCATAGTACAATTTACTGATCCACAGCAGGTATCTTACTAAAAAACAAAKAACTGTGGAAAGAAACATTTTGCAATTTTCTTATTTTGTGTCATATTCATTTGAAAATTATGAAGTGAAATTGTGATCCCATTGCTTTCATAGTAATTATAAATGATGCTTATGTACAGAAAAATCTGAAAACACTCATGTCAGTCATTACATAGTTACTCTAATTCATTGAAATGCCTTTCATCTATATGTTTACTACATAATAATACTGGATTTTCTCCTTACAAATGATTAAGATTAAATTCAGTTCTTCTGCTCAAACTGTTTCTGACATCAATGGAAATACTTTTACACTGATTCAAAAGGGACAAACTCACAAAGGAGTCTACTCAGRACAGTTTACACCTGGCAAGGTTATGTGTGTGCTCTCCTCACTTGGGTATTTTGTATGAAGAAATTCCAAGTGTTGTGATGCATAGTCTCCAGTAATAGAATAYAGCAGTAATTTCCTAGCTGGGGAAATATGAATTAGAAGTCWCTTGAAAGCCTGCTAGCAGTTCATGGAAATTATGACTGTTCTATTCAGACAAGTCTGCTTATATTTTAGGTTAGWCCCTCCTTTCTTTTTATTACTTGYTGTCTCTGTAATGAAGAGTGTGTTCATTGTGATTTCTGTGGGGCTTGTATTCCCTGCAATATTTTGATTCATTRCTATGGCAGCAGTTAGGTTACAAGCATGCATTTATGATTTTGAAAGGAATAATTTGCCTCACTAAGAAAATTAAAATCCAAATCTGATGCTTTGTTTACAGCCAAAGGCAATAGCTAAATAAAAGCAAATATGCMTTTTCTTTTAAACATGACATTTTGTGAAATAAATCTCTATATTATACACATATAAGATATTCTTCATCCCAGTGTTTTGTAACACTGTAAAAACTTTTGGATACTGCAATTAGCTTTTTAAGCACATGCTGGGAGAAAGCAGGAAGTCATTCTCTGAAGAAGCTAAYTCAACAGAGGCCATATCAGGCAGTTATAGATTACTGGAATATAAATTAAATTCCACTGGGAATGAAATACCTGTGGAGTTGCATGATTAATTAAAACCCACTCTTAGTTTTGATCTTTTGAAAAGACACTTTTCCATAGGCACCTATGCTGTGATCAGGAGAATTCCTYTTTTATGAAATATTCTGGCATGGTGTGATTTCAATTTGTGTAATGAAGTTGTTCCTTTTTAAGAAGATTTAACAAGATTAATGTCACTTAGAAGTATTTAAATGTTAAGAGAAGTATTTAATTGTTAAGAATGAACAGGATTTTTAAGTTTCATGGCTAAAAAGTTCCCATAGAGAAGACACAYAGGGTTCAGAACTTTAGTATATGTTATTGTCTCGTCCAGTCCAATGCATTGAATTAGGAGATGATGTTGCAAATCTTCTCATGCTTAACAGGCAGTTGAACATTGGTCTTATGAAGAGCTAATTGTGCTATTAAGCCATTTTTAAGTGGCTCAGGATAAAAGGATTGAAAAGTTCTAGTGTTTTATGCAATCATTTTACAGAGGAGGATTACATTTTGATATTCCATGATCCTTCCACTACTTCAGGAGAAACCATCACCTTCCCATGTGTGTACTTCAAGTGCTTCAACTTTTCATGAAGCCATGGAAATGAAGACAAAAATTTAGGAGATGTTAGAGCAAAAAAATAAGTTTCAYTTAGTTATTTTAATTTTTCTTTAAATTTCTCTCTGAGATTTTTTTATTAGTTTTACTACTTTTTTCCTTTTGCACCATAATCCTTATACTGCCTGTAAGGTCTGGTCAGTTCATAAAGTCAATCATAAATTACTTCCTTATATTTAAGTGATAGAYTAAATTTATTTTACTGTGGATGCCATTAAGGAGTGTCTTGCCTTCAAAAAGCCTAAGGAAATAATAATAATGTTTTATAGACTAAAAGAACTGTGATTAACTTTCACTTTTGTATAACTCTGAAGTGATATTCATCAATAAGAACAGCTTTAATTTCCTTTTGAAAAACTTCTCTGTTTTGTCCAGAGCATTAATATCTAAAGCAAATTTGGGTGGGAATAATTCTCTCTTTTAAAGAGGTTTATTTATTTCTTTGCTTGAATTTTTTGGGTTATTTTGAGAATTTGTCTCTAGAAGACTCTCTCCATCTACAACACAGAAGTGCTCAATCCAATAGATGAAGGTTATAAGCATTCCTTCCTGTATTTATTTATTCATTCAGTCTTGTTGCTWATTTTCTCTCTTGTTGTTGGCCCTCATTAAAAATAAAAGTTGACTTTACTCAATATGACTTATTTCCATTAAGCTTCAGCCCTAAACATTCTACCACTGTTCAAATGCATGCTCTATGCATCATTATGACAATGCCTGCATAATCTAATGTCACTCTTTATTTTGTGTATCCAAGTGCTTGAGTGACAGAAACAAATAGGATGAAACATTGCAGAAAATGAGGTTTTGATGGAGGAAGGAATGAGTTGGAAATGTGCCAGGCACACTTTGTCAGCACTAACAGTCATCTTGAAAAATTCACAAACTCACAAATCCCGCCCTACATAGCAGGAACTGAGTGAAATGGTGTTAGTACTACTTATGATGTAAGAGTTCAGGGATCTTCAGGAATGCTGTATTGAGAAAAGGAAATAAGTGGCCCATGGAATACTCTGTCTGAGAACTCACCRAAGTTTAAATGTACAGCAGAAATGCTGGAGAATTCTGTGATTTGTCCCACATAAATAGTTGTTGCAAAATGTTGTTTCTTATTTAGAGAGTCTTATGGTGTTCTTAATAGAGACATAAAAAGTTACTACTCAATATATAAACATTATGATTCTGATTTCTTAACAGACAGAAGGAAATGCAGAATTCCTTAATTTTAAAAGTAGCCACATATTAGAGTAATATGACTTATGCATGTCTGTCAAACACCCCTTGGCTTAATTCTGCCCTAAAATCAAGAAAATATAAGACCATTTCTTTTTATTATTTTTATTATTTCAAATATTTTCAAATTATGACTTTTCCTGGTTAATTTTCAAGCAATTTTAAAAATTTTATTTTCCATGTTTCTTCTGGATTACTGATGAATATGTAGCCTTTAGTTTCTATCTGATATTGAACTCTGTTCTTGAAGAGTCTATCGTCTTTAGTAAATCAGATTACTTCTAACCGTGGTTCGTATTAAGCATCTTAAGAAATCTGCCAGGAAAATTGTTAGGGTTTGTGACAGTACACAATGTTACATGAAGTTAACATTAAGTAATATTTTTAAGAGTGGGTAGACTTCATGCTAACTCTGTTTTCGGCTTAGTTTACTCCAAGCTTCTTCTGATCACAGAGATCCTTGAACTGAAATCAGTAATTTGCAAAGTGTAGACGAAATCAGAATTCAGTTCTCAAAACGGCAGTCGATGAGTTGCTTATTTTTATCTCTACCCCAAAACAGGAATCTCAGAGCATTTGTTTGTTTAACTAAACTGAGGAGCTCTGTGTGATATTTCACTGAGGGAAACAATTCAGAATGACAAGAATTTGTGTCTTAGAGAAGAAAATATGTATCTTTACAGTGCATTCAATGTACAACTCAAATAAATACGTCATAGATTAGCAAAAGAACAGCTCACAAAGGCCAGGACCTCCATTGACTCAACAGGCAAGCAAAAAATTTGTCAGAACCAAAGTGCCATAATACTGTGATTTCTTTACTCAGATAAATCTGTATTGTATTGGGAAAATTGCCTTCTTTCTTGGTGTAATGGGAAAAAKAAATATGAGGGGCATCTGCCCTTCTCTTATCAGATAATATGTGAAAATGTAGCTCTAAGTGAAGTGAAGTGATGTGGTTGTGAGGGGAAATGGTTGGACAAGGAAACATTTGATATCCCTGTTCTGTCTATTTTTCAGAGGCACAGGTAGAGGCACTGGGGTTTTGCAGTCTGACAGACAGACAGAGTCTGCTGCAGTGTTGCAGTGGGATTGGTAAGCAAAAGGATGAATTCATCCTTGCAAAGCAAGCAGTAATAATAAAAGATTGTGAAGGGTTTTGTGCTAATTTTATCCACAAGAAATAGAATATTTTATCTCCTCTAGTAAATTTGATTTTTAATTTAATGAACTTTAATGGACTAAATTGAATTTTTAAAGTCTAATTAATTTACTAATTAGTATTTTCGAGGGCTAGATAAATTAAATTGAAGATTCAGAAAGTTTTGTCATTTATTTGACCTTCCCATTACTCCATTTCCATGAAGAATTGGCAGTTTCCTCCCCAAAAAAGCAAACAATATCCCTGTAAGAAAGGAAAGAACTCCTATATATGGTTAGTTCTACCAAGGTGCGCTGTGGTGCTTCAGATAGAAAATATAATAATACATATATAATTCAAACTATGATTCTGGTTTTATAATTCTGAGCTGCCATTTTGAAACTGGTGAAGATAATACCAAGAACCTTTGTCCAAGACCATTCAGTTGTTTCCTGGGCTATGTGGAGTATTTTCCCATAAGGAAGAAAAGGGATTTATACCTGTGTATTTCTCCTATTCTYTTCTCTCTTCAAGCTAAGGACGTGACAGTTCCTGGTTCAGGTCCTGGTTTGATTATTTCACAAAATCTGAAAGACTTTGAAGAACTCTGGAAGATATTGTCCTGTGACCACAGGGTGCCTTTTGTAAGCTGATGCTGCTACCTATATTATTTTTTTTAAGAGACTGGAAAGAATGATTGTATTTAATTCCTCACTTATGATAAATGACTTCCTTTGAGACTTTTGAAAAGGAGTACTGGAGTAGCCATAGCAGGCTGGAGACTGACACATTTTCCTTTATTTTATGAMATCGCAGGTAGAGTGGGTAAGAATCCAATCTGTTGCTGAGAAAAAACCACTTCCTCCCAGAATAATATTTCACTTCCTTCTCTCTCCAACCCCCACAAAAGTTTAGATGTTTCAGAAGCTGTTGGTTACTTTCACGTAAATTCTTTAGGTCACCACAACAAAATTGACAGGAACATCAGAGGAGAACAGAAAAAATAATGCAGGCAGTTTATCTCTGTTTATCTCACAGCTTCAAAATACAAGCTTTTCCTAAGCAAATTTAGGAGAGATTTTAATGAAATTTGTGTATGTGTGGTTTATGTTGATGAATGAATTCACTTTTGAACTCAAAGCTTAATCTCTGTTGCTTGTATTCATCTTTATATGAACACACACCTCAGTTGCATATTATTAATATTATTATTAATAATAATAATATTATTAATATTGTATTGTTTCTCATTTAAAAAAAAACCTGCTAGGAGTACAGGCTGCCTATTTCGCAAAAAACCCCAAAAAACCCAAAAAAAACAAAACAAAAAAACACCCACAAAAAACCCCCCAAACAAACAAAAAACAAAACAAAACAAAAAAGACAACAAAAGGTCTGTTTACTTCCATTTCAAGAGATGTGTGTTTTATAAGCCAGTACCTGGGGTTTAAATTTTTAACTTTATAGTTGGTAATTTTTGTCTTCTCCCAYATCCTGTCTAAAAGAAAATTCAATGAGTGATTTACATTTATTCTTGTTTCCTCAATTTTAGCTTTCCCTACTGTATGGGCATGCTTTTATTTCACTGTAATACTTAGTTCTCTGCTTTTTTCTCACTCTTCCATATTACTCTTTTATGATTTCTTGGTATTTTAACTTCATCTATTCCTGCAGTTGCTATCACTTTGAAGAGTCCCTGATGGAACTTTGATTCAATACAGATTTTAATTTAAAGTTCTCCCCTCTCTTTCTCAGTGGCTTTTAAGACACTAATTATATGATTATCCCTACACTGTGTTCATTTTGCAGTGAGACCTGTTACCCTTGTTCCTGTTTACCACTTCAGGACAGTCACTCTTGCATGTGACATGGGGTAATCAGAGTGATCCATGCCAACATTAATACCCACATTAATAGCATAAATCTACAGAGAGCTGGGAATTTTGGTGGGTGAAGTTTGGAAGAGACATTATCTGACTCGTTTCCTTCTGTCAGTTATGTGAATATGTCTTTTTCTGTCAGTCTTTCCCAGTAGCATTACTCAGAACACTGAGTTTTCCCCCACAGTTATTTCCACTGGMTGTTGTGTCAGTGACTGTTTGCTCACAGCCAGCCCTACGCCAGGACTTTAATCATTATTTTTCTACAGGGCTTGTGGAAGAAAACACCGAACACTTAATCAGCARTGATCAATGCAAAACTCTTCATGCAAATAACCTAGAAAGCAAATAGGCATTTTGGCTGTTCTATAAATGAGTAAGTGCTGGTTGCCATAAATTTTATTGTATATTTAGTTGTTTTCCAAACCTCATACTGAATGGATGTCAGTAAATTCATGTCACAGTGGCCCACTGTGGTTCAGGCTTCCAAAATGTTCCTGTTGTTATCTTAAAGGTTCATCTTCCATYCCAAGAGCCTCAGTGCTGAAAGACTGGAAAGTTTGACCAGTTTTCTCCACCCAGTTGTATTCAAGAGTGTGCATTTGAGAGAACAGAAGTGTGCTGCATTGATTGAGTGTTCTGTTCCTTTGGCAGGTTTGTCCCCTTCCAGTTTTAACTAGTCCTCCTCCCCCCATTACTGYAGATATTAAATCCCTTTTAATACTTTCCGGTCTATGATTAAATGAAGAAAGTTCAGATTAAAAGGCTTTTCTAACCTTGGGTATTTCTCTGTAGCTGAAACTTTTGTTGTATTTTCCAGCTAATTAGCAGAATGATCGTGGTGTGATGGCAGGTTTTTGTCTGAAGTTGTGCTTGTGGGGTAATACATGTCTTCATCAAGAACACTGTGTAAGGTCTCTAACCTGCCTCTTAACTTGTGACATGTTTCATTTGTGTTTGAGATAAGCAWATACATAGATGTTTGCCTGAGGTAATACCAATCTCCAAGTTTCTGGCAGCCCAGAGTTTTTACCAAAACAGGCAAAGCTATAAAATGATTTTTTAAAATGAGATATTTTTACTTTTCATTTCATTAAAAATACACTCAGAACATGGGGGTTATGTTTGGTCCTGCAGCATCACCTAAATATTTTTGATCCTTCCATTATTTTAGGGACTAAAAATTCTTTCCCATATTTTATGTGTAAAGAAACACTAAATTATAACATCTGAGGGTGGGAACAAGAGAAAGTCCAAAAAGTARCCTTTTAAATTTACTGAGATTTGTTACAACATCTCCCCCACTGGAAAACAACGATTTTTTGCTCTCTTTATGTGTAAAATGTCTGCAGAGTCTATGTTTAATAGTACTAATAAGACACTAATAAGAGTGCTTGATGGAGGAGGAAGTAAAATAAAAAATACAGACCTTACTYTTCCRGTTCYGTTTTTTYTWWATAGCTGTCACTAGTGGGAAAGCAAATGCTAATTGTAATTCTTCCATGACAATTTGCATTATTTGTATAAGCAGGGTGCTTAAGATTCATAAAGKCTAAGTGCTGAAACATGTTCCTGGGCCCTTTCAACATAGAAATGAAGTTTTCTTGTTAGGGCAATTGGAAGTCATCACACACTCAATCATCCACACCACCTGAGACTTTATCAAACAGGTGGRCCTCCATGGTGGGCAGCTCCACTGAGCTGGTGGGTGCCCTGTGTTGAATTCAGACACACACATGCTTAGGCAGATGTTTTCTGGCTCATCCGTAGGTTTCCCTGAGCTGAACCTCAGGCAGTATTCAGCTAATTAATTTGTAGAGTACAGTGATAAAATGCATTYCAGCAGAGTGCCTCCAGAGAGGGAAACAGAAGAAAGAAATGGGGCATTYAAAATCTTACAGTCTAAGTTTCCTGCCCCTCATGTGACAGCTTGGTGCAATCAGTAAGTTAGGATCTGCAGTCTTCAAGTTCTTTGTTGGGTTCTCCGCTGTCTGTAGGCAGGTTGTTGGTTCTCTTATCTCCCAGGCTGCAATTTCAACCTTCCYTGCTTCCTTATCTTCCAGGATGAACCAGCTCTGGAACCTTCTKAAGTAGGTGAAAATGCAGCATATCTGGGTAAAAGTTCACAGCTTGTGGCCCAAGGCTTCAGCACATCTAGCTACATTCTTGACATTTCTGGAAATGGAAATTCTTCACATGGATCCTTTTCCTTTCTCCATTGACAGCACTGTCAGTGGAGAAAGTCCTACTGACATAGATTTGATGCCAAACTATGACAAGTAAGCCACTTCTAAATCCTTCTGAGCATACACAGATATTATAGAATTTGGTTTTGGTCTTATTTGTTAAATACAATGCTAGGTTAGACTAGTTTTAGTCATGGCATTGTAAAAAAAATCTGATGAAGACAATTCTAGTKAGTGTTGTATGAATAAGGATTGACTGTATCTTTTTTCTCCCCTTCTTTTTCCTCTCATATGATATGCTGCACTGGTGTTTAAGTTCTGGTGTAGGCAGTTAGGGCCTAAGCAGAGTTCCCCAAAGGAGAATGTGTGAGGCAGGAATTTTGTGCTAGTTATTTTAGGCAGACCTGGACCCTGAACACAGGGCAGGTGAAAGCAGTCCATACTTCTTAAGTCCATAACTTGCAAAAATGCACTCAACATGCTCATAACAGCATTTGAAATCCACAGTTAAATGAACCTTTTTGTCTGAAGAAYATAAAATGATCAAGGTGGGCCTGACAAGAAAAAGACAGTGGGAGGAAGTTCTGAAAGACCAGAACCCAAGAGGGTTTTCTGAAGGAAGTTTTCTATCTTGCATAAGCTAACTATAAAATKAAATATTAACTGAACTATTAAAATGTTAATTTCTAAAGCATATTCGATATTGAATTTAAGATAATATCAAGAAGACATTTACATGTGGCTTTCAGACTTCAARGTCCACTTAYAAGGCAGTTTACAAGGATATTATCCCAAATAGATGTWATGAATTTTATCTCTTCTTTTGCCTGGACTATTTTAATAAAATCATACAATCAAAAATAATRTAGCTTAGGAAAAGATCTTTAATCTCATAGAATTCTACAGAAAATAAATTTTTAATTAAGTAATACAAGTTTACTGGTGCTGTCTCTACTTTCTGAAGATGTACTCCCCAAAAAGCTGCAGTTACTTGGGAGAAAATTCTTAGGCATTACACTCAGGTATGGAAGTAATTTGCAGGGCCAAAGGACTGGAAGTAAACAATAAAGATCACAAGGAGGAAGTAAATGCAAAGTAACCTGCAGGCAGTAAGTAAATCTCTGTACATTGTAGTGGAAGTTTTGAATATGAATCCATGAGAAAAGAAGAAGCTGCAGCTGAGGATAAAGTTGGTCACATGAGCTCAAAGTTTGTGGAAACTTGTGTGTCTGTGTAAGGGTCAGGTTTTTAGATCAGARTTCTTCAAAAGTTTGTCATTATAAGCTTCCCTTTTGCATAGTGTCACCGTGCCCTTGGAGCTCTTTTTCTAACTTCTAACAAGTAAGAGTATATTTATTTTTCTATTTAAAGGAAAATAAATTTTGTGTGGAATGATGTTATTATGGGTGTTTAAAAGAAGGTGGGATCTGAGGAAAAAAGTTAAGAAAGTTAATGTGAAACAGAGCCAGCTGATGATTTTATAATTACATGACAGAAACTTTAACACTGTGCTTGGGTTTTGTAAACAATTGAAACTAAAAGGTGCTATGTAGACCCAGATAGGAAATGTTATGTTTTCAAAATGTTTTTCCTTAGATGATAAAACATGAACACATGATCTGTGGTGTTGGAGTGGGAACTTCCCCTTTGACTATCATTGAAGGAAAGCTGTATTGTTTTCATTTTTAAGTTTGATGGGTAACAACAGAAGCCTTTATCTTGGAATTGAGGTAGTGATTCAGATAGAATGAATCAAAATGCAAAAAGATTTTTGAAAGTGAAAATAATGCCTTTTGTTTTTGTCAATATACTGTAGTCCCACATGAATATTTCTGAACACCTGAGGTGGGTGGGYTGCCCTCACATCCCATTCTCCATTTCTTTCAAATAGTTTGCAAAATTAAAAAGATTTTTCTCACACTCAAGGTACAATTTTCATTTGTGGATACCTTCAGAAAAATGTCAAGAATGTCTCTCAGGGAAAACCATCCTAGTGTCAAACCCTTTTTCTTAAAGAGTATCTGTAGACTGTGCTCTCATAGAATTTTAATCAGCCTTCAGTAGAATTATCAAAATAATTTTTTAAAAATATATGATAACAGGCAATTTATTTGAGCTAATAAGTTCATTTGTATTATCATATGTGCAAAACAGAAGGATGATGAATTTTCATAGGAATGACTTAGATGCTTTCCTAAGAAATTGTTTTTTAATACTTTTCTTCTACAAAAATGTGTCCAAAACATTTATCATTTAATGTCGAAGATGTAACTCCTGACAATTCTTGGATTCAGTGACCACTGAGGATTATGAAGAGGCAGGTGTGGTTCATGTTCAGTTTTCTCCAATTTTGTGCAGAGAACTGTTGCACAGGGGAGTCCACAATTTCAAGTCCAAGTAAAACTGGGTCAGAGATATCTGATATTGGGTTGACATGGCAGCAATGCTTCACAAAATAAGCTTTCCCTTGAGGCTTTTTCTTGTTGCCTTTTTCTTGTTGTTGCTGTTGTTGTTGAGGTTTTTGGTTGTTTTTTTCCCAAATCTGACTTATTGACTCTCCTATCAGCGCCATAATCAGGAAAAATCATTGCTTTGGCATAGGCTACTTTATAGAATTGACATCAGTACAAAAAACCCAACTGCAGCACATGTGTTCATTATTTTTCCTTCTCTGCTGTTCCAGCTTCCTTTACAGAGCCAGCCCAGGTGTTAATCTGTGCTATTAGTGCCCAAAGAGGTAATGTTGGGGTTAAATGAAGTAAGGGGCTAAAGAGAAACTACAAGTCTTATAAATGTAGAAACTTTGCCATACTCTGTCATCTGWACATATTGCAGGGAAAATATACCTCATCATATAGAGCAGAATCACAAAAAAAATTAATTTTACCTCCAAATAAAAATTTTTCAGGACCCTTAAACAGGAACAGTGGATACTGCTTTATGATTTTGAAAATAGTGATCATAATGACATCTTTTTTCCCTCTCCCAATAGATATATGAGATCTGTGCACTTTTTCTTATTTTAGGTTGACAATAAAATGGGAAAGTGGCTGAAATAAAAGATTCTTCCCTATCCATTCTGATGTGTTTGAGAAGTGTAGGAATCACTGTCTTTGCAATTATACCCTTAGACAGAATTTTCAACTCYATTGCCATGTCTCTCATCACAGGACCCCACTCACACCACTCACCCATTTATGCAGAGTCTTCTCTCTGCTTCACATTCTGCTTTTGTTTTTTCTCTCTTAATGACCATGGCAATAGAATGTTAATGGACAGAATGCTAAGTACTAATAAGCTAACTAATATCTGAGCTCAAAATCAGCACCTATAGAAAATTTAGCTTTTCTAAATAGTCCCATAAAACATGAGCATTCACAAAATAGCATGCGTACAATTCCATTCTATTTGCAGAGCTATTAATAAAGAGTTTTTGTTGATATTCTCTCTCTGAACACTCACTCAGCTGAGRGTAGTGCCTTCTCCTGACTTTTAAGGTGGAGTCATTTAGAATCAGTGTCATCCTAGAAGATTTCACCACTCTGTTGTGGGATATGTTGTCTTGGAACACATGGGTGGATCCACCTCTTCTGTCTGAGTGATGAATTCAAAAACAGCTTCATTAAACACACTCATCCTTTGTTTGGAGAAATCATTGTCCACCCTGCCTCCTTGTGAAGCTGTRCATTTCAGCAACCTCCATCTATTGGTGTGGGTAGCTAAATGTTGAACTGCYATTTTTCTTAGTGGGTGTTTAAAGGGGGCAGTCAGGAAATTCAGTTTTCCCTGACATCAGACAGCAGCAGGATGAGGTATCACAGTTCATCAGCTGGGTCAGAAATCTGAATGATTCAAACTTGTATTCCAGAAAAAGAGTGCCTCAGCTGCAGATCACCACAATGAATAATACCTCAGTACCACCTGCCTTTTAAGTGGTACTTCTAAGGGCTTTGCTTCTATAACTGCACAAGTATTTGTGTTCACAATCTCTGTTCCTTCAGTATTTAATTACTGAGATTGTCTCTTTGTTTTCTTGCCACCTTCGCCTCCACTATAAGAATAAGCATTTCAAATATCTCCCAGTCCTAACTTCAGCTTTTCTTGACTAAGTCTTCCCTGCACATTTTAGTTCCTTTGAACTACTGTATTCCTGTAAAATAGTATTTCTATTTGTTTGATTAATTGATTAATTAATTWATTTATAAATCTCAGTGCAATTGACTCAACTCCTTTGGCTTGCGCATATTTTTATATGTTTACCTGACTTTTACCTCGTGTTACTGACTTTTTGACCTGGATGRAAAATGTTCAAAAGGAAACACATAACAGCTTTTGAATCTTGTCTCACAGGGTTTGTTGTAAGTTAYTTGGTCTCTTCATGCACTGGCAGTTGCTCTGCTAGGCTGCTTGTAAAACAAAACCAAGAAACTCTCTGCTTTGATGACTTTTCTTCTTGAGAACCAAAATGAATTTGATTGAGATTCCATGTAGAAAAAGCTGCTCCTTGAGTGCAGCTTTGYGCCTCTTACATAAAACTCAATCTCAGAATATTCTTTCAGAGGTAATACTGACTGTTGAGGACTTCCTTTGGAAAAGGAGTCAGATGCTGAGATGGGAAGATAAATGTCAGACATGGTTGTTAACACGTTACACAGACTTAAATGCACATCACAGTACTAAATGTGCATTTATTTATTTCTAAATGTGTTGAATTATATTCAGAATGTCAGGCCACGTCAGCAGTGAGGACCTGTCTGCAAACACCTGTCTGTCTGAAGCAGAGTTTTCTCTATTCCAATGTACCTCTCTGTAGGCAGGTTAAGCCACTCTTATCCTATCTCTTAAGATGAATTAAGGTAGGCCAAAATGAAAAAAAAAAAAAAAAGTTATCTAATGCCTTGTAGTGAAAGTCACTTTTTCACAAGTACTTTTCTCTGAAGAAAAAAATGTAGAAAAAAAAAAATCAAACACTGTCTTCTAGAACTAATTTTTTTGGGGGCAGTCATAATTTGAAAGAAGTTACAGGGGTTGCATGTTTTGAAGAAGTGATTTTAAGGTTTCTAGGGTTTGAGGGTTTTTTCAAGATAGAACAATATCAGAGATCCTGGTTTCCTTATCATGTACTTTTCTATTCGTGGTCACTGGGAACAACCTCACCCCTTGGTTTGGAGYCATGCTGAAGCTGCTGCCTTCACTGCTTAGTTTCTTGTGGGTATAAGACTGTGATTAAGAATTGTAAGACTTCTGAAATTCAAGTCTTTAGTACTGGTTTTGACATTTTTTTCAAATGCCATGATCTTTGAGAAATTATTGCGAACATAACTTACCAGTCCAAATTCTTCTTGCTTGATGGGTAAAGTGATCATCATTAATTAAAACTTTGAATTTTAAGTGAACTCTGATATGTGCAAGCAATCCATAAATCTTCAGTGGTACAAAATGAGTACTTAATGGAGTTTTAGTGCAATAAAGTCCAAATCWGGTACATAAACCTTTCAACAACAGAAGTGTCACAAACCAGAGATATTTTTGCCCCCTTGTACTTTGAGTTAGTTTTAGATGATAAAACACCCAAAACTACCAATACAAAGCACAGCACTGTGAGGGCTGCTAAGCAGAAAATTAGCTACAACTCAGCTGCTTCTCAAATGCACTCCAAAATGCCASCTGTTACATTCCCAGGACATTTAATATTCTACAATGCTGGTAAGTARATGTAAAAAGATATTTGTTATCTCCTARGWGTTAAGATACAATCCTCAAAAAATSTRCATGTAAAGCTCAGGRATGTCTAAAAAGTCAACAAGTAAACTAAGCTGCCTGAGTTRAATGGTTGTCCAGGTCTCAGTGACTTCTGGGAAGGGRCATTTTGCTGTGTCCTTAAAAGACAATACTTTGCTGCTTTCTTTGTTGTTCTCTTCCTGAACATTCCAGGTGCTTCATTTTCCTCTCCAGATTCTCTGAGTAGGCTTAGCAGAGGCAAATATTTCTATTCCAGARTTCTTTGCTTATTGTTCCTTCATGACAGCTAAGAGAGATGACCAGAAGGACAGGAACAAGTAAAATAGAATCACATGAAATGTAAATATCTCTAGCTTGTCTTTGCAGAGCATAAATACCTATACAGTCATCTGAAGATAACTAATTTTTCTGTGTTCTGTACTCCATCAACTGAAATTTCACAAAGTTCCTTTTTTTTCTGGGTCCTTTCAGGGCCTGAATTTTGTTTTTTAGAGGCATTTCTTGGTCACTTAGTTTAAAGTTCTGTCTGAGAACATAAAAGACATTGATTTCCTTTGAATGTTTTACTGTGAAGAGAAGTAATTAGTTTGAGTGCATTTCCTAACAATATCTAGTACCACTAATCTTAGGCATGCAATTAAACTTTTCATTACTTCTTCCTCTGTAAATTTAGTGAGATTTAAACAGAAACTTTTGGTGAATATTTGATTGATATTTCATTTTAATATGTACCAATTATGTTTATATATAATACATCATTCTAAGGTAGACTATAGCAATAGTTTGGAGATAGCTAGCTAAAGAACAGCAAACTTTTGAAAACTTGTGTATACATTCACATWTTTGTGTATGCTTTTGGTACTAGGCTGAACCAAAGCCTCTCACCATGGCAGCCAGTTGTTTAAGGTGATTGTTTCRCTAACTGTAAATTGTGACATAAAAATAATGTCCTTTGGGGTCTGGGAATTTCAATTAAAGGCAATCTRCTATCTTGTGCTCCGAAAAATATGKTTTTGACTGATTTGCCTGTGTGCATACACAGGTCTAGGACATGAGGCAATGAACTCAGAACTGACAGATCTGATATGCCAGTTGTCTTCAACCAACTTGCTTAGGTCTAATAAGAGAATATGGGATTTAGGATCTCAGCTGACGGGAAAAAAATCACCACTCAGATATTTTGCTTTAAGCAATAAGATTGTGCCTAAACTGTTGTCATGTAGAAATGCATATTAGGTTTCTGCTGAAGGCCCAGCCTTTTTACTTTTTAAAGGGTTGATTCTGCTTGTTTGAGTAATCTGCAATTTTCACAGGTAAATCGAAGTTCAGAAATGCAGGGAAAAATAAGAAAATTATCCTGAGGTACTGTAGTACCTGGGGATGTGGTGATTTGTATTCTATGTGTCTCTATGTATAACTATACCAAAGAAGGTATTTCATACTTATATGTAAACATAATATGTTAATAATGCTAAAAATCTTAATCACAAATGGAGATTTTGAAAAAATCATTAAATTAAGCTATTTTCTCTGAACTCTTCTAGCGTCACTGGGTTCAATTTCCAAATTAAGTGTTTCAGTATTTTTAAAACCAATCATTCTCATTAAACAAAGCTTGTCCTGATGGGGCTGCATTGCTTGTTTTTTTACTCCCTTTCTTGTTAACATTTTTCTGTCAAAACACAGCATATTTTGATTCAGCCYTCTGAGCAACTTAAATTCAGCTTTGAGCAATTATTAGCTAATTCAAAATGCATTGCAATAATACTACATATCCTGGTAGTGTCTCAAAATTCTGCAAGGATTTCTTTCAATAGGTCAATTTATTTGATTGTTAAAAAATGCTTTTGTAAGGCTGAGCGATGTGTTAAGCATCTTTGAAAACAATTTGCATAATTTCAGAGTTTTTATCCCTTTTAAAAAAATACAGATCTGTTTCATTTGACCCATAAGATGAGGGGAGTTTTCTGTATTGAAATAATACACAAGAAAAACTGGCTTAGTTATGTCTTCAAAAATAAAATTATTGACTATTTTCCAGTGTTATTGGTGTACTGATTTTTATAGAGAATATAATTCTCTTGAAGACAAGGTGAATACAAAATAATTTTTAGACTATTAACCTCAATATGATGACTACAGGGAAGTTTTTAAACAACTTGCATTAACAGGGATTGTTTTGCTTTCTACTTTCTCTGCTTTCTGTTGCATTCTTCTTTCTTTCCTGTGTTCTTCAGTTCAGGTTGCTAGAAATTACAGAGATGTGAGTTTCAACAGCTGCAAAAACAACTACCATCTCTAGTTTACCCTCGATAAGTCCAAGTGCTGAATTATTACTTGAATTCATGCGTTGCTGTCAACACAGCTATTCAACACTGCAGTGTTTCCTTACYTTGGTTTATATCACTATTGGTGCTGGTTTGCAAATGCTTCAAGATGTAGTGCACTTTTTAGTGCATCCTGTGTTGTATGTAACCAAACTGAGCTATACTGCAGTGCTGGGGAAAAAATCATGCTCAATTTTATTTGTCTGGCAACTCAGAGCAATCCAGYTACAAAAGTGGTGGAGAAATTAATTTTGAGGCATTGTTCTATGACAAATCAAATTTAGAAACATCCACATGCTGAGTGRGTATTCTTTATCTTTGAGGATTGTAAGTTGTTCAATCAACAGAAGTTTAGAAGTTTATTAATGATGAAATTTGATGCTTGTGGCAACACGAATCACCCATGTAGCTGAACTTCTTTTGTCTTAAAATTATAACAACATTCTTTCTTATGATACAACTATAAATGGCTAAAATAAAATGCTGGTCCCACAAGAAGTTTAAAGAACAACAAGACAAATTAAATGGCCAATAATTCATCTTTCCCACTTTCAAATTCCCATTAAAAAATCTTCTTCTGAGAGAGAAGCTTAGAAGCTCAACATTTGTATTATCTTCTTGGGAGAGTTCTTKAGATTTTCTTGCACATTTCCTTCCACGCACATCAGTGGAAGCCTAATATCCCTGAATTTTAGGTCTGTTTTCTATGATGCGGTATGGAGCAGAAACTCCTCTGTGCCAGCCCATTCGTTTCCAGAACTTKTATTATGTTCATGAGAGAGCAAAGGGTCTAGACAACTTTCCTGATAAATGTAATTTACGGGGTGTAAAGGCAATAGGCCATTTGAAGTGAAGGAAATGTGTTCTTGTTTCTCCCCCTTGTGGTACGAAAATATACTGACCAGAAATTGTCAACTGGGACCGTAGGGAAAGAGCGCACCACGTCAGGGTTGGTGCTCTTTTAATTGAACGGTTAAGAATTCTCCTATTGAGAATAGAGAAATTTTCAAGTTAAAATTTTGGCCAGATTTTTTTTAGGAAAACACTGCTACGTAGCTGAATGTAAAGAGTGCCCAAAGATAATRAATAGTTTGTAAGTGCTAAACCTATTGAAGCTGTTGTGTGACAGGAATTACAGTTCAGARGGAAGTGAAGGCACAAAGCTGCCCTTCAAACATGGGCTAACAGGCATGCAGAATTTACCAGCAACAAACTCTTAAACCACTAAATTACTTCTGTCCTTGTAAGACACTGATTAGGACAGAATAAGCACACAACCAGAACAGTCAGTGCAGTCATAGCGTTTTAGTCTGCCATTTCAAAATAGAAAACAAAGTGTTTGAGTTGCTGTTTTGTTCCAGACTTTAGACACAATACAGAAAACAAGAGAAAACTCCCTTTGGCTTGGAGCCAAAGGGTTTCCTATCTCTTTTTCTGTAACTGCAGTCCTAGAAAGTCACTTGTTCTCTTATAACCTGAGAAAAGATGTATTCTTATATTCTGTGACCTGATCCAGAAGGGATGCTCCTGGGAACATTTTCTGGCTATGTTGCAATGTAAGGGATGTTTAACTATATGAGATAAACAGAAAGAATAAGAGATGGGCTTCAAAACACCCTGTCTTGTTACAATAGAAACAAGAGTCTGAAGTTTGTGTCCCAGGTGAATGCCTTAAGCACAAAGCTTTAAAGTAGAAAAATGCCATCTTGTCTGATGAATAAATATCATTAGTAGAATAGCTTTTAACAGAAGATGCTGCTAGTAAGCAAGTWCAAGATTCCTGACTGGGTAGTTAAWGGCATGCCAGAAATGTAAGCAAAACTTTCTTAGTATGCTGAAGCATACTGAGTATTTCTTAGTGTGATGAAGTACAGATTTGAAAGCAGGAGTGATACTTACAAGGGAAAGGATCTTATTTGCAATCAAACTTAAATGATTTGCACATCCATCAGACAAAGAGGGGGGGGAAATTTCCAAGAAGCTTTCTGTAAAATCTGACATAATTGGTTTTACCCATTCACAACTTGGTAAGAGACTAGAGAGTTTAGTTTTGTCCCTGGTAAGTTCCACTTTCTCACTTTTGCACACAAGAAAAATTTCCAAAATACTGTTTGAAATACTATTTTGAATGCTTAAAAAKAAAACTGGTCAGAAAGTAGGTTTATGCTAGAGTGACAGTATGCCAGATATGAGTTACTAAAAAGAAAAATTATATAGCATCTATGTAAATCAGATGCTGATTGTGTCAGTTTTTTATTTTCAATACATGGGATTGAYATTTCTTTCTTATCTATCATGACAGTACTTCAAGTCTCATTTAGAGGTTTTATAGGAATGTCCTTTGTTCTTGCTTTATATTTTTGCTGGTAAAATTATAGTGTGAGTGATCCCATCTGTGCAAAATCCAATAACTGGTCATAAAGAATGCCAAAAAAACTGTAGAATAAAAGTTATATTATGGCTGAAACAATAATAGAACGAGTATTTAGCACTATTTCTTCAGGAATTTTATTCAACAATCAGTCTAATTTTGCCCTACAGAAACTACTACTGCAGATATGCAAGGCAAAATTCCAGTCTGRCCCTAAGATCCTAGGTTAACATTTAAAAATGTATTCTTAATTTTAGGTGGAATATAGTGATTCAGAATGGCTGGTAGGCATTAAGCAGTAAAGTAATTAAAAACTTTTCCCACCACTGGAGAGCTCGAGAGCCAATTGTCCCACTGTGACCGGGAAGCTAAATTGGTACAAAATTTGTGCCTGTCTCCACTGGGTGGCAGCCCAAGCTCTTTTCAAACYAGAAAGCAAGTGCTGAAAAAAGCCAGCATCACCCTCACATATCCACACCTTGTAAACTTCTTGAGACTTTTCTGTACATCCAGTGAGTGAGCCCCCTCATCCTCAGGGACTCAGAACAAGATGATACCTCTTCTACTAATGGCTCTCCAAAAAGGCAGTTCCCATATTGTTCTTAGTTACATTGTGATTAGTTCACACACAGTTTTTTAAAGTGATGATTCTGAAATGCRCACTTTCATGGTGAACTCACGAAATTCACTGGAGACATCTAATAGATTTAAGTAGCTTATCTGGAAATTGAGGGGGAAACCATGCACTGTGTGCCCCACACAGCCTTGTACTTTAARGCACACTGAAGCACCACGGAACAAAGTGAATCTTGACCCCACTGAGAGACAGCACTTCTGATCTGCTGTCCCAGGAGGCTCGTGCCCCTGATTGCTGCCATCACTGTTGTGTGTTTCGCTGTAGTCTTTGTAAGACTCACAAGTGGGGAGCCTCTCTGGCTCTGCCTCCCTGACACTCTCTGATGAGGGATGCAGTGCTAGGATTGCTTCCTTCAGCCAGCAGGAAACATGGGTCTCAAGTGGTGACAAGGGTGACAAGGGCCCTGCTGTCTTTTCAGAATGGTGAAGAGAAATTGCAGTGTCCTGTCCATGCCACATAAAAAGTAAATTTCCTTAGGTACTGGAAGTCTTTCTTTATCTTCTGTTGAATACAGTTTCCCTTTTCTTTCTTTTGACTAATTTTAATGGATTTTCCAAGGAGTTGTTTGGCCTCACAGCATATATCACAGTTTAGTCAGTGTTTCACTAAAAAAACAGTATAATACAAGGAAGACAATTTTATGGGACCCTGGTGTACAAGCCATATACTTTTCAATAGAAGTCTGTTAGTTTAATCTAAGTCTGTTAGTGTAACCTTGGATTATTTCAGATACTTTGAAAGATTCCCTTAGCAAAGATTACACTATTTTCCTTCAGTAGATAAATGAGTTAATGGATACTTTCTTTTTCCATGGCGAGGCCCAGTAAACTGGGTAACACTGAAAAAACCCCTAGCTTGAAAGTTTGCCCTGATCTCAGAATCACAAGTCAGTGTGCTAGCAGCTTCAGAGCTGTGTCATGCAGAAAGATACATTGCATACCACTTTTCAAAGTCTTTTGTGTCTCCTAATCTCCAGCTCAGGACCTGAGAGAAATCAAACCCAGGTAAAAATAACCTGTTAGGGAAAAGGATAATCTCTGAAGAATTTATCTRCATCTTAATCTATAACCTTTACATTAAGTTTAGGGTCTCAATCTGAGAACCGAAGAATCCTTGAAAAGTTTTCAGTTGTTTTCCTTTAAATGTTTTAAGCTGAGTTTGTTTGGAGATTGTCACTGAAATGGGTGTTTCATATCATGAAACACCCGAAAGAAAATGAAAGCTATGGCTAGTTTCACAGGATGAAATTTCAGTTCTGAAACAGAGGTGTTTCTAATGAAAGTGACTTTGGTACCTGGATGATTTTTTTGTTGTTGTTGCATCAAAGTTACAATGAAAGTACCTTCTTGCATTAGTTTCTTTCTTGTTCCTAAAAGATGGATGTATCAAAGGCTTCTGCACCCCTTTTGTGATGTAGAGTGCCCCAGAGTCCAATGGCTCTGATAGTGCAAGCTGATGCAGCTGATTGTAGCCCACCAGGAAATGTACAGCTCTTCCCATTCCCTCCTCAACTGCACAGGAAATTTCTCATACTCAGAACAGAGGTACATCATTCCTAATGCCATGGTGGTGTCATGAGCTGTACAAAAATCCAGCCAGAACAAATCACAGACWATCCCCTGGCAGCAAAGGTCACCATGGACGTGCCATCAGTGGCAACTGTGCCAGCCCTATACTCTTAAAATGAGTTGAAGCTCATTTGGCAACATTTACTCAGATTTGCACGAGGTACCTGGGGGTTTGTGATCATGTCTGTGATGGTGATTGCTGACAGCAGTTGGAGACAACAGGCTTCCCACCAGTGACCATTTTTGGAGGAACTCATTTTAAGGGTGAGACCCAGACTGTAGTATTTGCTTCTAGAGGAAAGGAGCTTATCTCCAGATATTTTAACTGCATTTGAAATGTCTTCCACCCAGACAAACTCCTTGATACTTGCAATGAAATAGTGCAACACACCAAGAAGAGGACTAACCTTTSTGTGCCTGTTGCTTTGTAACATGTTATGCTGTCAAAGGATATTCTGGTCTACTCTGGAAACAACCTGGTCTCTGCCTGCCCACAAGTGGGTCTCTGTCCCTCACCTASCTCATGAAAGAGGGCTTTCACAGTTAATTTTTTGTGAAGCGCTTTGCGATTACTACCTGACAGATGCCTAAATATGGGCCATGGTTAGTATAATGGAGTTACTAAAATGACCTTTACAGAACCATTTTTGCYATAAAAACCTCTCCTCTCAGTGTGTCCTGCTTTAATGTTCTCATCTTCTTTCCATTTAATTGTCATCTCATACCTTTTGTTTCTTTTCATTGACCCTTCTGGACAACTSTTTTTGGGAAAGCCTCTTTAAATGTCTCTCTTTCCTTTCTCTCTCTTACAGATACCATCTTCTTTTAAACAGCAGGCTCTCCCTCCCTCAGCTAAGTACTATCTTGGCAGGCAACTGGGGAGGAGGAGTCTGCTTTAAAAGGCTCTGAAATTGTGTTGTTAAAAAAATATATAAATAAAGCAACAAACCTTTTAATAGGGCTTTGAACAATCATCCCTTTCATTCCCTTATGGCCTTTTGTGCTTCTGGCTTTTTTATTATTTAGTGTGCTTCAAAAAAAAAAAATCCAAATGTTTTATGTTAAGCCATTAAGAGTTTATTTGGGTTGAAAATAAATAAATAAATGTGCTGCTAGCAGTTGGGACTGTGGGCACATGCACAGTTGCCTGGCACAGGCAACCTATAGGAGGCACATCAGAAGGCCAGAAAAAGCTTCAGTAAAAGACCAGAACAAAAGCATCAGCAGCATTTGTTTCTGGTTAAGTACTTTTGCATGAGCCTGACTACTGGAGTGGTTTTCCCAGCTTTTATCTGTTTCGAATTCACCTCAGTCCCCTCAACCATCTCTACAGAATCACTCCAGACTGYAATTCATGGTAATTACATGGAACAGGAGGAAGCATGGGATTTTWAAAAATCTTTCTTTGTTTTATTTTTAAACCACCTGATGGGAGCATGTGACTGGTTGGTATCCAGTGTTGCTCTTGGAGTTATGAGATRGTTGTTTTATCCATGACCTGCCTGATTTTTTGTGTCTGTGTGCATTTTGATTTCTTTTTTAAAGTGATGGGTGTATTTTATAAATAGCCAGACAGCATTTTGTTCCTTTTTTTTCTTTCTACCTCCTTCCATTTTATTTGCCAGCTTTGCCTGTCATGCCCAGAGAATTCTGTATCAGGCTGGTGACTACAGCTAGGTGTCCTCTCTGTGCATAATTAGTATCAATCTTTCTTTATCTCAGTTCCCTGGTGGAACTATTTGGGAAAGAGAGAGGAGTCTTTTGTATTAAACACATTATTAGGCTCCCATGTGAGGAATTTGGCAAATCAATATCAAAACTTCAACTTTCTAACCCTCTTTCTCCATAAGACTGAAGTAAATGGCAATTCTTGAAAAGCACACCTATAGACTGCAGCTGGTCTTGTCAAATAAAYAGATTGCAACAGGTAGATAGGAGGAACTTCTAATTTAAGCCTGACTTCGCTGTCTCAGTGTTGAGACTCATGAATAAAACAACCTGATAACCCTTGTGAAGTTGGAGTCACTGAGAGTCCAGATCTCAGAAAATTTAGGGAACAAGTGTCTGTCTCTAGAAAGGCTTCAGAGGAAGGAGAGTGCCTAAGGGGCACCCTTCAATGAGTGCCATTTTGTGTGTGGGACATAGAATGTCAGGTTGCAAATGACAAAAAGAGCTTCTGGCACACTTAACCTCAAGGGCATCAAAGAACAGAAATCCACAGCATTAAATAAGAGAACATGAAACTGTCTTTCTAACACAGCGACATCTCCACTTTTTGCTCTCTTGCAACAGCGTTGTTGATTATTAGAGAATCATGGAATATCCTGAGTTGGATCAATGAAGTAAAAAAAAGTAAAAAAAAATCTCTTGGAATTATATAAAGGTGCATTATCTGAACATAATTTTAATTGCTAGATTCCTTTTACTCCTGTAGTTTGGAAGAGTTCCCTATAAAAGKAAAGTGTACCTTTCAAAATTTTCTTATAGGATTTGGAGCAGAGAAGAAAAGTCATCAGATTCTTGGACTTGAGAGGCTTAATGTTTTATAGACCTGGCTCTTGTGTAAAGCCTTGTGTATGCTGGTTCTGACCTATTCAAAAATAGGTACTAGGGCTTAGAAAAAGCTTAAGACGAAGATCTAACTAAAGTTTTCCCAGTCCATGAAACAGGGACTGTAAACTTTCTGACCTCATTATATAGTGATATATGAGAATAATCAATTTACTGCATYCTGCATTTTAGTAGGCAGGGTATGTGTTCCTGAGATACAGAAAATTAAATGGAAAATTGAGGTTATTGGGAAAGGGGAAGATTATATGGATACTTTTCTATAGTGCATTACTGATTTTAATGAGGTGAGAAGAACTTATACTCACTAATTAGTGAAAGTGAAATATAAAAAACCCCCAAAGATCAGTGGAAAACTTTCTATTGGCTTTTTGAAGTCTAAACTAAAAAGCTATAACAACTTCAGCCATTATGAAAGAGTGAAGGTTCATTTGATATCTGTAAGTAGCTGCTTTCAGAGAATGGTACTGCTTGACAAGGCACAGCTCTAAACAAAAACTGGTTGATTGTTGGATACTAAGAAACAATCATATTTGTTTAAAAATCCTGAGTTACTTGGAAAATTTTACTTGTAAGATCATTCACCATAAGTATTTTAGGGACATTGTTTTCAAGTTTGCCTGAAAGAAATTTATCTAGGTATCATAAGGGTTTATATATTTCTAGAAAACCTTTACATTTTAAAAGCTATAATTTTGTTATCCAATTACTSGTCATGGACCATTCAGCTATTGAAGAATATCAGCAGTTGAATGTGCTTCACATCATACCTGGAATGATACTTATTCCTGGAATATAGATTTGGAATAACCTATGTCACAAACCTATAAACRTTTATAGAGGTGCAGATCCACTACCCCATAAAAGAAAATTCCAACTTGAGTTTATTTTACAACTTAATATCACCATGTCTCATATTTTYCTCTCACAAACCTACATTGAAGGTGTTTTATAACACCTGTCTTTTAGACCTTTGAAAACATATAAAAATATTTGCTAAAGAACTGTTAAGGAAAGAAATCAAACTTGGGAAGGGATACCTTGGAGATAAGGAGTGAGGCTGGTTTGTATTGTGTGGCAAAAATAGGATTCTGGTCTGACATTTAAAGAAGGAAATGACAAAGGGATTAATGAGAACAACTATTTATCCTTCCAACTCTGGAAACAGTTGTTTGTGATTTATTGTAAGTATAAAGAAAGGCATTGGAGTGGTTTGGCATTAGTGGCCAGTGGGCAGTACTGGAAGTGCTGGGTCTGTATGGTAATTCTCTTCCTAYAGGGGGCTGAAAAAGACATTTCTGCTTCTGTGCTAAGGTGAGGCTCTGTAACTAGTGGGGTAATAATTTACAAAGAATAGATAAATTTAAAATAATATTTAGATCATTTTGGGGTTTTTTTCTCATCATGAAGTAGAGTTTTTCAGTTTCTGTGATGAGTCTGGAAGATCCTGAACTAACTTCTGCTACTTATCTGAGCTCCAGGGTTCCAAATCTAGATCCTGCCCAAATTCCATAYGTTCCTTTTAGATCCTTTCTGGAAGAAAATAAAAGTCATAATGAAGAAAAATCCTGTGCAAGGACTATAGCAAATGCACCCAGTAGACCAAGCAAGACTGAAGTTCTGCTTCAACCCAATAAGGCAAATAAAGCATAATGTTAAGACAGAGAAAGAGTAACACCCGCCACCTCCTCCTCCTCCTCAGCACACACACACTCAACTTGTTTACAAAAGTGCCTTGTAGTGACTGCTGGTGGTGTCACTCCGTCCCATGCCCCAGAGCTATCACCGGGCCTCATGGGAGATGTGACTGCAGCATCGGACATGGGACTGTTTGTTCACTCACTTTCTGTGAAGAGAGTTTTGAACTGTGTTTTGAATAGACAGCATTTTCTTTGTGTGGTTGGTAAATAACACAGAGCAAAGTTAGTCAGCAAGTTGCATAGCTTCTGCATTCTGATTCTTTGRAGCCCTTTTGTACCAAGCTTGACAGGATGTTTTTAACAGAATGTGACCTCACTGGGATACCAGAGGTAAGGAAAAAAGTTATTGGGGCTGTTGTGGAATATTTTGYACAGAGCTGACCGAAAGTACTGCTTTAAAATGCCTTTAAGAAAGAAGATGGTCTCATGGTGACCCAGTCAACACCTTGTTCAGTGCAAATCAATGCCTTTCACTCCTTCGTAAGTTTTAGGAAGTCTTAACAAGATTTTCAATTTCCCACACGTGGAAAAGAGGCTGCTTTGCAAATCTCAGAACGATTATGTACTTGCTCATTGAGCAAAGGCCCAGTTCTAGTGGCAGAACATCAAAATGTTTTCTTTCTAACACAGCACAGAGTAAGCAGACCAGATCCAGTTGTTCATCCAAGCCCTAGAAGCAGCAGCGTGAGTGTCGGAGCGGTGGCARACCCAGCCAGACCAGGCAGCGGCAACCTTGCGGACACCAATCCTCACTCACTGGGTGGAGGTAAGAGGCAAAGCGACAAAAAGCAGTGCCACCGAGCTCTCTGCGTAGGAGCAGGAGTGGGTTTTCATCGCGGACAGTGGAGCTGAGGCTGCAGAGCAGAGGGGGCACGGTGCCCCGGGGCCGCGGGAGGTGCGGGCACCCCCTGTGCTCCCTCCCTGTGCCGCCCAGCGCGGGGGAACGGCACCTGCGAGCAGCGGGGAGCGCTGCCCCGAGCGGCTCCCCAGGGCTGCCCCCGGCTCTGAGCACCGACAGGATGGAGCGGTGCGAGCAGCAGCTGCAGTAAGAGAAGGGAGAGAAATATGAGTGTTCCACAAGTTGGAGAACGCGATTAAAAAAAAGTAAAAAAACAAAAAAACCAAACCAATCTAACAACAACAAAAAACAACCAACCAAACAAACAAACAAAAAGAGTATGTCAGATATTTATTTATACAGTATAAAATGTTATAGATTCATGCTGAATGTCTGAGTGATTTTTTTTTTCATTCAATATCTAGAAAGGTTTTTATGGAAAATGAAAGAAAGATGCATTATTGCATAGAATAGCTTCATGAATAATAGGGATCTTGCTGTTTTGAAACTGAATTAACMATATGTGATCCACTTTGCTATCTATATCAACACAGCTTCATTATTTTCATGGTCACCAATTTTAGGTATTTTTTCCAGATGGTATGGGTGACTTAAAATTTTTAAAAGTTTGTTTGGGGTTACTGATGGAGCAGTGAGAGAAAATTAAGTTCTCATGAGATGTAAAACTGTTATTCATACTTAAAGAATTTCATAACAAAGAGATAAAAATATGCTTTTAAAATTGGAAAGTTTTGGGTTTTGCTGACARTGAAAGTGCTCTGGTAAATGAGGATGGAAAAGTTTGCTCATTTACTTATGACTAACAAGAGCTGTTTTTTACTGTAAAGCACATAAAGAACTCGGACTTTGTTTTTTCTTGTGATCAGTTAAAAAATGAATGGTTTGAACTTCATTTAGTTGTATAAAAGATGTGGTGAGTTCATCACTCCTCCCAATAAGACAGGGTAATGACTTTGGTTTGACAAAGCATTTACAGTGATACTTTTATATTGCCAAGCGGGCTGCTGTACTTTAATCCATTGGTGTGTGGTTATAAAAGCTGTAACGTCTGTCCTAATTAAAGCAAATATTTGTACTGAATAATCTTCCAGAGAGAAGCATGTTCTGGGAAGCAGAAGTATTTCAAATAGGGATGATTAAAGATGTTAAATTTGTATTCACAACTTTGGTATTTGTGTTGCAGAAGTACTTCTGATCTTTGTRGTAGGTCAAATTCTTGGAATTGTATAATAAAAACCAAGATTTTATAAAGTAAACATCTAATTATGACATGAAATAGTTAAATTAAAAAATAACAAAATAATAATAATTAATGTGTTGACAGGGTTTTCAGATTTAATATCTACTTACAGCTGCATATATACTGTGAGGTGGCTCTTTAAAAGATGATTTTTCATAGTATCTTGTTCACTACAGATAAACTACCACCAATAGGTGTAAGCTTGATCTTTTTATGACCTTCAGTCAGGGAGAAGTCAGTGGGGTGGGATGCAATTTACTTCATCCCTGAATTTGAAGTAAGAGTGCAAAAGTTTAATGAAAGCAAATTGTTTCACGCTGATGAAACCGTAAGTGGAGAAACCAGTAGAGGTCAGTGCAGAGTGCTGAAATGGAAGCWGAGTGCCAAGGCTTTGTGTATTTGTGCTCTCTAGTTTTGATCTTTAACTTTTCCTTTAAAATGGGGTAAAGACTTACAGTGGTATTCAGCCAATATTCCTATCCTCTTCAAAAGATAAATTAAATATAATATGGTAATGTCACACTGCTTAAACAAATCAATTTAAGCAACAAAACACATTTAGTTGCATGTTCTAGCTGGAAACTTTATTTGATGAAATCATTACTGAAACCAAAGTGTAATACTTATTACATATATTGTAGTGATAACTACATCTAGTTGATGGCTATGTAGAGAAAGAAAAAGTAGGAGAAAGTATAATTTTCAAGGAACAAGTTTTTGAATACTTGAAGCTAGAGTAACGACAGAATTCTCCTAATGTTTGGTGAAAATTTTTGATAATTATTTTTGTGGTGTTTTAAAAGTCTTTTCTTTCTGTATATACAGAGATATGCATGGGGGTATGGGGAGGCAAATGGACTCTATATAAAGTTGAATTATCTTTTGTTTCTCTTTTTAAAGCCATTGTTTGCTCGTGGTTTCCTTTTGTGATTTAAAGCAAGGAAAAGAATCACTGCCTATAGTCTGTGCATGAAAAGATCCTCCAATATATATTAGCTGCAAAATCTCCTCTCTAAACTGCTTCTGTTCAGCTGCTTTCTGTGGATCTAGAAAGAGCAACCTGCCTGTCCCCATTCTMTTTCTTTACATTTCAACTAAGTACTTTGAAAAGTAGCTTGCAATTGAATTGTGATTGTTGAATACCAAGGAATTGCAAGAAGATTATCACCAGATAAAAGGGGTTATGTTCTACTTTGATTCTAATACCAGTTTACATCTGCTGTCTATGATGTTAGGGAGAAATTTCCTGTACCTTTAAATAGAGTAGAGCCACACAAACAGTAAATATTCTTCAAAATCCTCTTCACTTGTTCTGCTTACCTTTCATGTGCTTCTTTAAATTGATTATGGAGGCATTGGAAAGAATCCAACACCTWTGAAAATCATACTTTCTTTTCATTTGCTTTATCATGCTCTTAAAAGTGGCAGGAACCAGACAGAGACTGTGCAACCCTTCCTCACAGGCACTTGTGCTGTGTGCCATGMGTGTGAAGGAAGCTCCCAGGGCTTTAAAGGGAGGATTACTGAAGGGGAGGGATTCCCTGCYAACTGTAGCAGCTATCAGAAGTATTAATTAAGGTGAGAAGGAGAGGGAGAAGTTATAAGCTGCTGTTGCGTATCTGACCTGTGATATGTTTTTGCTACAATCCTCTGTGTAACACCACACACAGGTCTTCCAAACCATGGGTTTTCATGTCAATATCTCTCTTTATACATGTGGCATAAAGTTAATGAAGTGCTCCCGTTTGAATCAGCAGTGAAACCAGAAGATCTATAGGCTTTTTTTTCCCTGAGGCAAAGGAAACTCATAAATAATCTCATTTCTTTCATAACACAGGATCCAATCTAACAGAGTGGCATAAAACTGATGGKAAGTCAAATGACAATTTCCAGTATGAGTTCAAATTTCTACCAAAACTTTGCGCTCAAGTCCTCTCAGTTCCTATTTGGAATAAAAGAATAACTTTAAGTACTGATTTCACTCCTGGATTTGATTGTGTTTGGAAAAAATAGTCTTGAATCCAAAAGTCAAATCCACCTTTATTTCCCCACATAGGCYTCTGTTGTCCATAACATTTTGACAAACAATATTTTCCAATTGGCATTTACATGACTCTTTCATTTTTTGTTGGTTAAAAAGTCTGTGAGAAGTTGTATTTAGCTGAGTCACAGTGGAAATGCARTAACTGATTCTCTTCATTAGTTATTGCTGGGAGGGAACCCTTCTCCTCAAATGCCTTTCTTGAAAAGTAGTGCAGAGGTTGAAATTAAGGTACTATTTTATAATACTCAGTGCTCTGTTTTTAGGCAGTTGATGTTGAAATCCAAAAGTCCAAATGGACTCTTGCTTCAATTAAGTTTGCTTGTGTGTTTAATTTCATCAACATCTGGTCTACTTTTTTTTTTTTTTTTTTTAACATATTAAATACAAACCCCCCAAAATTCAGAGATCAAAATAATATTTCTGAAAATGTATAGTTTAGTCAACTGTAAAGCTTTACTAGAAGTTTGGTGTTCTTATCTGCATCCTGACCAAAGATAGGAGATTGCAGCCAATCTGTTCATGACCAAGAAACAGAAGGTTTATCTTATCACTGAAGTTCCCAGTCTTTCATAGATCAATGCTTGACATTTTCTTGATTGTGGTATTACATTCATACATACAGGTGTAGTAACATCATGTTCTCGTTTTTTCCCCCTTCTGATGTCTTTGATATATTCTTTTGTTTGTTTGTTTGTTTGTTTGTTTGTTTTCTGGTTTGTAGAAGTTCTTCCCTTCTTCCCTGCAAAGTAGCTATGCAGTTAAATTACCCTGCCACTATATAACCGTGTTTATGTTTGTTTAACTCAGGGATRTGTTTCTTCATTTTTAATGCATATSASTGTAGGGGKGACTACCAGTATCTTTATGTTACCTGAAAYGAAGGTATCTGTCATTCAGCTGTAAACCTTTGCATTCTGCTTAGGCACATATCAAAAATATGTGGATTTGTGTACAGATGGGAATAGCACTGATTCACTCAGTAGTGATCAGTGACAGAGATAGCAGCACTAGTGAAAATCTCCTCATGTGAACAAGGAAATTGTGGCATTTGCACCAGCAATTGAATAAATTCAGGCTCCTTGCTGGTAATTACATTATCAATCTGCAGACTGTGAAATAAACTTAAATAAATTAGAGCCAATAAATTGGAATGATTAATGTAGGCAAATAAACCCTAATTTCAAACATTTGATAGGGAGGAAAAAAATATAGATTTTCCACCCATTTCATGAATAAATGGACAGCCTGAGCAATTGGTATAATTTTGGAAAATGTAGACATATATCGCAAGAAAACGTCAGTATAACAATTTCATTTTTTKGTGGTTTTATCATTTTACTGAAACATATCTATGAAGGCATCTTTTTTCCTAATTTGCTTTAAGAATAAGAAATGGCAACTTTCCCTGATTATATTAGATTGGATCATGTAGCTGGATTCAGGTGTTTTTCACTTTATCCTGGATTTCTGTTGGGAGTTTGTTACCTGCCCTATTTAGTGTATCTCAAGTCAATACTAGGCTTTTGTTTTCCATTTCTTCACTTTCTCATTTGTCAAGAACAAACTTTAGACTTCAGTCTAAAGTCTTGATATTCTTTGGCTCACATTGAAATCCATATAGRGATGATACAAGTCTTGAGTGTCTTACATATCCTGGGAACAGAAAAAAAAAAGCAACCAACTTAGCAGTTGTGGTGACCTAAGGCTAAGGAACAGTATGATCTCAACATGAAATCTGAGGAATATGCAGTATTAAGGTTTTAAAGAAATTCTGAAAATCACTCCCCTTTCCTAGAAAAATTCTGTTATTTCTCTTACACGTCTGTGTTTCTAAGAGTTTAATACTCACACTGCTAACTGTAAACAAAATAACTGTGAATTCGGTTTTTGAAATACATRTTCATGTTTATGTTTATAAGCAAAACCACTTCAAAAGGTAGTTATGTTTTTAAAAAGTCTGTTCTAACATTGAATCCTATAATTTGCACAAAATAACTCTTCTATCAGCACTCTGTAACACATCAAGGTTTTCTGTAGTAGATGTTGGTAATTAGTCAATCTAGCGCAAGGTGTTATTAAGAACAGACTTCACAGAATAGAAAACATTTAACAAGGGCATTTATTTTTTCTTTTACTTTTCCATGGTTTCCTTTTTCTTTTTCTATTTTGATGGCACATYGCAATTTCAATTTTATGCACTAGGTTTTCCCAACACTGTAAATATGCAATAAATAGCAATGTTATTTGAATACATTATTTYACTATTCTTTGGGGATTTCACATTGGTCCGGAAAAAGAAGTGTGCTCTACTGAAAACTTTTTATCTATTTTTTTATATATTGTATTTTTATCAATACATTCATATTTTAGATCTATACATGTATATAAATCTGTAGAGAACATTGTGAAATTTATACAGGGAAATGATAGTTAGGATCTTATTAATATATTTTGTGATCTCAAGAAGTTAATATGGACATTATTTTTTCCAGGAATTAAGATGTTAAACTTAAGAAAACATTTCTTTAAAATTTAATGAAGTATAGATAAAAGTCTGAAAAAATAGTAGCTGCAGCTTTAAACATCATGAAACTGAAACACWTTTCCCATGAACTTGACTCACAGAAATATTTTTTTCTATTTTTCTCAGTRTTAATTTTATTAGTAGTGCTCCTATAGAAGTGTTAGTCATGTGATTGCACGTGTCACAGATATTCCATTTTGCTAGCAGATTTATGCTACTTCAGAGAAAACATATGAGTAAAGATTTTCTGGCAGCTTAATTTTGATGGTAAAGATGACCACAGAGAATATGAATGYTTATACCTGATTATATCATGTTCTTTCACAAAAAAGCAATCTGGAATAACATGGATTTTAATTCTTTACCAACACAGTACCATCTGCAATGAGATGGCAGGGTTGACTGGATTCAATTATAAGGGGAGCAGCCACTGTTATCTGCACTGATAAAAAACTTAAGCAAGTTTTTTAGCACAATCTCCCATGACATCCTAATATTGATGAAAAGTATTTATGGACAAGATGGACTGACASGTACATGAGCAATTGATCATTGAATTCCAGGGGCTAATGGTTCATACTCCATCTTTAAATCTGAGCTCCTTAGGGGACTGTCCAGAAGCTCACCCTGGCTCAGTAACTTCCTCAGTGTCTTGGTGGACAATGGGTCAAACACTGTATGCTGACAGTGATGAAGGGAAAAAAAGCAATGGGCTATGTCAACAGTAGATGAAAAAAGTTGTGATTTTCTTATACTTGGTACTAATTAGGCCATATCTGGAACAATGCAAGCAATTCTGGGTACCTCCATTCAAGGCAGAAGTTGATCAACTGGAACAAGTCTAGCAGGAAACTATCAAGATGGGTGGARGCAGCAGTATATGTCCTCTGAAGAAAGTCTGTGAAAGCAGGACTTGTTTAATCTAGAAAAGAGATGCCTGCARGGGAAAAAAATAAAACCATAGGCAGAGCAATCCTGAGAAAATAATAGRGTGGCAACTTCTGTAATAATGTTTTCCTTTTAAGTGGATAGTGCCTCCTGCTTCCTAAAGAAGCTCACCGTTCACATGCATCTGGTGARCTTGGGCTGCTAAGCAGCTCTAATGAAACACTAAACATTGCAAGAAATTTCCTTCAAGTTAGGCAGTAATAGTTAAGTAGTAGTTTACTAATTTTTAGGGGTAAAGTATTGCTTTCATATAGACAGTAAAGGAAAATACAAAGATTTGGCATTCCAGGACTTTTCCAGGTCTCTGAACCTCTTGTGTCTGCTGGGAGAATTCTTCCTGCTTAATAGTTCTTGCTGTTCCTGGAATGCTGGAAATTTGCAGAATACAGCTGTTTGTCCAGGGTAGTGAATGCTCTTACTAGGGAAGTGATGGGTATGGATTCTGAGCTGTGGCCTGGTTTTATCTGATGATGTTTATCCTCTGTTTTGTTCTTTTTCCCTGAAATTTTATGCAAATATTTTTGCTAAGGAAGAACTGTATAAARGAAATAAAAAGAAATCTGATGTATTTTTGCTTGGAAGTGGAAACAGTAGAACAAAGAGAGTGATTAACAAATATTTGTAAGTCTACCTTTTCCTTATGCCAAATCAACATGTCTAACAGTGAGAACTGAGAGCTAAAACTAGAAGGAAAGAAATAAAGCCTCTTGGGTTATTGGTAGAAAATACTCTAYTTTGGAATGTAGACTACATTGTAATCAATCTTTTACTGTAAGGATTTATACTGTGAAAGATATCAGGAAGTGGCTGGGAAGATACCAATGTAATCAGTCCTGGAGTTGTGCCAGAATGTTCAATCTGTCCTGTCCAGATGCTGTCCTTTTAGGCCAGGAAAATACCTCTGCTCAGCTTGCTTCCTCCTTATTGCAGAAGCAGGTTTGGTATTTGCATTGTTTGTTTACAACTTTAGTTTATTGTCCTGACTCAGGCTGGGCTCATCAGATGCAGGACTACCCAGCAGGCAGCACTGCTCACAGGACCTGCATAACATCTAATAACTATTTTTAGATGGGTTTTTTTCACCTCTCTCAATAACTCCTTCCAGTTTCTGTCTCCTCCCAAAAAACAGCCTGCCCTAATATTTTTTTCCTCTCAAGTGATCCCAGTTTGCTGCATCACTTTGCCAGGTCAGTGTTTCTGAAACCATTGCTAGTGTGCTTGTGGCCTCATATGGAATTTCTGCCAGGGTTCCCTGGGCACTGTTGACCTTGAATGACTACATTCACCAGAAGGTCCCCAGTGGTGCCCTTCAACTGTCTGTGAAGTCTGACCATATGAYTGTCTCTCAACTGCCTGTGAAATCCACCCATTCCTCACTGCACTATCTATACAGTTTATTAGCTTCTCCATTTATAATCTCTCAACAATTTTTTATTTATTTTTCATGGATAGTTTTAACATGCCCTATTCAGTTGATTTAACTCCAGGTGGAAGCAGCTTTGTTGCTTTCCTGAGCTCTAACACCGATGTCATCATCCTTAGTTATTGCTGTTTGTGTCCAGCTGCACTAAGGGGGATGAGGAGATAAGGGAACGGGCTGGGGATGGATGGATGGATGGATGGATGGGTGGATGGATGGATGGATGGGTGGATGGATGGATACCAATCTTCTTGTGGGTAGCCAGAATTATTTGGGAGTCACAGTGTTGTGAATGGAAATGGGAGCAAACTCTGTCTAAGTTCTGAGCTAGCAGGAAATGAGAACTCCAGTGTTGTGTGAGTAGTTGTAGTAAATAAGCCTTGTTGTAAGGCTGGGTGCAGCATCACGTTTATTAGTTCTTGTATGCAATATGAGAGTTGGCTGACTTAAAATATGGCAGTGTGAGGTCTGGTCTGCTCACAGTTGCACCAGTGGACCTTGCCAATGAGACAGGAAATTTTTTTCTTTTCATTTCTGGTCACTGAGGACAGTGGGAGCTGAACAAGTAGGAGTAGCTGTAGTCTCAGCTGTCATTGCAGCATCAGTGTGGGAATAAACACTTAGAAACTGGATACTGGAAAAGTCCCTAGTTCTAATCCATGGTTAAGCCAGATAACTTTGGGTAGTCAGCTGTTAAATGGGAATTAAATGGGAATGTGCTCTGCTTATGAGACATTAGATCCCTCCACAGCTGTAAGGCAAAACTTAAATACTGCAATCCTCTGGCAATACATAAAGACACAGGTCTTCAAAGCCACTGTTCACACTTTTTGATTTAAAACAAAAAACAAAAACCCCTTTCCYAAATGATTTAAATTTGAGACTAGAAGGAAATTATATTGATGCTGCCCATTTTATCTCTTGTAGAGACCATACTCAAACACTTGCTTAATGGGTATGTACTTCTTAACAATTAAAAACTGTACAACTTGGGTCTTTCTCAAAAAATTTTAATTTTTTGGAAATAGCATTCAGTTGATTAATTTCTGTATTATTCGATCTTTACAGTGCTTGGCTGCAAGAACTACAAAGAAACAGCATGCATAATAATTTCTGTGATTACCATGTCTGTTGCCCAGTTACACAAACTCTGTCCAGAAGGAAGAGAAAAGGCATCATATCCTATACATCTGCTTATACAATCTTATAGATAYTGCTGTTGCAAAAGTATCAGGGTTTCTTTCATTGATTTCTGGAGGTCASACTTCATGAGCAAAGTGAATGAGGCATAATGGGCAGTGCTGATGAAAATGGAAAGATAAGTTTATTTTTGTAGCAAGAAAAAGTTCAAGAGACTGGTATCAATAAAACAACTTCTCTTTCTGAAACAACACTGGGGTTGCTAGTAGGAATTTCGGTGGGATTATACAGTTGGAATATGTTTATATTCTTGGATGGCTTCTTTGTTAAACATTATCTAACACCCCATCAAAGATATAAACATTCTGTTATAATTTTAAAACTCTTTTTCAGTGTTGCTGTAGAATTGGTATCCTTCCTCTAATGAGCTGACAAATTGACCAGTACTTGTACAAGTTCTACAACTGCATCAAAGTATGGCTGAAAAAGGACAAACTTGAAATTCTGACTTCCACAGGTTTGAGATGCAGTTAATTTGGTAGATAGAGACAAAATCTAGAAGAGCCAGTGTTTCTTCTGAGGATTTCTTTCACCTGGAGGAAGAGTTTTGGGTAGTCTGTTCCCATTTAGCTCTGGATAGTTGATTATTGCCTGTGGTGATTGTTAAGRAAGAAAACTATGGTGAATTAAATGTTACTATATTACAGTGTATTCTGTGATGTTTAGCCACCCTTATGCACATGATCTGCAGATATATAGCATATGTATTACARATACTTCAGTATGAGAAATCAATGTCATGTGCAAGTTCATGTAAAATGATTAAAAAGCAGTAATTCTTTGCCCCTTTGAACTTTAAAATATGCAACTTTCTTTTCTGTTTATCTGGACTGTGAGGGAGAGAAGCACATTGTCCTCCTTTTAGTTAMGCTTTTTATTATGGAACATTCCTCAAACAAAATATACCTGGAGTCTAACATTCCATCTCCAAAGGCAAAATGCATTCTATTCTCAACATACTAGAATGAAGGACTGAATCATACTTTAAATTATTTACCTTTTGCCAAAATATCTGGTAAACCTACTTAACTGAATAAAAAATGATCCTGAATGCTCAAAATACTTTTGTGAAATAAAATGTATGTTATGCATGTACAATGACAGCGGGAAAGGAAGAGGCAGGGATTGCCAAGGACATTCTGAGAACATTTATTGATTGGAAACAAATCAGTGGAATTTTTTGTTTTGTTTTGTTTTGYTTTGCTTTGCTGGATTGTTTTTTWCTTCTCCATATTACACGAAGTGGTCTCTGTCTGGGTGTAATTTTTACTTTTTAGTGCCATCTGCACCTGTGGCCTTTGGACTTAATGTTTATGACAGATGGACTGGACTGTGTTTGCACCATTTAGTGTATAATCCTTCTGTACGTATCTATGCCATGCTAGGCAGTGGCATTGGCCCAATGGGCATATTTATTAGTGCAGACTTCCTGTCTGCTTACATTGTTCTGTTGCAGTGTCCTTTGAGCCTAATGGACCTTGCTTTGTGCTGGGCCCACCTACAAAATATTGTTTCTGATTCGTGCCAGATTATCTATTGCAGACTCTGATTTTTTTTCCCCTCTAACATATTTGCCAACTAGAATGCTTAAAATGGATCAATTCCATATTGTAAATGCTCTTCCTCTCCTCTCAGCTATTTTGGAACAAGCTTGCTAGCTTTGTTTGCTAGTATCTAGATACTTGATAAAAACAGGAGAAGCATTTCTATTGAAAAAAATGTCACCTCTCACTACCTGAGCTGCTGTTCTACTGGAAGCAGAAGTTGTCCCCACTAAGGCAATGGCCCCTGTAGAAGAGGGTGTAATAAATACAGCCTTGGCTGCAGGAGTTTGCAGGCTGGCTCATGGCCTGCAGCCTGGAGCTGGGTGGCACATCCCATCCCTGCTGACTTCATTGTCTCTGTGTGATGTGGGAAAAAGGATGGGCTACTATTGAACAAGAAATGTTGCCTTCTGGATCTAAACAGCAAAACAAATGCAACACTCAGGCACTTGTTATTTTTCAAGTTATTTGTGAACTCAACAATCCACAGATTTGATATTACAAAAACCAATTCATTATTGGTCATTTATCTCATGAAACCATGAGGTTACCTCTCTAAAATTTTTGGGCCTGTGACAGAAAAGCATGAAATGAACCTCACAGTTTAGTTGTAGTCACATCAAACTAGTGGCAAATTTCAAATAGACAATTAAGAATCAAACTCACCCTGTTCTAAAATTATATTTTTTCAACATGTATATCCTAGCAGTTAAAAAAAGGCTTTGTAAAATAATTCTACAGAAAGTGATCATGTGTCTGTAAGCCCTCTATGGATAGAGAGATCACCTAYATATCTTCTCATATTACATATCAAAACTATGCAGTATGGCTCATATTATCATGATCATGAAAAAAGGAAGCATGTTCTGCATCACACACCTGGGATAACAGGGATAGTTTCTGGTATGGGTATACTTGCCAATCAGATTTCTGCAGGATGAAAATGAAGACCTGTGAGGGAGAATTTATCATTTCATAAATAAAAAGTAATTATCAGCAACAGTTTCATGGCTAGAAAGGGTTTCTTTATATTATTGAAATAAAGCTGTATAGTGAGAATGAAGATATTATGATTGCATATTYGTGACAGAAATTAGGAAAAAAATTGTTTTTAATTCAGCCATTTTAAGTTTGGCATTTCTACTTTGTAGTAAAAATTCAAATTATCAAGTACATATCCAGAATMTATTACTTGTGATCTTGGCCTTGACAACAAAATATGTACAAGTCCATATAGAAATACCCATGGGTGCTTTGTATGTCTGTCTTTTTCATTAACCTTTTATGCTTTTGAATACTTAAAACTTTGGAAGATCAGGTACCCAAATTGCAATGGTGAAACTCTATGTAGACAATCTTTGTGAAGGAATATGTATATTTACAACCTTGAATTTAATATTAAAAYGCATTATTGAAATTTGAAAATGGCAGTATGTTTTACGATTCTTTCACACCCCAAGTAGTTTATATTTCTTTCTTTTTGTGGTATCTGGAAGAGTTTCATCAATTTAACCTATTAGTTGCACATCTTGAAGGAATATTTTTAAGAATGCAGTGTAAAGAATGTGCAAGCTGGTTGTGGAAAATCCTGTTTAATACCCTTCAGTTTGARTTAGCTGTGTGATGGTTCTGATTTTTTTTCCCTACGTTTGCTATGGCAGTATCACAATTTGTTTCTCACAGATTATCGCTCACCTACTCCATGAAGAAGCAGTTTTCTAAGTTGCTTTTCTGTGCTGCCAGTCAGTGTGAGGATGAAGTATCTTCTCAAAAGTACTGTAAAASCTGCAGTATCTCCTTATTTCTAAAAGACAATTTATATATTCTAAGGCAAGAGCAGAGGCTGGTACAGTGGTATATCACAGAGGAGACAGGATATTATTGTTATTTTTTAATTCGCTTTTCTTTCTTTTGCTTTATAGGATTCATAGCCAAAATTTAGGACAACAATAGAGATATTATCCAAGTTTGCCAGAACAGAGCAGTAATCTTCTCCCACTAAAGTCTGTTGGTTAYGTGATAAGATTAGCTTTAAGGTTATTGCAGTGTTTGAGTTTCTAATTTGAGCCCTCTGCAAATAATGACCTGAGGGGTTGTGTCATCATGTAGACAAGCTACATGGCCATTCAGCTGTGATTATCCTAACTTCAGTGCCAGTAATGTACTGTGCCCCAGAACTGTGGAGCTAGGTATCATGTCCTGCAAATGGAATTATTCAGTTAATCACGGAAGAGCCCGGGGACTGAGCTGATGGAAGTGCATAATAGCAAGGTCATGCCTATCAAGGATATGCAGCCTAAATCTCTCAACTGTGAGGCATGGCAGAGACAAGTGTTATGTGAYGGCCCTCCCTTGTGGATCATCATCATCACATCCCTTCCCTAGACAGTACCTGATTGCCAGCCAAGCCACTATACCATCTTCCTACCCTGGCATCTGCAGGGTTGCATCTGAAATGCACAAAACCAAGGGGAATTTTCATTACCCTGAACATTACAGAGTCAGCCTTCTCTGGCCTTGACTGAATTCAMACTTATGTTAGAGGAACTAACAGAAAGTCTAAATAGCTTYRCAGAACTTTCAAACTGGCCAATAACTACCTACATGTCTCTGGGGACACGAGACAGGAGACTGTGGTCGTCTGCAAGCGGATAGACTGGGCTTCCCCATCCATGACTTTCCAGGGGCTAACCAAGGGATTAGGCCACTTTGTCCTCATGTCTCTAGGCATGTTCAAGTCTGTTTTTTAGAAAGACCAATCTCCTCACCTCTTAACCTGCTGAGGGATTCCACTGATGTGGTTCATTGTAAGATCCATTAGGAAAACCAGCTGCTTCTTTTGTCTGCTGAAACACCATTTATTGCTGCTACATCACCTGTGACCTCAKAAGGTCCCACAGCCAGGTTACTGTGAGCCACACCTGACACTTACTGAGGGATTCTTAGTATTGTCTGATGGAAGACCTTCAGCTTTTTGCTTCTCCACCAATTTTCTTTTCTAATATTTCTGCACATACTATTTAATGCCATTGCATTGTTCTTTGTAAATTATTTTAAGTGTTAATATTTTTCTGATGCTTTATACCTAGATGTTGTGAGCAACCTGATCTCATTTGTGATGCAATTGAATCATTCTTCATATCTGTTTCTTACAAAATCAAAAAGTTTCTTCAATGTTGAACACTAGATAAAAGGATGTGGTGATAAATTCATCAAACATGGTAGGCAGAATAAAGCTCAAAAGGATTTGTTTTACTAATGTATAACATGGCTGAAACTGCTTCCTTTTAAAAGTTAATCTCACTTTGTGCTCTCAGGAAGCATACTTAAATTCTGAATAACTGCTCCTAGTTGAAACTGAAAGAAAAAAATTGYATTTCACTTATGAGTAAATAGAGTAATACAATGTGATTTGTGCCCCTTTTTACWATTTTAGAAATAACATATTTTTTCTTCTTTTTTTTCTGTAGACTGACATATACAAATGAGGATGTATAAAAATATTCACATCATAATAAAATTGTTGGAAAAAATAAAAAAAAGCTAAGTTCAAAACCTGAAAATACTGGAATAACAAATGTTAAGAGAGTAAAATGAACATATTTGTAGAAATGTGTTTTGAGAGATCTGTGTAATATTCTAGTGTTTTATTAAAGGTCTTTTTGCATAAAGACCTCAAGTTTTCATTGGTTTTGTTTCTCATTTTGTTAGATATCATCAGGTCCTGGCTGAAAAATAAAAAGGACTCTGGGCACATACAACCCTCCTATGTTTCTTCCCTAGTGGTGGGGWGTTCAAGTGTTGAATAAAGTGGAGGGGGAGACTGTGAACTTTTTGGAATCCGTTGTATTCTCTGTATAGGGACTCAGAGTGTGATTAATTTCTTCAGCCAAAGCCAGTAAGCAGTCCAAAAATTACTTTAAAATCTGTTCTTGTGGTAGTCTTCAGTGCTAGGAAAAGTAGTTTTTCACGTGTTTGACAGCCCCACATGTGAACCTCACAGCACAACTTCTGCATGTGACTGAAATTGATATGTCCAGCAATGGACTCTGTGTGAGATTATTTCACTTGTCCCCCTSTCTGCTCTCAATCTTTTTCTTCTGTCTGTTAGTTGTATTTCCATTCCACCAGTCAATGCCGCAGTCAGTGAGGATGAGAGAGTAATTCATCCTTTTTACAGGTCTTAAGTCTTTCTTCCATCTACCTACATGTTTTCCCCAAGTCCTGTGATTGCTTGGGCTCGAGCAACAGAGACAGATGGAGGTTGTCACATCTACACACAAGYRATGAGGAGATGGCTGTTGGCCATTGACTTGCWGTGGCAGATGCATCTTTAGYTTGTACCTCAAAGGAGCCCTTTTTAAGGATCCTGCCACCATCTTTGGTTGTTGAAAATGYAAAAACAGATCCTCAGSTCTCATGTACTCTGCCACTGATTYGCTGTGTTGCAACAGCAAGCCATTTACACAGCAAAACTCTCACCAAGGAAAAGCTAAGCCAAGGAAAATGTGAGAGACYAGTGAGGTGCTTAGTGCATATTGAAAATATCTTGTAACATCTAATATCAACATAGAAATATGAAATGCAACGTATCTTTCAAATGAGATAAATTGTAAGTGGTTATTGGTGTATGCATGTATTACCAGAAATCTGAATCTGAGAGTAAATGACTATCTAATGGCTCCTCAACTGAAGCTGGTATCAAAGTTAGATTCTTTGTAACTACTGACAAATTTTATGAGGATCTAGATAATTCAGTGAAAATGTCTTCACAAAATTGTATTGATAGGCTAAACTTGTAGATAAACACTTAGGCACATTTGTGTAACATAAAAAGAGGTAGCTGATCAGGTCAGTGTGGGAACTAATAGCTCAAAACTTTGATAAAAGCTGCAGCATTGACTGCTTGTATTTATGTTAACTAGCGTCTTCATAGATTATTAGTTGCTTCCATTTAAAATAGTAGCTGCATTATGTTTTCCCCTGTTAGTGTAAAAAAATAAGAGTTGYACTTGGGGGGAACAGGAGGGAAGGGACCAATGAAGACTTAGAATTTCCGTTAATTAATCAACTTTGCTATAGAAAAATAATGGGTGAAATTGCAAGCAAGATAATATTTGTGTGTTTGTGTGTGGAATAAATCCAAATGTATTAAAAGACCCATTAATTCTAAGTTCCCAGTGGTTATTACTAGCCTCTATTTTTGGTRCTCTGATATTTGAGTTTACAGAATACATATTCTCTTCCTTCTAACTACTCTGTAGTATTTTCTGTTAATTATCATCTGAAACACTTGTAGTCCACTTCTAAGTGACATAAAAATGCAGTAATTCTCAGAAATTGTCCCACTGATGCCTATGAAGCTATTTGCAAGAGAAATTGCTGGCCAGAGTAAGCAAGGACTCTGTCAAAGGGTTCAAATGGAGTATAAAGTTAAATGYATGTTTACTTGATATATTCTCATTCTCCAACATTTTTTGTTTAAATCCTTATTTCTTTTTCTACTTATATTTCTAACTCCTAACTCTTGCTCTGTTTCCTCTTCCTTTTCCTTTTTTTCTTATTTTTCTCTTTCATCCTTCTAATATTGCATTTTAACAAGATTTTGTGAGTCACACTGATTCCAGGCAAACAAGCTGCTGTACTGTAAAATAAATAGCCTTGAAATGCTACAAAGTAAATCACTTGCCTTCAAGATTAAGCTTAAATGTTTGCTTCAGCTTCATGTCTGAACATTCTTCCACTTAACCAGATGATAGCAGACTTTTTGCCAACAAAACATATCTTTACCAAACCAGGGCCATCTTTCAATAAGAACAGAGCAGTATGATGCCCTCTGCCATCAAAACATGCCTCTAGCCCTATTTATTTATGAGGAGCTTTGTAGTGGATACAAACTGATCATGAATGTTATCCAGCTTTATATAAGACATCACATGGTGTTGGTAATCTGATGCAGGGTTTTAAATGGATAGCTACACTGCCAGTTTGAAGTGCCAGCATTTTTTTTTTCATTTTGCTATCAAATGGCATAGCATGAAGAAATAGTCAAGCCTTCACTGAGTTTATGTCTCCTCCAGAAGGATTGCTATGTCTTTATTTTGCCTTTTATTCTTCTGAACAAAATAATCTATTTAGTATTCTTTATAGAGAATCCTGGAAATTGATTGTTTTAAGGATAACAATCTATGTTTTACTCCTTKCACTCAAGTATGTCTTTTTCACAACCTTGTGTTTCTGCATCTGTTTGCTGTATTTTATTAAAATAGTTATACTTTGATTGTAGAGGTCTAGAGAGTCTTGAGAAACAGAGAGGGCTGCGGATAAGAAACAGTGACTTTTTTTGGTGTTTATTCTTATAGAATTCTATTTGATCACATATACTTGTTAYTGCAAATCTAGAGAACTGGCTTTACATGTGGATTAAGTATATAACTGRCATTTGCTTCATGCAGGCATGGAAAAATCTAACCTGGTGTGAGAAACCTGAAGTGTGACTAACATCCTGAATTTTTGCTTTGCATTATAATCTAGAGAATGGATGAGCATTAACATGGAAAATCTAGGCTCTTTTTCCCAGAGGGCACCTTTGCATTATTGTAGCTGAAATGCTTTGTGTGCTCTATCACTTTGATCTGAAAGTGAAAATCTGAAGAACACTTCGAGTGTTTTAAAGATAAAATTAGTAGAGCTTTGATGATTGCCTTRAATTCCTARTTTAAATCATTTTAAGACAARTTAAAGTAAGATTCTGGAACTGRTCTGTGCAWGCTTAAGGGAAGGAAAATTGGCTGATTTGTGCTTGACTTACTAAGAAGCAGGTATAAGAAAAAATACGGCAGAGGCAACATCTRAAAAAGTAAAGAGAACCTAACTGAAAAATTTGTAAGCAGTTCGATGGTAGTATAGGCAAAGGTGTCTCAAGGCAGCATTTCAGTAGCCAATTATTTAGCAAACATTCATTTGCAATTGAAATAGCTYGAGTAGAGCTGTGACTGGGGGCAGGGGGTGGAACTGGTAAGGAGAATTGCATGCTCAATATCTGTATATATGTTTCTTCTACCATGACAGAAAGACCTGCATGTTTGTATGCTTCCCTAAGTTTGCACATTAGAGAAACTGAATAGCATGACTGAGTTTAAAAGGGGTGACATTAATGTGAAGTCTAAGGATTCTTTATGTGCATAAAACCATGATGGTTCATTCCATGAACAGCTGCTAGCCAATAAGCCTTTTAAAAAGCCTTTTGGAGATGGCACTGAAAATCAAGAGCTTACACTCTCACTGCAGGATTTGTACACTGAATTTTCAAAAATAGGGCATCTCCAAATACATGTTAAAGAGTAATGTAAATGCCTCTTTAGGACTCAGGATGGTATTAATTGTATATCTCGCTAACATAGTTTGACCCCAGCCTGCAGCTAAGCCCTGCACAGCCACTGATTTACTCCTCTTGAATGGGACTGGGGAGAGAATCAAAACAGTACAAGTGAAAAAATCCATTGGTTGAGTTAAAGATGATGGGGTGAATAAAATAAAAGCCACACCTTCAGGAAAAGCAAAACAAAGAATTAATTTACCACTTCCCATTGACAGACAGGTATTCAGCCATCCCCAGGAAAGCCAGACTCCATTCTGTGTAAAAGCGACTTGGGAAGACAATGGCAACATTCAAATGCCCATTCTCTTACTCCTTTTTCTCCCAGCTCTATATGCTGAGCATGATGCCAAATGGTGGGGCATATCCATTTGGTCAGTCGGGGTCAGCTGTCCCAGCTGTGTCCCCTTCCAGGTCCCTGTGCATGCCCATCCCACTTACAAGGTRGGGTGAGAAGCAGCAAAAGCCTTGGCACTGTGCAAGCCCTGCTCAGCAATAATGAAAACACCCCTTTGTCAGCAACACCATTCTCAGCACAAATCCAAAACCTAGCCCCCTACCAGCTACCGTGAAGTAAATGAACTCTCTCCCTGACAAAACCCATGCATCAACATAAGATTGAAATTGCATCTTTACTTAGTATCTAATAAAGAAGCTATGCAATGCYAAGTGTATTTAAACATAATTAGATGTCTTTGAAACTACCTTGAGGTGGTGACTTAATTGCCCAAGTTTCTATCTGAACGAATCTGGCTCTTTGATGCCTTTACTCCTGTCTTTGTGCAGGCAGCAGAACTCTCACAGTTTCAGTGAGCACAGAACGCTGTATGTAATAGCTGAAGCCCTCTAGCAAAGCTCTGTCAAAGCTTTTAACAAAAACCTTCCACTTGGCTATTTATGTTAAGGTTATGTTGTCAGTTTTTAGGGGAGACTCTTATTTATATTCTGCCTGCACAGTGGTTCTGATTATTGATTAGMGCTATAAGAAATAAATAATAAAACTTATGGATTTGCTTGTACTTTGGGCAGTTGCTGAGGATTCCACAGTAGATCTTCTTTTCTGCACTAAGAGAACCTTAGATTCTGGAAATGTGATATCTGAAAATGATAAGCCAGAGGAAAACAAAACCAGCCTGTTTGTAATGCATATTACTGAGGAATACAGAGTATAAGAGAAGAATGAAAGATGCTAAGACGTTTAAAAGCTTAATTTTCTGTTTTTTCTGATGCACAATTTTCTGGGTGCTATTGGATGGGAGTGCCAGTTCCAAATCACCACAAGTGTTCAGTAGTAGTAAAATTGTCCATGGAAAAGACTATAATATTTCAGGGTTTCTATCCKTGTATATTCAGCACTAAGGATTAAGGAACCACAGCTTAATTATGGAGAGATGAGGGCAAGTTGGCAAAGGTACTAAAATCACATGATTTCCAAAGATAAACACAATGAGCAAGTAGCTATACATAAGCAAGATATTTTTAAATGTGTTGTATTTTTTATTAATTTAAAGCTATTTAAGTTGTAAGGGTTTGTGGGACTGGTGTCCTACGTGTCCTGACCAATGCATGGGAAGAAAAATTATATCCCCTTTTAATGAAATTACAAAACATTTCCTCGAGATCTGATMCTGTAGCTTAATAGAATTGTCTCATCTTATGGACAACTTAGCTAATGYTGGTGTAATCAGAGATGGCTGTTGTAGCATGAGTTGGAAATACATCATTAAGGATGTAACAGCTGCAACTTCTGCTTAAAATTTGTCATTATATCTTGAAGTAGAAACATTCAAAATAGAACCTTCAAATGAAAATAGAACCTTCAGCTAAGTGACTTTCACCAMTGGAATGGAATTAATAGTAAAAATAGTGGTGTATATATAAAATGACAGACTCAGGTACAACATCTTTGCCCTATCAGAAATTTGCCCCCTTATGACTGATGAATACAGCTATCAGGACAGGGCAGGAGCTCTTTGATCACTATCCTAAAGTATATTTTGCACTTCCTTTTGCACACTTGAATTGCATCTGTATGAAAATATGTTTGTTCCATATTTGAAAAGTGTCTCCTATTAATCTGCATTGACCCTATCTTCTTTAGCAGACTGATTAACTTGCTTTGTGTAAGYTACACTGTAAAGACAACGTTTATAGTTGAATTAGATGGTCGGCTCACTTTTTACAGTACATTTTATTAGACTAAATGTACGGTAGACAGGCTTAAAACCAGTACCTACAGGTATCTTTTCAGCACAGTGCTCAGGAAATTAACCATGGAGCTCTCATTAGCATTAATGGGTGCTTAGTGGTTAATTTACTGTGCACCATACTAAAAACATTCCCCCCAGGGTGCTCACCAGGCTGTGTGGGAGAGTTCTCCCTGCTGATGGCAGCGTAATTGTATTTTATTAGATCAAGTTGCAACTGAAAGATTTTGATTTCTATGGCATCTGTGRCTGACTCAGTCAAAGACAAAACGCACCTGTGTTCAATATGAGTCAGCTGTGACAGCAAGATACTCCCCTCAAGGAGTTCTTGTGGAAAGATACAGTAGGGGCAAAAACATACCATCAATACTTCCAATTTCTGGTAGATGGAAGGTTACAGCAAATGTATCTTTTTAATGACATGTATTAAACATTAAACCCCTAAACTTTCAAAATTACTATTCAGAAATTTGGAATAGATATTGCAGTTTTAGTTTAGTCTTATTATGCACATGTTTTCAATTAAAAAGAGAAGATTTCAAGAAATTAGGGGAAATCAACTGGAATCAAGAGTTTGGGAAATCAAGTCTTACAGAAATGAAAGTTTTCTCAGTCAGAGGTACAAAACCTCTCTGGAATTCACACTCCAGTCCAAGATAATTGCACTCAAATTCTGTTCTGAATAATGAATTTTTAAAAAGCATTTACCTTAAACAGAAAACTTTAAAAAATGAGGAAAGGAGAAAAAAAAAGAAAGAATCCTGTGCTTTGTTGAATAGAAACCATGGGATAAAGGAAGAAAAAAATCAATTCATGTCTTTGCTTTAGAAAGAAGATTCTTAATTTCTTAACAGTGCACAAAGAAGGCAGATGAGCTTAAAATTATCTTTTACCMAAAAAGATCCAAATTATATCTGTTTCACTTATTAATGGGACCAATGCTAAGTACAAAAGCAAAGGCAGGCTTACTAAAGCAAATCTCACAAAGCTAATTGTATGTGTATGTGAAGGGGACGGGAGACAAAAAATTATGTTCTTCCCAAAATATTGGAATATGAAATAACAATCAGACAGAAAGTGTTAAGAAATATGAGTGGCTCCACCATAAAATTGTGGAGTAATATAAATGCTAGCTTTATTTAAGACAAGGAAAAAAATAGGGAACAGAATAATACGGATTTATAACTGTGACCTCATCAGAAAAAAAGTTTGAAAATGTCGATGATAAGAAAGTGATGGAAGTAAACAGTATAAAACAAAGGGCTCATAGATCAGTCTCAGGTGAGAGGGTTTTTTTATCGTTAAAAGAAGTAAAAGTCAGTCTAATTTATCTGGACTTCAGAGACCTATTGACTACACTGAGAAAAATGGGGAATAATAAGGAATTCTTGAGTGAGTGAAGAACTGGGTAGAAGAGAGATGAGTAGATTTTACTTTAATACTAGTACACTGCTTCTGTATTGCTGCCTTTTTGATAACACAGATCCAAATATGTTATTTATCTTGTAACTAACTGGCCACTAAGGTTTTTTTAAAGATCCTTCTCATCACCATTGTCTGTAATGTTGCACTAAAGAGCAACTGTAACAGTGTCTGTCACTTAAACCTGTGTCATAAATGTCACAGATTCTCATAATTCATAATGGTAGTATAATTCTCATACATTACAGGCTTTAACATCCCTAGTTTGTGATACCCATCTATTATTATTTTTTTATCCTAACCTTCTTCCCCATTATTGCATATGTACAAGCTGAAGTGTTTGCTACTCTTAAGTGACCTGCTAATACCCTGGGTCAGCCTCACATCAAAAAGGTACATAACAAATGTTTAGGACAGTGTTTTGCACTGTAACAGCTTCTAGGAAAGTTAAGAATAAAACTGAGACTGGGTAGCCTGTTTTAAGATAAAGAAAGTGGTTGTCTCCATAAAAAAATYTTTCATTGGTTTCAGATATGTTTACAGAATATCTTTATAAAATCTGGAGGCGTATTTAAAGTGGATATCTCCCCAAGGGTAGATAACAGATACATTACAATCTCCAGTTGTGGGTGAACTGTAATAGATGTATGAAGTGAGTGGTGCAGAAAAAGCATAAAGGATAAAATATGATATATCACAGCTGGAAGTCTAATGTCTTTCTTTTCACAGATATACAGACTGACTGCATGTAGTAGTTCACAGCAAGTAAAGAAAGGTAAATGTGGTTTCCTTTCAAAAGGGTKATTCCAAAACAGCTTTGCTGGGCTTTGGAATAAAGCAGTTCTAGTGATACAGACAGAAGGAAACTGCAGGTCTTGCCTACCTTTCCCTCCCTGGACATAACATTTATTGCTGTGTTTTAGCTGATCACAGTCATCTGTTTCAAAATTTTTTGAAAGAAAATTACAGAGTGTAGCTTTTGTTGTCCYTGCATTTTATGCTTGCTACAAAAATGCTGGGAAAGAAACTTCTGCCATTTATTTCCAGTAGTGTCTGTTTAAATGCTCTCAACCTATAAATTTTGCAAAAGTGAGAAAAATTCCTACACTAGGAATTTCCCAAAAGTTCCAGACAARAAGTTCCTTTGCAAAAGTGAGACAAATTCCTGCACTTGGAAAAAATATGACAAAATACACTAACTTGTTTTTAAAAAGTTGCTCTCCTCAGTCAAGAATTTATTTTCCAGCACTTCAGTATTAGCAGTTTTGTCTATCTATTTCTTCTTAGCTTGAGGGAAGATTGAAAATGCTTGTTGAGTGGGTGAGGCATTGAGCAAACAACTCTTGGAAGGGGTAACAGGCAACAGCCTGTTCTTAAACAGCACAGGAGGAAATAAAAAGTGCTACATTCATTGCTATTTTGAAGAGACCTGGAAAGAACAAACTTTCAAGAGATGCTCCTAAAATTGCAAAGTTGTTTTGTTCCATCTGAAAAGATGTATGTAGAGCAAAATGACCAAAAATGTTTTCCAGAATTGTGGCAATTCTGGAGTAGACTGTATATAAAGGGACATCTATAGATTTGAGAATATGCCCTACCTTGTTCCCACCATGTGAAGACATCCTGCCCTCTATCAGATTTAAAGTTCTCTCAGTGCCCAGAGGAAGGCTTAGATGCTTCTGGAAAAAGTAATAAAACTTTATAGGAAATAATCCTGACCCCACTGAAGGACATGAAAACCTACCCACCAGCAGCTGTAGAGTCTGATTTTTCTCTCTTATTAGCAAAAAGTCAACTGTATAAATAGACAGAACTTGATGCACTTCTTAATAAAGGTGAGGTCCATCTTCAGTTTTTAAAGAAAGTGASAACTGAATACACTTTTCTCCATAAAAATAAATTCTTAACAATGCAAGGATTTGAAAATGAGTCGGAAAAACTACTGATAGACAGTACTACACTAGTAGGGTGTAATACGAATTAGGATAGATTGGACATCCACTTTGATGATGAAGAATTTTTAATGAACCCAGTCTTTTCATACTTAATAATGGTAAATAAAATTTTCAATGGTATACTTTCATCTTTTACCAAAATAAAATAGTTTGATGAGATGATCTGTTGGAAAAAAAAATTCAAAACTTTTTCCTGCAGAAAATTCTTATCTCATGAAATTGAAGCATATGGGGGGATGAACAGACACATGCCAGCTAAATTTATTTAAATTGAGACATTGATCTGCACCTACACAGTATTTTTTTTTTCAAAATTGCTAGATACGGCTTCACAAAAATAAAGCCAAATMATTTACTGTAACGGAAGAGACTATTTTAATATCTTTGATATTTCCCAGATATTATTTGTTTTGACTTTGCTTCTTCTTTCTCTTTTAATTTCTCATAAATGGATCTCTTGCTCCTTGCAGAGTGAACTTAAAAGGAAACTAAGTTTTTTGATAAATCAGTTTCTGTTAAGAGTGTTCAGAGTTTCCTTTATGAAACYGTATTGAACCTACTTCCTGTGGATGCAGGCATACATCTTTGTTTTTCTTCATGGMCCTTTAGCTAGAACATGAGACTGGGTAACCTATGTGGTTTGACAGAGAGTGTGCACTTGTACTGCAACTTCTGCACTTCTACTGCAACTTCTACAAATAACCAAATTCCCAGTAGCTGCATTTTTTAGCTTTACTCATAACATGAAAAATAATTCTTATCTGGTCTCGTCACTGCCTGATATATCTAGAACAAACAGATTTTTAGTTGGGAGAAATACATGATAATGGGATGACCCCTGTACTAGAAACATAAATGTTTAGTGGGTCCCTTAAATCTTTTTGTAAAATGTCTGACATGCTAYTACTCTGCACAGAAATGCCAAAACTGTCTAGTACTTGAACCTGGACTGACTGTGAACTGCTCTATATCAGCATGACTGATGCCAGCTGAGAGCATGTTCATGTTTTTTCATGAACCTGCTGGTCMCATCCTCATTTACAGTTTCCCTATCTATGTTAGGCTCATCATTGCACCAAGCAATCTGTGCTAGTCCACACTGCTGCACAGAGCAGGTTCGTGTACAAGCAGCCAGCACACAGGTGCCTGCATCTTAAATGCTGCACCTTGGAGCACCTTGGCTTAGATGCTGATTTTAGATGTCTCTAAAAAGTGTCTTTAACTTGTCTTTAACTTAAAGACTACTGCAGGCAAGTAAAGTAAAATTCCTCCTATACAAAATTTCTTTTTACTTCTTCCTCTCCCTTACCATCTGTCATCTCACTTTGCATCACAAAATGAATTAATRCTATCTCATAGCACTAAATACAAAAAAACCCCAGGTAATATAATGCCCATATAGCATATGCCTACTATATGGACTATAGTCTCTGAAAATTTTCTATTCTCATATTGCAGGAAGCTCTGTAGCTTTTATCATAGAACTGTGGTGTTCTTTCCARTGAACATGTGAATAGTTGTTTTCTGTGTATATAATCTCAGTGATGCTGTAGCTGCACGGTATGACACAAATATATCTCGTGTATATTTACAGGGAGCACAATGGTCTAGTTTAATTATGCAAAAATATTTATCTCCCTTAATACTATATCCAAAACCTCTATTTCCCACTCCCACAGTTAAATGTATCTTCATATCAATTTCTCATATGTAGTTCTCAACACAATGCTTTACATTTTCAAAGTACTTTAGAAACATTAACTAATTAACTAATGCATGTCATTATGGGCCTGCRAATCTTGGATGTCAAAAGGCAAAAGACAAGGCAACCAGAGTGATTTAAATAAGACACAGATKAAATTGCCAACATAGCAGCCCCCAACAAATTTCTCTACTCTRTGCAAAACTCTCTGATCTGCACTTCTCTTTCTTGCTTCTTTCTTCTGGTGTGAGGTAGCACTGCTTGGTGATAATCTTTCCCTTCAATTTAGATCCCATAATTCATGGCACTTGTCTGCTCCTGCTTTAATACATATCAACATAAGACTGTACTGTCCTTGATATGTGGTTAAGATAACATTTTTTTCCGAGACATACTCACTGCACAGCCTCAGAATAGGAATTAATATAAATATAACAATCTTGAATGGATTAATACAAAAATACCATTTGTCAATTTTGATCAGAGTCATGGTCTGAAAGTAAATGAGACAATGATATTTATGCCTTTTGATACAGTTCTGATATTGAAAGGACTATGTGTATGAAGGTGTCTGGTCTTTTTCCTGGGAGAATGTCCCTCATGTAGTGGATACAGCCCAACAGGAAAAAAAAATATTTTTACTCACAGCCTATTTATAATAACTCTCTCTCCTTGGATCTCTTCAGATATGGACAGAGAGTAAGTTCTTTTCTAGGTAAATTTTTATGACTGTTCTTGGCCTCCTTTTTCCAAAGGTTTTGAAGCCTTCCCCTACATGTAAATATATGGTATGTTCCTCAAGTGACCCAGCTAAATGCTTTTCATTCAAAGAAGAGTTCCTAATACATAATGGTGTTGTGTTTTCACGCCTGGAACAATGCTTTTTCATATTCAACTGAATGTAACCTTCATTTGACCAATAAATAAAAGCCCTTTTTATAGTCACTGGACATATTCTCTTTCAGTTACACTGGAAAACAACATTTTGTGCACAGACTGATGAATTCCTGGGACAGGTAAAAAATTTGAGGATCCAGTAGTTTCATAGGTGAGGCAAATCTTCTTGAGGGATAGGTGGATTGTTCAGCACAATTCCTCCTCTKCAAGAACCATAAAACACCAGGTCTTACGTGGTTAACTGATTTGTTGAGAAAATCGGGTAATATATGACGACTCATTAGATTCCATTTAACATAACAAAACACCCTAAGAGCTCCAGGAAAGGAGAAAGCTGCAAAGGCAGAAGGGAGAATAGTGAAACACAGCAGAGCATAGGTGTGGTCATGAGGAAAATATAGCAAYTCATTCTTTCTTTGGGGTTGACTAGATGGGCAGGTTTTCTGAACTGATGCGAGTTTGTAATAAAAAGTTTGCAATGAAAATTACTTGCTGAAGTTATTCTTAAATTTTCTGAAAAATTAGAATTTACTTCAGTTATTTTATCGTCTTTCAATCTATATCCTCAAGCCYAACTCTTCAGCATTCCTAGGGGGCAAATAAAAGTTGTAGGTAAAAGGCATCTTAATAACTGCTGGATAATAACAAAAGTTCTGACAATTTAAATTGATTTTGTACCTCAATATTAATAACTGCAGAGCCATTATACAGCTATTAATGATGATACAGCTATTATAATTACAGCTATTGTAATAAATGAGGAAATGATTTCACTGGCTTAAGCAGAAACATTATAGTGTAATCTATATGAAATGGCAGTTTTCCCCCTCCTGCAGATACTTCATTAGCACAATCATACCTCTCTAGTAGTAGCACCTAAGAGTCCCTTATTGGTATGAAAGAATTCCTGYCAGCAGTGCCAAGTTGCCTTGCAGTTAATGTGAAGAGGCCTGAACTATAAATATTTTTGTGACCTTTATGAATGCAACCAGATTGCTAATTTTAAATGATAAGTGTATAAACAGGTTGGAAAAGCTGGACTGTGCTACTGAAAATTTGCCATTAACAATTTTTTTCCCAGAAATGTATGTTCAAGTGATTAATTACTTCATGTTACGCTTGTCATAAATCTCCCTAGTGCACAGTGCTCCCCCATCTGTCTGTCTCATCCTCATGATATCTCTTGCTCTAAGTATAGTTCTTTCTCCAGATATGTGRTTAGATATGCACCCAGAAAGACTTCATGGAAAATGGAGGGCAGAGGTMCAACAAAGTACAATGTGCTGTTGATGGAGTTGTTTTGCAACAAGCTTTTAGAGACAGGGATTGTCTTTTAATGGTGTTCACAGTGCCTCATTAAATGGGCTTCTCCCAGACTCACCACCCACGGCTGAGGTATCTAATCTTTACCACAATCCAAAAATAAACTGTATTCAGTTCAGACATGTTCCTGGTTTTAATTTATCTTTAATAACAGTCTATAGATCAAATCTGCCCTTTACATTATGGTTAATAAATATTGTCCCAGCACAGAGGTTCTAAACAAGCTATTTTGSCTGCTAAGATGGAGACACTTTTTCCAGAGCTAATGAAACTTTTATAAATCTGGATTGGTCTCTGTCTATCAGATCTTGAGGGAGAATTTTATAATCAAGGCTTAAYGAGATAAATGTCTATGGTTGGTACATTCAAGGACATCTCTCACAGCTTTGTGAATAAAAGATATTATCACCTCATATAAAGTAGAAAAGAGAGATGAGTAGCATGGACCTGAACTGTGCATCTGGGGCTAGTTTAAGGAACAGTGCTTTGCAAAACGTGACAGTAAAACTAGACTTCCCTGAAGCTTCATTTGCCAGTTTAAAAAAAAAAAACCTGTTTCATTTTGTCATGTACTATCACCATCTAATATATATCCCTAGGCCAGTGCTAGATGGTGGGACTTAATTAATTGAAAACAGTTTGAGATTCTTCCAATAACTTTTAYCTTAGAAGCACATTGATAGGGGTGTGATCAACCAGACATCTACTTATTAAAAAACAAGTACTATGTTTTATTCCTACTGGACACAACTGGTGCCTTTATATTGCCTTAATCTTTTAAATTCATAACTAGCTGGTGATTTTGTCATTTTGGTCATGTACAGATCAGCAAAGCTGGATCTTCCATTTACATTAATGCCTCCTTTAACAGACTGCTTGAGAATCAGGAACCTTTCTTGTGGTTTATGTCTTGGCTATAATTCTATAATTCTTTGGTGCCCATAATTTTTCTTTTTCTCTCTCCTAAAACATTTCAATCATACCCAAAAAAAAAAAAAAAATCCCAAACCAAACAATGAAAAAACCCTGAGAAAAATATCTCTGATACAGTCTGAAGAGGGAAGTCYTTTGCATACCCACTAAGGTCTGTGTTTCCTGCTTCTTATCTCTAYTTTATTCCATTTAAGTGAGCATGAAACATATATTTTTTTTCCATTTTCTCCCTAGAAATGTTCACTCTTATATAACTATAGAGTATGTATTGAAATGGAGTACATGCAAATAAGTTGTAATGAAAGCTCTGTTCACAAAAAGATTAAATGCAATRCCAAATGTTTAGTCAATTGTTAGTCTCTTCGATTAGATTCAACAGATCAATAGGCTGTTATTTTCRTGAATTACTATAATTCTGACAGTTTTCTGTTTGCTTATAGCATATGTTGTTTGCATTTATATTGTAATTTGCCTTGTAATTTGCAATATAATCTTAAGGAAATATAAAATGTTTCCTTTATATATAGGGTCCCCTACAGTTAGATTTTCAAAAGTCAAGCTCAAATAAACCATTCAGATTTAAGCAGAAGAAAGGAAATTAATAATAAGATATTAGTAGAAACTTTTTCAAGGATTTTCAGAACTTTGAGAAACAAATGTTTGAAATGTTTCTGTGTTGAAGACGCCCACGGCTCAATATGACATCACTCCTAATTGTGGTCTTGAAAGCTATGTAGCATTTCATTGTTGTTGACCATACTGGAGCAATATCAGATAACAGACTACAACGGGCCTCCATGTCAGCCACAGGGTTCATTGAGTATGAGCAGGACCACACCTAGAGACCACCAGGATTTCTCAAGAATGCATTAACTCAAAACCAGGGATTTGATGTTACCGAAATTTCTGCTGAGAGCTAAATTCCTAAGTACCTTTATTAGGAATTGAATGTGGAGGTGTAGCAGACCCTCAACCTGAAACACCTAACATTCCCAAAATTGGGGAGTTCCTTATGAGTGTGTAGYACCAGGTTTAGGCTGCCCTTCTGGCTGACTTTGACTGGGGACTAGAACCTGGATAATTCTGTGTCTCGAGCATATCATTAACAAGGATAACATAKCTACCTGAAAAGTTATTTAGAAAATGAGAATTCCTCTGCTGTTTTGGTGACGTATGAGGGAAATATAGCCATTCTAGCTCTACAGAATGTTATGATAGTGCTGAAACTGGTAAAAAAAAGTTGATTACATACAGTTGTGTAAAAATATTCTGTCTGCCTGTTTCAGAAACACCTACACTGCCACCCTCCTATCCATCATCACCAAGCTAGAGTTATAAATGTAGTATAAATAGTTAAATATTCAGTCACTTAGAGGGAAACTTTCTGGGAAGTTTAATGCCTGGCTTGGAAAAGACATAGTTTGRACTTCTTGTCTCAACTCAGGTAGAAACATTAGTTTTCCTGAAATATTTTTCTGTTCTCTCTGTCTCCTCCAAAATATCTTTTTATTTTTTTCGTTTGATACTTTGTCTGGTCACAGAAAATAACACATCATTAGATATCAAAGAAAATTTGATTTTCTAGGTAGGCAATGCCTAGTCCTCAGATTACATCATGAACTGCTCCAAGTCACCTTCTGACTGCTCTCCAGTAGTTGCCTGAGGATCTAGGTTGAATCCGAGTACTTTCCTACCACAAAGTGTAAAAGGTGAAATATGAGCTGCTGTAGGATAATGGAGAAGGAACACAGCAACAGTAGGAAAAAATATATAACAGTAGGAGCACCATGATTTTCTAGAGGCTTGAACAAAAGCCAGGCAGGATCCAAACACACTGCAGGAATTTCAAGAAAAGAAGAAAAAAAAAAAAAGCTGGAACTCTTGGTATATTTCCATATTCGTTTACTGTTTGAGGAGCTATTGCTTTTAGAATTTTACAAATTAATAAATGCATCAGTTTGCTTTATGATTTCCTCTGTAGGAGCATGTGTTGGATATCTGCCTACTTGTAACTCCTTTCAGACATCCATTTCCCTCCTATTTACCGGCTTTTTATCATTTTAATTACATGACAAATGCTACAATTACAGATTTTTTTCCTGATTAATGTTGCTACTGAGGCATTCACTCTTGGAATACTGTTACAAGAAAAATATGTATTTATTCAATCTTTAGGATTGCTTAAATAATAAAAAAAAACTTGTCACTTTGTAAATCTCCTAGAAAAACATTTTTGTTTTGCCAGATCTTATGTTTCATACAGACGGCATGCACCATGCTAACAGTCAAAATACAGTATTACTGTAATATCAATATTTTATACACAACTATTTGATAAGCAATAACCTTGCAACTTAAAACAATGATTCTCTGTCATAATACAGATAATTAGGGATGAGCATCCTCATTCTGTTCATTTTTGATCGCYTCCTAATCTCTGTAAGAATGTTAAACTCCAGTAATCCATAGATAATATGGTGGGAGTGACTCACCASAGTTGTGTACTGGGATCAAATTAGTTACCTCAGAGGCATTTTGTTTCCTACAAATAACAAAACCAATCCAGGAAAGGAAAAGAAAATAAATAGTTTGTATCCTCTGTGCTCCTGCCACTCCCCCAATCTTTCTGAAAAATAGCTATTTGTAATGTAAGTACAGTTCTAGATGTTATTTGGGTATTTAAATTAATTAAACCACAACAGAGAAAACAATAGATTATATCATTTCAGTCAGAAGCAAAATCAAAAAAACTATTGGACACTTTTATTCTCATCTACTGAGTATCTAGGTGGGATTTTTGTGGGGAACCTCACACATATAAAATACATAGGGAAGGGTATAGGAGATAAGACATGTAACCTTGTAACTGTGAACCTACACATCAATGACATACACAGCAGTTCTGAGCRTATCTTCTCTCATAATGCCTGCAAAACTCCAAAAAACAGCCTACATTGTCTGAAATGTCTCACTTTTCTAGATAAACAAACTCAGTTTCTTCAGTCTTTATTTCCAAATCTTGTTTTCCAAACCTAATTCATTGCTGTTGCTTTCCTTGGACTGTTTCCAGTTGATCCACATCTCCCTGCCAAAAACTCCATGTGATAGAGCCAGAACCAAGTAGAGTGGAAGGATGACTTCACGAATCTAACATGACACTCCTATTTGTACACTGCCTCTCCATCTTTGTMTTTATACATCACAGTACAATGTTTGCTTTTTTCTTCACACCACTGAGGTGCTTTTAAAAACCTGTCCATCTCTTATCCTCCAAATACTTACATGCCTAAATTGACTTGGTTTAAGGGAGCAATTAAGGTGAGTAAAGCAATGCCCATATTTAAGCATTTCAAGGGTCAAGGSCAAATATTCCTGTCAAGCAGTTGTTATAAAAAAATAAAAATTGAAGAGCCAACCAGAGTCAAACACACACTAACGCAAGAGTTCTCTAATGTAATTAAATCTTTACTGATCTGCACTTACATGGGATCCGAGTGTATCATTGTCTGAAGAACTAAGTACTGCAATAACAGTATTCTGCATCCCAGATCTGCTGTTGCTTATGGAAAGGATAGAAAATTGTCTTATTTCTAATTGGGTTTCAATTTAATATTTAAGTAAATTGTTTTTAATTCACTGACTTTCAAGATTTTTATAAGATACTAGCCAGAGTGAAAACAGTCTACCAATTAAAAAATTTACATAAATGCTAATTGTATTCTGCTAACAGATTAAGCAACAATGGATTGCTTAAATTAAACTTCTTTATTTCAAATGTGTTTCAGGAAAATAATCAAAATAATACCTGGTTTTCAGTTTATTTCTACTTTGTCTCAACATAATTCAGTTGTTAATAGAAGGTTTAATTCTGATTATTAATTTCTTTATTCATGCTATTTAAGATGTGTAAATTTGGGTTGTTTGGGGTTTTTTTTCCGTTGCTTTTTTCTTCTTTGTAAATAGTTTTTTACCATTTTTATAGAYACTGTCAAGAAGCTTTTCATCACTGATTTTCTAAATATTTCATCCAAAATGTCTTTTTAAATTATATTGCTTTTATTAAAAAAAAAATTTGTACATTTTTACCTATGTGATTATGTAAATAAACATTTAGTTAAAGGTACCATTATGGAACTGCTTTTAAGGATGTTTGGTACACAACAGCTGACCCATCATGATGTGATTACTCATGTTGCCTTCATTTTCATTTCAACCAGAATGCAGGGTTTTCTTGGTCCTATTGTAAGAGCAGAAAAACAATTATTTTATGCATGACTGATGATAGTGATGGAGACTCTATATGGGACACAGCAGGAAGCTGAGAACTGCTTGATGCTTCAAAATGCTGTGTACTTACACCACATTCAAATATTGTAAAACCTAAATATTCAGCTTAATTTTATTTCGTAAGTTTACATTTTCCACTCAGCTATATATACGTATTTAATTCCAGTGTCACTCTGAAAAAATAATACTTTTCAAAAAATGTGTAATGCATCATTTTTAAAGCACAAATGAGTTCTGACTAAGTGGATGCTTTACTAGGCAAACTGGTGTTAGAAGTTAATTGGGTTTGACTAGCAAGTCCAGTTATTGGCACAATTTATAAGCTTTTGCAGAATTGTGACCATTCTGCTATCATACAGTAATATGCACAATGTGAGATCTGACAGTAAGTGCTTGTTGTCTGACAGTAAGTAATGAACACAAGTAAAACATATCYTTATAAAATAGACCCCTTTTTGAAATCAAATGTAGTACAAGACTATTTTTCAGGATGCTTAAACATTTATTACATTGGCATATAATTAACTTTTCATTGTCTTTCTGTTCTGTGCCAACCCTGTTATAGGAATGGTCAGTTGTTGCTCCGTGGTGGAGTAAAAACATTCCTAGTGGAGGACAGATTTTTTAGAAAATATTATTATGTAACTATAATAATTATTCTGTATTTGGAGAGACTTCCTGTCTCTTTCTGAAACACAGTGTTATAACATTAAATCCTAAAGTAGAATTCCATAAATCCTGGTGGTCTATTGTGATATCATATTTTTTTCTTTATGTGCTTAAATTTCTGTAAATGTTTAGACATGCAGTAGTTCCTTTAGTATCTAGCATAAATTTTAAATCATTGGAGAAAATCATGTATATATGAACTGCTCTGTGATGTATTTTGGTTTTATTTAGTATTAAGTGAGTTAATCTGAAGAAGCATTTAATTGCCAGAGGTAAACATGACCATGAAGGGCATAAAGTTTTGCAATTAAATGCAGTTTCACTTARGAGAAAAATCACTTAATTTGCCTCTACCTCTGTGATGGCAATGTTTTAAATATTCTCAGGGCTTTGTGATGATTTGAGGTTGCTAGTACACCTACCCCCACTATTTTTCCCTCAATTATCCAAAGCCTGGAGGAATCTAYCTTCCTTGAGAGCTTAACTATTGTTAAAATCCTTGTTTTCCTGCAGGATAACCAACTCCTGGCAATTGCCCTGGAGCCCAGAGTTTGCCTTTGCAGGCTCATGCGTGCACATCACACCACCCGTCTCTTTTCCTGACTGCCAATTCCATCCCAATGAGCTGGCAGGGTGCTCAAATTCACATCAATTCTGTTCCATGATATTTTCATCAAATTGCCAAGCCTTAATTGCATAAGTGGGCTACATGGTTTTTTTTTGTGCTTGCACACCATTGTAAATAGGGCTGGCTACATGGAGCTGTCAGTAGGATATTTTGCGTTTCAATGTTCTCATTTTTTTTCTGGGGAATCACTTGGTGTTCATCCCTTCATAACATGCTTTTCTAGGTTTCTCCCTTGTATTTYACCTAGAGAGTTTAGTTTGTGCTTGATTTTGCATCTCAGAGAAAGMTAATTTTTTCACTTTATCAAGGAATTCAGATCATTCTCAGAAAATATGCAGAAGGTCTAGTTCTTTATTATGATTTTTCACTGGTACTTGGTGGTTACATTARTTGACCAAATGCTCTTATAGAACAGGACTGATTCATCATCCACAGATGTACCTGGAATTGTGGTCTGACTTCTTCACTGTGTGTGCTCAAGCCTGAAATCAGCTGCTAAGGTGATGCCAACAGCAGTTTTGGTACCACTTCAATGCAAACACAAGGGGTTTGAGATGGGGAAGGGGGTGGGGCGTGTGTGTGTGTGTGTGTACTGACTTCTGAACAGGACAGTCTTGAGAACCAGGCATGTATCCTTTTCCTATTGGTGACCTAATCCCAACACTGACATTACAATGTGTGTTACTGAGATTTTTCTCTGGCACATTTCTAAAGCAGTAGGGAGRGTAAACATCGTGCTGTTATAGTTTATGTGAAGAGAAAGTAGATGTGCAGATTCTGATATTGATGCTGAAAATGAGTTCAAAAATAGCTTGCATTTGCTTATGATAAGCATTTATTAGATCCTCAGGGTAAAGTCCTGAAGTAGAATTATTTCTTACCATTTTTTACAAAGTATAGACAGTGCTGACTATTTCCATATTATACAGAACTGTAATAAAATGATGGGGGATTTATTTGCATGCTGATCTAACAAGCAAAAATTCAAGAAAGTGGCTTCTGTAAAGCTTAAATGCAAGTCTTGTTTACTCAAAAGTTTTCTGATTCCATTACCCTGGAGTACATCACTACAGGCCTGTCAGCCTGACCTTGGTGTAGGGGAAGGTCATGGAGCAGATCATCTTGAGCTCCATCCCWYACCATGTACAGGACAACCAGGGAATCAGKCCCAGCCAGCACAGGTTTATGTAAGGCACCTCCTGCCTGACCAGCCTTAGAGATAAGGCATTTATGAGCAGGTGACCAATCTAGTGGACAAGAGAAAGGCTGTAGATGTTGGCAATCTGGACTTTAGCCTTTGGCACAGCCTTCTCCTGGAGAAACTGGCTGCTCATGGCTTCAATGGGTGCACAGTTCACTGGGTAAAAATCTGGCTGGCTGGATGGAAATGGTGGTGAATGGAGATTCATCCAGCTGGCAGATGGTCACAAGTAGTGACCAGCTCAGTAYTGGGGTCAGTCCTGTTTAATATCTTTATTGGCAATATGGATGAGGGATTGAAGAACACCCTCAGTCTGTTCACAGCCGACACCAAGCTGGGTAGTAATGATGAACTGCTGGGGGGTAGAAAGGCTCTGCAGAGGGATCTGGACAATCTGAATTGATGGGCTGAGGCCAGGGATATGTGGTTCAACAACACGAAGTACTGAATTCTGTACTTGGGTTGCAACAACCCTAGGCAGTGCCACATGTTGGAGGTAGAGCAGCTGGAAAGCTGGTCAGTGGGAAAGGGTTTGGGGGTTCTGGTTGACAGTGGCTGAACATGAGCCAGCATGTGCCCAGGTGACCAAGAAGGCCAGTGTCATCCTGGCCTGTATCAGCAATAGTGTGGCCAGCAGGAGCAGGGCAGTGTATTGGCACGGGTGAGGCTGCACCTTGCGTGCTGTGTTCAGGCCCCTCACTACAAGAAGGACATTGAGGTGCTGAGTCTGGAGAAAGGCAATGGAGCTGGTGAAGAGTTTGTAGCACAAGTGCAAYGACGAACAGCTGAGAGAGCTGGGGTTATTTGGCTTGGAGAAAAGGAAGCTCAGGGGAAACCTGATCACCTGGAAGGAGGTTGTAGCCTAGTGAGGATTGGTCTCTTCTGCAGGCAACAAGCAATAGAACAAGAGGATATGACGCCAAGATGTGTCATGGGAGGCCTTAGATTAGATAACAGGAAACACTGCTTCGTGTTAAGGATTTTGAAGTATTGAAACAGGCTGCCCAGGGCAATGGTGGAGTCACTAACCCTGAACATGTTTACAAGACGTGTTGATGTGGCACTTAGGGTTTAGTGGAAGACTTGACTGTGCTRAGTATTGATTTTTAACTGCGGGAAGTTGTTATTTAGTCTGTTTCCCCAGCTATAAGCATTAGCAACCAATAGCTGTTCAATGTTTAGTAACTGTTGTCCACTGTATTTCTACGTTTCCCTGAAGATTTAAATGGTGAGCACAGTTCAGTGTTTACAGGTCATTGATCTCTAGGTCGTGTAGAAGTTCAAAAAAAGACCCAATCAGCTGGCTGGTTGAGATGATGGCATTAACACCTCTTGAGAAGACAATCTCTCTCAAGCCTCTCCAGGACTGTAAAGAAGCACTCAGGGATTTCAAGAAGTCTTATAGAGTATCATTATTCTCACTTTCTGCTTTCATTCAATGCTTAAGAAATACTTCATTGGCCACACTCACAGGCAATACTCTCTTAAAATAAAAAAAAAAAAATCCAAATATTGATTTCATTAATATACAGCTGATTTATTTTCATATAATTTACACCTGTGTTCTCAAAGAAGATCTTGAAAATTTGCTGTATGGATTTTCAGCATTAGAGTCTGAGTCCTACACAGAGAGCTCAGTACTTCTGGAAACCAGAATGTGTTCAAAAAAGCAAGTGTGTCAAAAGGACAAGACTAAGAAGAAATTAGAYTGAAGAATCCAACTTGACAGGTTAATTCTTTGCTCCTTTGCAGTCACTGAGCAAACAAAGTGTCATGCMAACCAGGAAATGCTATTTTCGCTCAGTCATGTTTTGAAATAATTATTGACTTTTGTCCTTGCTGATGTTTAGGTGGAGACTATTTTCTGTACTGTCTGGCACTGTATTTCCATGATGTGTAAATAGCTTTCCTAAAAACTCATTGGTGACCTCTCCAGTACTGTGAAGATAGAAGCCCAGTCTATTAGTGGCAACAGCTTTGAATAACTAGTTCATTCATTTGGATAGAATATCAAAATGTACAGTAACCTGCACATCCACCTGCATTGTGGAATGCATTTCACATGCATCACATAGCACTGAAGTGATCAGAGTGACAACCACTGCCTATATGACTTGTACTACTGTCACATAAACGTGCTCAGATAATTGAATTGTTTGGTTTTGGGGTTCAGATAACATATAATAGTAAATACTCATGCTATGGAAGGTACTCATGCTATGGAAGGTGTGTGCTAAAAAGTAATATTATATGCCTTTGAGGTAGCATTGCTGTTAATTCAAGTAATTTAATTAAATTTAGGAAAACTTTGTTGTCTCAATGTTTTATCACGAATTTCATGGGTGCCAGCAGTACCAAAGGTTTATATGGTTCTTGCATAACTAGTCAGGGAGCGGCATTTGGGATTTTTGCAGGAGTGAAGTCCTGGCTGGCTGCCCAGCTTTCCCTCTCTTTTCCTGGGGGTTGGAACTGTCAGGGGATTCCCAAATAACAATCAATGACCTGCTGGCTCTTCTGGCAGCATGCCATCAAGTTGTGAAACTGCTGAGAATTACATGTCCTGATTCACCCTCACATATGCCAGGGAGCTTCCAGCCGGGAGAATATTCTAACCTGTTAAACAAAGATAATGCATATATTCTACCCCTAGTCAACCATTTTTTCCCCTTATTAACACAGGGCAAAATATGGTTATTGTCTGTTGGACTTCTGTGCAAGCACATCCTGAGGTCTCTTTTCATCTTAGGTTTTACTCATTCAATAGGGGTATTGAGTAATATCTTTCACACCATTCTTTTCCTTTAATTTTCATGTGAATACTGAAAAAATCTAAATACATACTCCAAGTTTTTGTGTTTGTGTTAATGCTAAACAGATTTTAATCAAAGGTGATGATAATGATAACATCTATTTTACCTAAACCTTTATTTCTAATTTTACTTATTACTTTCAACTGTYTTCTGGCTACAAATGCCAGCTTGCTCCAATTTGAATGCAGCACATTTTTGCACTTAATTTTAAGGCTATATTTTACATTGAAATACTGGATTAAATAATTACTATCTTGCACTTATCTAGCTTTTTTTTCTGAGGAAATATAATTTACTTTGGGTTGCAACAACTCCATGCAATGCTACAGGCTGGGGGCAGATTGGCTGGAAGGCTGCTCAGCAGAAAATTACCTCGGGGTGCTGGTCAACATCTGGCTGAATGGGAGCCAGCCTTGTGCCAAGAAGGTCAATGGCATCCTGGCCTGTATCAGAAATAGCATGGCCAGCAGGACCAGGGCAGTGATTCAGTGATTGTYCCCTTATACTTGTCACTGGA
>CADDXX010000684.1:347693-368896 GCA_902810485.1 Alauda arvensis
ATGCCTTTATGATTCTATGATTTTACTGGGAACAGGACTAGGATTCCTATAAGATCTGTTGTGAAACCCTCACATGGCATACATTTTGTGAAAACATTCTAAGAGAATACTGAGCTCTAAGAATTCATAGAGATTTAATGACATTCTTTGCTGTGAAAGTTAATATAGTGACTTGGACTTAATAGTTTCTTATCCTTCAGGGCCTTGTTAGGCACTTCATTAAGGTTCTAAAAGATTTTCCTTGATGATATATTTTAGTTTCCAGAAAAAACAAATTAAACAACATTGAGTCCTTTTAGGTGTAGTAGTTATAGATCATAGATAAAGAAGGACATAATGTATTAGTGGATCAATTACTCCTATATAGTCAGTCACACGCATCTCATGTTATTTTGAACTTTTAAGAACAAATGATTCTGAAAACAATTGCATAAACCCTTGCATAAACAATTGCCAAATAATTTTTTGTAAAATTCGTTAGAATACAAATTCTCCAGACATTTCTAACAAATATTTTATTATATCTTCATTTCTGGTACAATTTCGGAGTTTAATGCAAATGTATTTTAATGGTTAGAATGTCTACGACTTTTTAAATTAATACTAACTCAAAAACCTCTTCAAAAATCACATCTGAAGTAGTTACTGACTCATTAAAAATCAATGTACCCCATTTTATATCATACATTTAAATCCTCATCTAAGAGCATTGCAACAAGTTTCTTACACTTTTGGTGTACAAAAGATTGTTCACCGTGAAATTAGTTTGAGCCTCTCTGAAGAAGAAGCTACTTACAGGTAGGATGAACAAGACATATATGTGTAATCATTTTTCCTTTTGAATCAGCAGAATGATTCATTTCTCCTTTCAAAAAAGACAAGAGATTAAAGGCAATATTTGTTCAAAATCATTCAAAAGCTTTCAAGTCGCTTAAGTGATTTCACCAGTCTTTCAGGGTTGGGCTTGGTTTGTTTGTTTTTGTTTTTCAGATAAGCCTGACTTTAACAAAWGTACATTTTGCCTTTTGATGAGCAAAAAACTGAAATTCTGACTTTTAAGGAAATCAAGGTAGCTCTAATCAAAGTGACCACTTTTATTATTTTTACTTACTCACTAATGAAAAACCTAGGAAAAACACAAATTAAAATGTAAAACCCCCACAAGCTGTGTTTCTAAGTGGTGATTAAAAATTTGAATGCGGATTCTTCAACGAATTTCCTTCAAACCTTTCGAGTCTCATTATGCTAGATTTGGCYAGCCACTTAGTTAAACCATAGGATTGTGAAGTCCAAAGCTCTTCTAACTTCCTGATTCATGTTGCAGATGTCAGAGTGTGCCCTAAGAACAGGAGGAAGGGCAAATAGTGTACCCTGCACCATATATTTTCCCACAGGCCTACACTTGTTCCACCTAGATGTGTTTACCTCTAAGTACATAGGTCTGTGATTGTATTCTCCTCCATATGCCAGAGTTGACCAAACTTGTACAGCAACAGGTCTTTACAAATTGCAAACCGTTTTTTCCCCCATAGATGGAATTGCTGGACAGGCAATTGACTCCTTTGGGTCAAACTTCCTTTCTGGTACAGTTCCTCACATCCAAACTTGCCTTAGGTGATCTCACATTGGAAGATTCACTGAAGAAATGTCCTTAAAGATGCCTATTAATGCAGGAAAACAAGTGGCATCTACCATTTTTGATTTTTTATTTTTCTGGCAAACACTCACACAAATGAAATTCACTTTTGAATTGAGATTTCATATATCATCTTTGAGAACAAAGAGAATTGTTAAGATTAACTTGAAACACACTGAAAAGAAAATCTTTAAAGAAAATCCTGAACTATTTTAATGTACCATGACACAGACTACATTGGAATAATTGTCTGTGTGAACAAACTGAATGTAACTGTACTTCTGTTTTGCTTTCGCTAACAGAGATGGCATTAAATACCTCAGCAGCTTTACACATTTCATCTCTGTTACTAATACTAATGATACCTAGATGGCAACCCAGAAGCATAATTACTTTGCCATCACCACTCCCTTTATACTATATATGAAAGAAAAATGAGACCCTAGCTTTTCTACATTCCAAGCATTGCAATAACATGAACATGAAGCATAACTGTGGAACTGAGAAAACATATTGAACAGAATACAAATCAAGAGCTCAATGACATAAGCACAGATCCTTCATGTGCTGATGAGGATGTCCTCTGTGATGACTTGCACATGAGCTGAACAAAATGCACTTTTGATTCCAAATGCACTTTGCCCAGCAACACACACGTGAATGAAACTGTGATAATGTTCAGGTATGTGGTATTTAGTAATACTGCCCATCTAGCTCAGAAAAAAATTTAACGTTTTTAAAACATCTACCCTAATAGCTGTATTAACTGAATGTCATATTACTCTAAAAATATGCTATTACCTATTGCAAAAGCCCTTGTACTCCCAGTAACAACCATTCCAAGCCACACAGCAAGGCTGCCTGGACATTATAATGCCAGGGCACGCACTTTGTTGTTTACAATCAAACATGTAATTTCTCTTGACCTCACTGGGTRTTCTGTATGCATGACACTTGATGTATCTTTTCCTGCCAAAGATCATAGTCRCTGTTCAGTAATAATACCTTTGCATTTTGTGTTTGTATCTATGAGCATGACATACAATCTGCCTCAATAATTCAATTGAGAGTTTTCTTTTCTGCACAGGAGATAATATAGGTTCAATACAAGATAATACAGCATATAGCATAGCATGCTGTTCATAGCATGCTATGTTCATAGAATTTACTATCAGCCATGTTAGAGAAAACATTCTATTCCTCCCCACTTCTTTTATCTTTTTAAGGAGAGAATAAATGATATTTCTGGTCCAGCTGACACAGTGGCAGGGACTGTCGAGCTACATTTCTTCAGTTATCACGAGCCCAGGTGTTAAACATGGCACATGACACCAGTACTCACCATGCAGTGAGGCAGGGGCACTGTGTGCTGACAGAGAATCAATAGTGAAGTGGAAAAGACAATGACACTCTATGGCATTGTCTCTCTTCCTGACAGATCTGTTCAGCCCCAAAAGTATTATTCAATTGCTTCAGTAGCATCAGACTTTGATTTCATTCAGAAATCAGCACTCATGGGGAGACTGAGAGTGGCATCTATAATGCATAAATACATTTCATGGTCCTTTCTTTTTAAATACTTAGTTATATAAATTGCTGTTACTGCTGATGAAGYCATAGTATGTTCCAATCTTTTCTTCTCGATGATAACCTTTTCTGAAGCAGAAATACAATTTTGGCTTGACTCCATACTTGAGTAWTTTAGGCATAATCTAGTGAAAAATTCAGTTAAAAGTTAATTAATTCAGTTTAGACAACAGAACTATGTTACTAGTAACAAAGTAAGTTGCATTTGTTCATTTTCTCTTTACTCTCTCTATTCACTGTAATGACTACTGGAAATGTACAATGCTTTCTACTTATTGTTCACAACAAATACAGTCAGACTTAATATTAGCTTACTTCTATGTCTCTGTTTCTCCCAAAATGATGGCATCTATGTATTGAGAAGTCTCAATCATCAAATCCAAAACAGGGGAGATCTGAGTAATATGTTTGCAAAAGGCATCTGAAACATAAAGGTTAGAAAAGTTTAGACAGATTTTTTTTGCTTGCACAATTTTCACAAATTATTGTAACTTTTAAATTTCAGATCAAAGTACCTAAATTACATTTGATTTTCATTAATTGAATTTTCGATAGTTGTAATGGATATTGCATGCTTTCAGTTGTTTTTTTTTTTCTTTTTTCAAATTAAGCTTTTCACACATGTTACTTAATCTTTATTTGGGTGTCTGGCATTTAAGGATCATCCTCTGGATACTTAGGCCTCTATTTTTTTTGTGGGGGTTTGGATAGAGAAATCAGATCTGGTGAATTTAGACTACTTTCATATCACCAGATCTGGTAGTAGTTGTGTAATCACAGTGTGGGCTTCAGCTCTACCATTTTTCYTCATGGTTCAGTTTCTATAAGAGTCCATACCAGAGTCTGATAGTGTCATTCCCACACTAGAAAGTAAAAAAAAAAAATACTAGTACTGGAACTGCATCTTGGAGTGTGTACTCACACAGACACTTTGAGAAATAATCTGGAATGTAAACGCAATTTGTGGTAGTGAATCATACAGGACACTTATAGTCTTTACCTGAGATTTTGTTTTACATATATTGAAATTCTGATGGCCAAAGTTGATGAAAAGGTGTACAAAATCATCATACACCTATCAGTTCAAAATATATCTGAAAAATATTCTAGAGTAWAGATCTGCTGAAAAATCCGGGGAGGGAGTGTGAGTTTTAGACAATCATAGAAACTTTARGCAAAGCTAAAAGGACACACTGGGGTTCTGAAGACAAGTTAATATCCTGTCTAATTGCTGTTTTAATTTTAGGTAAGTATACTTATTTTCTGYACTGAATGTATATTCTAATATGGAAAGTAAATGTCCACATGTAGAAATACTTTTTCYACTGCTTAGAAATAATATTTCTATTAAAGTTGTTATTGGATTTTTCTCTGACTGAAACTGCCTTAATGAAGCCTTATTCTGTAAGAATTCAGAGCTTTTAAAACCTATAATTCTTCCTCATGCTAAACCAGAAACCCTGCAARACGTGCCAAAGTAAGATACAATTTTGAAACAGGATTATGGGAAGTGGATATTTGCATGATTGTGTGAACACGACTCTATTTAATGGAGGAAAATCAGATCACTTTTCACATCAGTAACTCCRTCTTAAAAAATTATTTTGCCTTTATATTCCTTAAAAAGAGCATCAAAAAAGGCTTCAGTATGATCCACTAATGGGAAAAATTAAGATCACACTATAGACAGGAAAAGAGAAAGAAAAGAAGCTGAGAAGAAATGTGAACTGCTATCATTTTCCTCTTGAATAGGTAGTTCTTTTTGTAATCTGTATTCATATCTGTAATGTGTAAACTACTGAAAATGTGAAGCCACCTTAGGGGCATGCATGTGCAATCTTGATTTTGGTTTTAGGGAAATAAATATTGCTTACAGTATCCRAAGGCTATGCTGTGGAGAGCCTCGTGTTACTCTGACAAGGGTTCCATGTCAAACTGAGGAAATTACATTGTCCCAAATTTTCTCCAACAAGACATCACAGTAGATTATCTGGCTGCCACCACTTATCAAGCTGCAGCTGTTACCCTGCTCTGTTTTGCCTGAACCAGCTCCCTGCATCTCTGCTGAAGTCAGATGGGATGCAGACCGTGCTTGAAAACAGGTTGGATTAGCAATAATGAGGAGGCAGACTGTGAAGCCAGTGAAGAGTCAAACATGACTGGTGGTGCAAATCCAGGCTCACYCAGACTTTTGTTTAGTGCTTTGGTACAAGGGCTAGTGGGGTTTATCCATCACAGCATTAAGAATAAAAGAGTRCATTGATGGTCTTGACCTTAACATTGTCCCTTTGTTTTAACATTGACCTTGTAATTTTGCACCAAAAGGATGAGGTACTGTTAAAACATGKCAAAAACTGAGAATGTAGGGAGTACTAACAGGAATTTTGTGGCAATGTGTAGAAGCAGTGTATTGCTGAAGACTCTCTCTCTACTTCAAAAGGTTTCATAATTCTGCAGCTGTATACAAATGATCCATTTTGTTAATCTGAATTCCTAGGGTCATTAAATTTTTTTCTCTCYTCTCCAAAGTAGTTTATTACTTTGAGAGAAAAAAATCAGTTTAAAGCCAGGTAAGGGAAGAAAGCTGACAAAAACATAAATTAGAGGAAGAACTTAATTTAAAAAGTGTCAAAAAGGATAGATAGTCTTAGTTCAATAATAAAGCCTGGTTCAAGAGCCTTCTATCTTAAAATAAAGCATTTGAGCACTCTATTACCTGTATACAACCAATCTTTGATTTCCAATCTAAGCCTATTTTTGCTTCTTATGTGATTAGCATACAAATGTAAAAAAAAAATGTGGCTACTCTGATGACACCCAGGATGGGTTTTTGACTTCCATGTCAGTGTTAGTGAGAGATTCTGTACGATTTTGAAGGTAAGTCTTTAATTAAAACCTCTTGAATTTCTTGAATCTAAATATCATTGCTATTGTGTCAAGCTATGTCTACACTTCCTGGGATATTTCACAATGTGCCTTGTGCTGCTTTTTGGAGATGCCAAAGTATTTTTAGGACTTGACCTTTTGTGGGCTACTATGCTGTATGAGCATTCTGAATAAAAATACCTATTGAAGTCACATGTATGCAGCAAAAGGAACTGTACTTGGAGAATAGAAACACTATCCAGAGTTGCATAAGGATTTAATGCTTGCTGGAGTTCTGCCTAATAGGATRTCCCTCAGGGTTATGTTCCCTTTGACCTACAGTCATTACGGTACTCTTATTTCAAGATGTTATATTTAAGTATGATCAAAGTGACATGCCACAAACTCGAGGAGAGAGCTGCACTTTGCATTATTTTCTTTTAAGTATTTTGCTGCCTCTGATGTTATAGACTAAGCCTAAATTTGCCTGTCATGCCAAAGATCAGCAGCTACCTGTACAGCCAGTTATCATAACTTTTATGCCAAGACAAATCTTGGGTAACTGTTGGAGCCAGTTGATTTTCCTTGAATAAATATTGATTTCCAGTGATGTTATGCAGGAAAGTCATCATATTCAAAATAAGAGATGTAATCCTATTTGTAATTCCACAACTTGGTGTAGAGGGACCACTAAGAAATAAACAAAACCAGTCAGTGYAAATAGTCAGAACTGTGAATTCCTTCCTACTGATCCATGTCATCAGCTTGCTTTYTTAGTGGCACCAATTGTAAGAGGAGATGTGTGTAATTGCACCTCTGTGGTTTCCTTTGGCTTCTTGCTGAGACTGGGAACAAAGATGCCTGTTATGATGGTGAGATTTGTGAAGTCTGTCATACTTTGTTTGCACTGGCCTAAGACAATAGATATATTTCACACAGTTCATGCATTGAGATTATTTCTTTCTCAGTGCTGAGAGCAGTGGGGTCTGGGGAGTTTGCAAATAACTCTAATCTTCAAATCTCTCAAAAAAAAAAAACAACCAAAAACACAAACCTAAAATTAAAGTTGTTGGCTATTTGGTTATTTAATTATCTTTATGGCAACAGCTGCATCATTTGCAAACACTCAAATCTGATTAAAATTAAAGATACTGAATTTACTAGCCAGATATTTCAATCTAATGATCACTGACGTGGCAGTTAGCCAAAATATTTAACAATTTAATTTCTGGTAGTGCATACTMTTTGAGTTCCTTAACATCCACTGCCTCATTAATATTCCATTTGTGATGAGTTTCAGAAGTTCTTTGTAGCTAAGTTGCAACACCATGAAGCTGGTTACTCTGCATTTTTTCTCATAAAGGAAATTGTCTCCTGGGGGAGACAATTGGTTGCTTGGGTTGGTCTCTGAGGATGTTAAAGGTCTTCTAGATTCTTCGTAAGTGCCATTTGTGTCTTTAATTATTGGTCTTCTAAGACAAGCWGAGTGTCCAAATGGTCCTGTCCTCTTAAGTTGCTCAGCTGCAATGAGGTGACAGCTCTCTTGAGGGAATGGTGAAACCCACTCTTCTGAAATGCAACTTTTGGTAGGGAGGGTACTTGCTCTSTTTGTCTCTAGACCATCTCAGTCGGAAATATAACTGAGAACGTGATTGCCTTTTACAAATGTCCAGGTCAAATTAGCTTGCAAAGCTTCCACCTAAGTTTTATTTAGGTTTATTGCTACTGTATTATTGYTACTGTCTGCCTTTGTTTTGCTTCATCACTTTCTTTGGCAAAATTTTGTTCTTTCTCTTGCTTTGACGCTGTCTTATTTACTCATATCAGGAAATTTGGTATTTTTCTCTATGTCATACACGGATTCACTGACATTATAGATGTTCTCAGAAAGAGACAAATTGGTGTTACYAATTTAGAAGTCTAAATAATGAATAATGACCTACCTGATTTTTCCCTTCAATCCTCTTTTTTCACTAGGTCATACAATATTTAATTTCTCACATAGCTGCATTTTCAGATAGTGACTTTTAAGACCATTCCTTTCTTTCATTTGTGCAGTGGTGCATACAGTAGTGCACCATGATAATTGTTCAGAGGAGCTGATACTGACAGATGCACAAACATAAGAAAATATTCTGTATTTGCAATGGCRGCATGGCAAATATATGTGTGGTTTCCTCTATGTGGCTGAGATGTGCTTGTACCTTGAGAGCACTTAATTGCATGTACTGAAAGTAAGATCTTGTAGGAGTATCACATTCTGGCATGATATTTATTGTTGGGCTGCAGGATGGTTACCTGGGCTTTCCTCTATGTATGCCCAATTCTCTTTTCATTGTTTTTATATTTTAAAAGTCTGTGTAACCGGTCTATAYGAGGAGGAGGAAAGAGATATGGGAAGAAAGAAAGGACACATATAAAGCCAGGAGGAGAAAGAGATTTTTCAGTGTGGACRTTTTTTCTGCTTTATTTCTTCATTGCTTTATTTTTATTTTTTTTTTTYATTTCCCAAGATTTTGCTTATGGTGATAAATGTCACCACTTACCTGGCAAATTGCTTGAAATGGACRGAAAATAGTTGATTTACAGTGTACTTGGGTGATGACAATACTTTTGCTCTGCTCTAGTCATAGCCAGTTTGCAGTGAGATTTATGCTTACTCTTTGCAATTGCACTAGGTGTTGTTTGGGGCTGGGAAGAAATGTTTCCCTCACTGATGAACTCGTAGATGAGTCTCCACTTGTCTGTAAGGCTTAGCTGTGTAAATGCRGAAGTTAGGTTCTAAATGCTGGGGGACATCAAGCAGAGATGCTTGATCCTCTATTGCTCTATTAAAAAAACAAAACAAAATAAAAAACAAACAAACAAAAAAAAACCCCAAAAACAAAACACAAACCAAAAACTAACAAAAATCCAAAAAACAAAAAACACAAAACAAAGCAAAAGCGAACAAACAAAAATCCAAATAACAAAGCAATGAAAAAACACACAAAACCCCAAAGCAAACCTACCCTGTAGCAGCAGCTCAGGGGGCATTATATGGTATAGCAGCTACCTAGCTGTGTACTTCATGCMTTCATGCACCCAGTCATACCACACTGCATCTAACAGAGATTCCTCTCTCTCCAATATCTTAAAAGCCAAGCCCATAAACCAAATGTACTCTGAGAAGACTGGTTAAAGAAATAAAGTCATGGAGGGTAGAAATGACATCTGGGTGGGTTTCACAGGTGCTTYACTAGATTTATGGCTTCAGTAAGCCACATTCTGAAGGTGCTGCATGATCAGGCTTCCTGTTGCTCCTATCTTGTGGGATCCTGTGTTGTTTATGGAAGCACAACCGTTTTTTATTGTACTGTAGCTTCAAATTTATACTAATTCAAAATTAAAAATAAGCATGTCAGGGTTCTTGGTAATGAAATATTTTAAGAAGAATGAGATCCTACGTTAAGTCTGAATAGTTAAATTTTGTACTGAATGCATAGTTAATTAAATAATAAAATAAATAAGGAAGTTTGTAAATGTAATAACCCACTGCATGYGTACAACACTACCATGAATAGAAGGTGGAACAGAAAAGAGGGTTAATAAGGCACACATTATAATAAGTAAATTTTTATGTRTAAATCAAAAGATCTAAAATATAAAATATTACCATGCATGAGAATTGGCAGTAAAAACAACAGGGCTTTAATCTAAAGTACACTAATGCAGCTCAAGTATAATCAGGGTTGAATAAATATTCATCACCTGTATTATAYTGTACTCTGAAGAGGAAGATACAGAAAAAAAGTACAGATCCATATTAAAATTCAGTTTTTGGCTTTGCAAGCTTGTTCAAGTCATTAATTTATATGCAGCTTTAGAGCTAAGGGCTGACCAGTGTTGCTGCTCAGAGAAGGTGCAGTTCTGTCAAAGTCAAAATGTGTCACTGAAGTGGCCAGTTTTGCATGATTTCTGGTTTGAAAGGGAAGGTGTGTGGGGAAATCCAATTCCATCAGAACAAAAAAGGTTAAAACATTAACTTCAAGCTGATTTTTCTTGTTGACATTTGGTATTGTGCCTTAATACAAAATAACAGGGTTGCCACTGAATTCTGAATAATAAAAAAAAAAAAAATTGAGTTTTTTTGTTGTATTAGCCTTTGCTTTGGAAAAGAGCTATGCTTGAAGTCTGAAGTGTGTTTACATATTTTGCAGTCATTTTCAGATTAARGTAAACAGACATCTGACCCTCCAAGGGTGAAACTGTACTCTTTCTCAAGTCCTGACAAACAGTTTCTTTTATTTTTAATATTTTACAACARCTTTGCCCTTTTCTTAATTCTGGTTTCCTGCTGTGGTTCCAGTATCCTGTTTCTGCTAAGAGCAGATATCTCACACCTCTTGAGTTTGCTTTCTGCTCAGGAGCAGAGAGCACAGACAATAAATTGAAGWGGATAAAGAGAATCAGGCAAAGACCCTTTATGAAATTCACCCAGTACTGTGCTCTGGAAAATCTTTCTTCACAGTCTGGCTAATAATAATAATTAGAAAAAAAACTCAGGGAGAAGATCTGAATGCTGCTCATCCAGGGTGAAGTTACTCACAGCYTTCCRAGCCCCTACGAATTCTGCACTGRAAGCACACTKCATCTTCCAAGGACTGGTGTTTTCTCATAGATAAAGACGTGGGGAACTTGACATTTTCCATGCACTGAGATTCCTGATGAAAGGGATTTATTCATCGACCTGCACTGGTTAAGTGAACTTGAATATTGCATTAATCACSAGTTGCAGATTGTATCCACAGTTTTACATTTGTACTTCCCACCACTTTGGTTTCATGTGTTTCAGGCAGATWATTTTTTAAGGTGTCAAGTAACATCAACAACTGCTGAAGTTATTCACACTTAATCATTGATTTCACTCACTGGTGAAAGATCCCCTGACAGGAACCCTTGAGGAARCTGAAGTGAGAGATATTGCGTCTTTCAAATATTCCATTCTTCTGAGCCTCAGTTAATTATACCCGTGTTCCTACAGTTGCCCTCACTCAAAGGTAGTTAAGGGTACTTAGTTATTCACTTGACTGTGAGTAAAGCTCATAGCTTTGCCTTAAGTAGAAGTAATTAGCTCAGAAACAAGTAATTTCCAGCTAGGGAGGTGAAAATCCTGTGAAAATAATTGATGATAGGACTAGGAGAAGAAACAGGTCATCTAGTTCTTGGTCCTGTACCTAAAATATGAGATTATTCTTCCTTCTGTGCTTTAAAATGTCATTCCATTCATCAAGTTAAATATACAGTGGATTAATGATACCAGTGTGTTCTAGCCAAATTATTTCCCTTTTGAGATTCTGTCATTGTAAATGACAATATTATTTCAGTAAGCTTTCATATTCTTTGTAACAATAACAAAAATTTTGGACAATATTACAGATATTCATCAGATCCTTTTAATGTAGGTCTGATTTGCAAATTGTTTGTTTCCTTTCTTCTGTACTAGATGAATATGTTACTGGTGAATAAATGTTTCCATTATACAATTAGTTGTATAGATAGTCAAATAATGTTTAATTTTGTGACCTATTCACATTTTTACATCAATTGGTACTAAAATATACACAAGTAATTATTTTCATTATTCAACCAGCTTTTTAARTGATCAAATAACATTATTAAGTTAAACTCCATTATTGTCAGCAAATGAAGAACTGAGTATTATTGTTTTTCATTATTTGCTTCAATGCACTTGCCTTTGCCATGAACCTGCTTTGAGATGTTTCCTGCAAAATCTTTTSTACACGCACATGTTCCACCAATATAACCTCAGACTGAGGAATAAACCTAATGGACTGAAGGAGAAGYACTGCAGATCTCACTTCTCCACTGTTGGTATGGAGGTTGACCACATCCTTTCCACCGTGCTTCTGTCAGTAGTTTAGCATGTGCTTTTTTTCCTCCCATATGAGGAACTGTAGACTTATTTTAATAAGTACAATATTTGTATTTTAGTGGTTAATGCTGTTAATTGGAATTCCTTGCTCAGCCTGAAGGCAGATTAGTTTTCAAGTTACAGGCTTCTTTCTTTCCAAGCCAGTTTTGGATTTTTACACAAATTATTTTTATTTGGTATATTTTGGATACAGTCTAATGAGGTGTCCAAAAAACACTGSTATAAATATGAAAGAATATTAGTGTAGGCACAAGAACTCTGCAGTGTACTTGACAGATGGAAAAAGTTTATGGTGAATGTATCATTGCCCTATGKTGGAGAACAACACAGTTCATAGATTAATGTTCATTTTATTACAGTCGTATCTTACTRTCAATCTGTGTGTAGAACTCTCTGTGAAGTAATTGTGATCTGTGTGCATCCATCAAGGGTAGAATATGACACTTAGGACCATATTTTCATATGTTGGCCCTTGGCATCTGGRAACCCTCTGTCTCATTTGCCCAAAATATTTATTTATATGTGCAAATATTGGTGGTTACAGAATGCTTTTGTGAGTGAGATAGTGCACCTGAAGTGTTTGAAAAATTCAGTGATTTTGATTTACCCATTTGAATTAAATTGAACCATAGGCTTGAGTGGGTGGACTCATTTAAACCAGTTGCACAAAATTTCCATTCATAACAGTATTAATGTAATTTTCACCTGCCTATATGACASTGCAATCCCCTTTCCCTGTAGCTCAGGATAATATCTATTAATTTAATTACTAAATCTAGTAAATGTGGGTCCAGACAGCAATACCAGTATTCTGAACAAAGATTTTGGGCCTTATGAAAGCCTATGTTAACAATTTCAAAAGAGTTTTGCATGATTTGAGAACCTGCCAATTTGCATTGTTTAGATGTAAGCAATTTCTGTTTGTCATCATTTCTGATATCTCAGAGTTCAGATAACACAAGTGAAAAAGTGGTGCCTGAAACAAGTCTGGGATAATCTCTACTTTTTAGCATACAGTCAAATGAAGAAACAATTTTGTCCACACTTGCTCAGTATGACCTCTACACTTTGTGAAATCAGCAATGACATAGGATTGCATTCTTCTAAATTGATATTATTAGAAAAGTCCTCTAACTGTTGAGATTTGAGAGGAATAATTTACCGTCAATATAATTTCCTGTGTCTCCCTTTGTGATGCTCTAATGAAGTTATTATAGTTTGGCCCTTCAGCCTATGACAGATTGAATTTTCCATGACTTGATGATGTGACAAAGTCATTGCTCAAAGGCAAATATACTTTGTAACTGATAAACTAATGCAAATTAATTTATACTTCAAGTAAAGTTTTTTAAAAAGGCATCCTATTTTATTTTTAAACGCAAATTAAAATCCAAGCACTATCGTAATTTGGTGGTCTCAAGAAAGCAATAAGTATAATCTATGATGTGAAAAGAACCATTACTACAGGATTAGTGAAGTTTCAGAACTTTAATCTTTTATTTTCCATACTGTTCAACTATGATGATGGCCAATGTCCTTTTAAAAAACTTCAGCTGTATGATAGGCTGATTTAGGACAGAAGGAAGAACTGGATGTAAAAGTAATTTTCACTTGTCATGGTCATGCAAAGAATATGTGAATTATTACTCTCAACAACAAAAGCTTTCCCAGATCGTCAATTCACTTATTTCATTGCCTTTAGGCCAGAACTCTGGACAAGGGTTTGGTGCTGTCACATATCCTTTTCCATCTCATTTAAGTGATCTGGCCTCTGTTTTGGGAATGCATTTTTATTGTGCTGTTAAGCCCTGTGTCCCACACATGAATATTTCATATCTCTACTAAGTGCTTTCACTGAATATATTAGACCCTGGTTTTATTTTTTTTTTTCATGCCTGTTGCCACAAATAAGGTGGTAAGCATGGCTCAAGTGTACACAAATAATCCTTTATTGGATGGGAATTTTCAGATGCCAATAACAGCTACTTTGTCAGGTTCTGGCTAGGCTATTGAAAATGTTTAAACATAATCTGTCCATCATATGACGTAAGCATTTTCCTATTTATATCTGCTTTACCCGTCCACAACAAACATAATGAGCAATAAATGAAGCAGTGGCCAAAATACACGTTTATGACTCATGCAGATGCYAAGGGACCATCCTAATATGGGCACTGCTTGGCATTTCTGCTAGCAACAGACCAGAGTGTAACTCTTATTTGACAGTAGTTTTTAAGTTTACGGTCAATGTCCCCAGACCTTATTCATCTTAATGTAAAGTAGTTTTAAAGTTACAGTTGACTTATTCTCCTTAATATRAGAGACATCATGGGCAGGAAACACTAACAGTTCAAACCAATATTTTACATCCAAAGCACAATAGAAACAAGAACAAAATTGGTCCTGTGTTGCRGTAAAATTACAACATGGAAGCGTGTCCATTTTATACACTTCAGAGAGACCTAAACTAAATTAACACTGAAATTTAGCTTCACCTATTTTCTAAGAAAGGAGCTTGACTGTGGTAATGGCAAAGATTCATAACGACTAGAATATTTCCCAAAAATGAATCTCCTGATAGTTTATGCAGATTGCATCTTAGAGCTGAAAATATCTGTGCACTTCCCATGAGTGATTTCAAGATGAAGATGGAAATGRAGCAAAGAATGAGTTAATAAAATGGCAAGAAAGATACCTTACATCATATTAGAAAGCTATGATCTATGTTTTGGGCCTGTGTAGAAACCTCCTTCCATAGTATAACYTAAGGTTTAAAAAGAATGTGCTCTTGGGCTTTCAACTCTTCTGTTTCTCCCATTCACACACTGGGGTTATGAGCCAAAAGTACTGGTGCTCCTGGAGACGTTCTTGGGGCCATCTGTCTGTGGAGCATCTGACAGACAAACTTTCTATCTTTTCCTATGCATAAACTTTCTACCCAGTTAAGCATTTCTTATTTACTAAGCATAGTTATGTGCCCTCTTGCAGTCGAAACAGGACCCCTCTCCATCTTCAGAAGGTGCTGTAGGAATCGCTTCATTATAGTTTCAAATCCTGGTAGCCTTTCCCTGCAAAATGCAAGCTGTACACACAAGGCGTAGAAGAGATACAATGATCTTTCCAATGTGCAGCTCTGAAACAGAGCTATTTCTTGGCTSCACAGAAGAAAGCTATGCTAACCTTCTGAGTCCTTCTCTATTRGYGCAGAACAACTTCAGAAGTCAGCTATATTATAATACTTCTGTCTTACAGATAAACTGCTTTTTATGAAGTCCACTTTTGCTGATACAAACTGCTTGGTTGATTCCCGGTACTTCCAATGAGCCTAATCTCCTTTATTCCACRTGAAAAACCCCTTCATCAAGAAGTTTACGGGAAGCTGTACAGCAGAATGTGACGTTTGTTAGATAGGGAGTCAAAGAAGCAGTGTTATTACCCAAAGAAGAGAAGCCCACATATTATACCACCATGCAGGTTTGGAATTATAGACATGTCTGCTTCAGACTGGAGCCTTGCCACCAGTTTATACTGAAAACTTGAAGCATGCTGAGTTCAATGGAAGCTTTTTGCATTAAAACCTAAGTGCTGCATCTTGAGCTCTAGGTGCCTATTTGTTGACTTTTCAGAAATAAACRTGTTAAAAACCCTTCTTAAGGATTAGAAGAGGCTTCATATCACCACATGAAGTTTTTTATCTGTATGTTTTATTTTRTGTTTATTTTTCAATCATCTATGTATTAACATCTGATTAGCAGCCGCTTGTTTAAGAGAGCATATCAGGTTATCTGGCTGGAGACAACAAAGCRTGTTTTCCATAGAGGCTTCCAGACTAGAGGCTACACAGATGTGCCTGAGTTAAAAGGATCTCACTGTGTACTTTGAGAAGTGTAGATGGCTTCTGTATTTAGAGAAAACTCATCTGAAGCATCATAAAATAAAATGTACGGAAAATATAATATTCCATAATTAAGATTTCTAATGAATTGCCTTGTTAATCCATACAGTGTATGCATGTTGCAAAATTTTCCTGGCTTAATTAGTGCACTTGCTGATTATGTTTATTTCCTGATGTACACACTGATTAAGCATTGTCCATACACTGAGGCTTGAAGCGGGATCAGTCTACAAAATAGTACCTAGTCATTTAACTGGAGACTCAGAATGCAAATAGATCAACTTATGTAAAATTAAATTAGTTCTAATAGAACCCATTTTGACTGAGCAGCTGGTGACACATTATAAACAGAATTCTCTTGTTATGTGAAATAAAGGGCTTCTGCTAACAGATGCTTATATACTTTTAAGCCACAAAWAATATTTTATTATGTTTAAGGTCTAAAGTTAATGAAAGAAGATAAATTTCGAGCTTGTTAGGTAACACCTCTGCACTGGATCTCGGCATTCCTATCTGAAATCTGTAAAAGGTCAGGTAGCCCTTTGCAATGTAGGAGCCTAAAGGTGAATAATCACTAAATCATAAGTCTCACAGATAACACATCAAACCTGCTCTCTTTAACAAGCAGTGTCTCTCAGCTGATTTAGAAATACAATATTTAGATTTGGTACTCTCCCTTAAATCTTAATTATTTTGTTCTTTTAGTAGAAATGATTATTTTTTGTTTGTTATTTTTTTTGGAGCATAATTTCAGCCTTGGTATAACACTCAAACTAGCCATTACAAAGCAGTTGTATGCTGTTCCTAATTGACATTTCACAATGAACTGCAATTTTTTTCCTAGGAATGTTGTCAGAATCATGAAATGTGTAAAGTCCCTGTGACAGGCATTTTTCTTGGTGACAGAACATTTAGTGTTCTGTATGAATGAGTCTGGTGTGTTTAAACTCTTTGATGTACTGTTTATTTATGGCAAATTTGAGCCTTCAAGAAACAGAACAAAATAACTTCAACAGAAATAAGTAATTAAGCAAGTAACACATTAAAGGTCTAAATTTTTATTTTATGACTGTAATGAATTTAACTCTGATCATAGGTTTATTTAAGATAAGTTTTTGTGAAGAAGGTATTATATTTACAGACTCCTTAATTCTTGTTCTGTGTTTGACAGTGCTTATCCTAGAAAAAATTAACTGACTTTCTACAAACAGAAACAATGCAAATTAGGTCACATGGATGCTTTAAAATATTATAAAATTAGTCATATCTTTGGTAAGTTACTTAGGAAAACAATCAACTGCTTCTTCTTTATTCCATTCCTGTTGAATTTGTGAGTTTTTGGGTTTTTTTCAGTCAATGGCACCTACTGAGCAGAATTAAAAATATTGGTTGATCCATTCACAGTCTGTTAGTTTTTCTCAGTTTTAATTTAATGTATTCTATGGAGTTAGAAGTTACAGAATTTATACCACAGTGTTTTAATCAACTCTTGCAGAACCTTAATGAGTAAARACAGATGAAAATCACAGCATTTTAAATAGCTAGTTCTTACTATCATTTGAATAAATGAGCAATTAAGCTTAACTCAAAGAATTATATTTGTACTTATTTTCTTAATGCAAGGTTGAACTATGAAGATGTGGATTTTCAATTAGCAAGAAACTTGTACTACTTCTTTGTGCTACTTCTTTTTGACAGCCTGGAAGATACACTAGCTTCACATTTGAATAAAATAATCTGAATGTWCATTTCTTCAATTACTTATTTTGTGTATTTTGTTTGAAAAGGTAAAATTACTTTTTTATTTAAGGGACTTAAGTTTTTATTCTTATCATGTGGCTCACTGCTTCTTTGGGGAAGTGGGAACTCGGTGTGGTACATACACAATCAAACATTGATATTATAATTGATAGAGAAAATTGAGGTTTAGATACATTATAAAAAGTGCTGAAACATTCTACACTTAGAACTGATTTGTAAAACAAAAAATGTTATAATGTTTTCTATGTATGTTTTTATGACTAGTCTCTCCCATGTTTATTCACATGTTTATTCATACATAGACCTGAAGAGGAGAAAAGTGTTACTGATTCTTCAAGASCTGATAATTAWTTTTTTTTACACTTTGAGTACCTAAACCAGAGAGGAAATATTTTTCCTGTATACCCAAAAAGGCATGGTTCCAGTTTTCTCTGCTAGTAATGTAATAATACCCTTTTCAAGTGTGAAATGCCACACTCTTGTTTTCTGAATATGACTTTTGAAAAACAATACTACTGTTTTCAGTAATATTTGGAAAGGATAATTTTAACATGAAARGCTACTCTTTAGAGTATTCTAGCGAAAGAATACAAAAAAAATATGTTATATAATGAGGTAGTAATTTTAGGAGACATTTTGTAAATGTGAAATGTAAATTTTGTCTTTAAATGCAGTCCTTTATTCCATCATTTCAATTATATAAACGTGTGTGAGAATTAAACTTTTAAACTAATTTCCTCTATAGTCACGTAAGATTTTAATACTGCARAAAAGAATTGAAATGCATGAATCTTTTAACAATCCTCACTGGTACATTGTAGTTCTGCTCCAGGGTTTCTAAACTATGAGGAAAAACCTGTCTTTGGTACAAGTGAAGTTTTTTGCTGGCTGTCGCCAAAAAGGCAAGAGTCTTTATACCAGGAGTTGTGTTTTAAAGTGTGGTAGGCTCTTAATCTGCATACCTTAATGCAAAACTCCTTAAGTAGGAAGGATGTGCTCATCTGTCATTGTTACAGAAACATTTAAAAGTGTTAGGTTCACTAATCACAGATATAACACAAAATCTAGCTTGATGRTTTTTTGCAGAGATTAGAAGCCATGGAGCAATAGATATGAATGGATTTAAATCTACACCAAAGTTTTGGAGACCAGACCACATATCTGAATTTATATRCAATTAAATATTTCTTCCAAGGATGTCCATTTTACCACGTCTCATCTCCTCTGTATTCCCTTGAAGACACGGAAAAAAAACCCCACCAACATGATTTATAATTGTTTGAAAACAATCCCAATTTAAATTTGCATAATCTCATTCTTTTACTTGTTCTTTGTWGTTTGTCAGCAGCCCTTAATGGTGGTAAAACATCCAGATGACTGAAAAACATTTACTGCTAGTCAAAACTTTGTGATGAGCAATAAATGAATAGAAACTGAGGCTAATATTATCATACCTAGGCAGCGATTATTATGGTCACAGTTTACATTCCTCACACTCTGTCTGTGGTCTCACCCATSTTATGCCCAGAAAAAGAGAAAAACAGCCGACATRCATTCCAGACTGAAATTTAAACAGTCAAAAATCATTCTACCATTAAGCAAGAAGACAATAGGGAGCAGGAAAACTAAATCCAAACATGTTTAAATTGCTGCTTTAGCCTTCACGGCCTTTTCATATGATTCATACAGAAAAACAACAACAAMAACAACACCCCAAAAACCCCAWAACAAAAGAACACAAAAAATCCCYCCCAGAACCACTAACCCCAAACTAAATTGAAATCATAGCTCTGRAAAAGTGYAAAGCTTCATAATTTTCCCTATTTCTAAAACTTATCGACTGCGAAATCCCAGTGAGCTAGGATCAGAATTAAAGCCACATGAAGTGAAATATCAAACTTTATGCTCAAAAGAACTAAGAAAGTTCCTGAGACACAACCTTAATTTAAAGAAGCAAAATTACAAGAAGTCATGCAGAGCAGTATTCTCCTCCCCTCCTTGGAAATGTGCAGCTCTTTATTATGGAAAGGCAGTAGCCCCTCTATAGTTAGGGTTGCAATCAAGTTCCATTATAAAGCCCTATTTTAGCCCCCTGTAACTTTGGCTTGAAAAAATTGGAATACAAATTGCCATATTTTCTCCAAAAGCAAAGAAGATTAGCTGAGGATTTTTTTTATTGGTTTATTTAGTGGGATGTGATGATTAGCTTTTTTATTTTTGCCTCTTTTTTTTTTTGAGGACAAATTGTTTAACTCTTACAAAGTTTAAGTGAGTAAGGAAAATAKAATACGTTAAAATTTTAAGGATTTTTTGAACTTTTTTTAGAGTTGTTGCAATATCTGCCCTTTTTAGTTTAACTTACTTTCAAATRATTTGATAAAAAAACCCATTGCCTTTTCTCTAGAAGGAGGAATGCGCCTAATTTTTCTGCTGCTGCTGACAGTAAGAATATTTTGCTGGTGACTTGTATGGACACACGACTAGGCTATCTGATCAATATTTTCAAAMACAAGTCATGTTTGGAGTGTGGCGTGCACCTCAAAGTGGAGCATAATTCGTGTGTKGATCTACCTGGAATTTTTGAGCAAGTGATTAGTTTTTGGGGCTCTCTGCATCTTCTTGGTTGACATTTCCAACACAGAGGGAAACGACTGAGCTTTAAATTGAAAGACTGCTTATAGAAATGCCAGAAGAAAACATATACTTAGTTACTGAGGGCTAGTGACTAATGACACAGTGGTTTACACTAGCCACTCCCAACATTCAGCCCTATTTATCACGCTTGGCTCATTTCCTAGGATTAGGTCCAGAATAGCCTCTGGCTATGTAGGCTGTTCAACAAAGTGTGTAAGAAAAGAAAGCAAGTCTAGTCCATGGAAACATAGTTCTCCCTTTTTTCAGATGGTTGTTATCCCTTTCTGGATTTAAGCTTTTTAAATACATTATGATTAAAGAAGCAGGCATTCTTGTAGATCTCATTGATTCACAGAGGAAAGGGAAAAAAAAAGACAAAAAAAACTTCTTACAGCTCTCCTTTTGTGCAAACTGTTTAGAAAAATTTTATAGTGCTATTTCCATTCTATTTAAATTATCTTTTCAGTGTTAGAAAGATTTTTCTGCCCTGAAGGCTTAATTAAATTATACCTAAAATTTACAGATATATATATTTACACACTTATATGAAACACATATTTGTATATAGATACTTRRAAACAGAGATTAATTTACATATTTWTAGCAGTTTGGGCAGTCCAAGTTTGTATACACTGTGTTATAATATTAAGTATTGTAATTGCTTATTATATTAATACAGTATTTCAAGATCCTAACAAGTTGCATAAAATGTAAACTTAAATCCAATTGTGGTCATATACTCAAAATATTGCAGGCACAGACTTTGGATCCTTTTCATGCAATGTTTAAGATTTCCTTGTGAGATTACTGTGACTTATGGCATAACATTCTGAACTCATTCCAGTAAAGTTATTCAAAGTTCAGAAACATTACTGTGATGTTGTTAAAAA
>CADDXX010000684.1:368922-385304 GCA_902810485.1 Alauda arvensis
GTTTTAAAAATATAATAGGAATCCGTAGGAAGATGGTTCTATTGAACAAGTCAGACTGGTTTTAGTAGGATATATCTATAAAATAGATCCTAAAAGTTTGGARGTAGAAAGAAAATCCTGTGCCAAAATCCTTGAGAGTTAAAGAAGGAAGAAGATGCCAGTGATTGCTGTCTTTATAGCCACAAAATKATATGTGTATATTTAAAAATATTTATTTCAACTGGCTCCTTTCRTGGTGATAATTAATCATGAGACCCCTTTAAATTCTGGTTCACTGTATAGAATTTTTAAATCCTAGGAACACTAAGATCACTGTTTTTATAGCTTCATTAGAGTTTTCTTTGGAGAACGAGTATTTTCTTTACACATTGAGAAAGGAGAAAGGAAAATGCTGTGGAGGATTTCCCTGGAGGAAGCAGCTGTCAGGGATCAGGTAAGATATTGCTGGCAATAGGTGTTGGAGTTTTGTGTATGTAGCTGAGAGAGCAGCAGAAAAGGTTGCCATGGCCCTTTCCCAAGGAATGGCTCTCAAATACAAAACTCTGAAGAACCATAGTTGGAAGTCTAGGGAAATATTAGGACAGGAACTTAGCCTGCAAGGCAGATGGGTGTTTACCTGTTGAATTCTCTAATGTGAAAAATGTGGAGTGTGAGCAACAGAAACAGAGCCAGCAGTCACACTTGCCTGCAGACAAGTACAAATCAGAGAAAGGATGTTTCCTAGACAGAAACCAGAATGCTCCTAGTTGCCATAGGTAGGCTTTAATAGAAAACACATAATGAAAAATATGAAGGGAATTGAGGGACAGATGCCATTGTCAGATATCAGGATATTTACACAACTATGTTGAGCTTTGTACTTCTCAGGACTGTTTAGATTAGGTGAGCTTCATATTAACRTTTTCAGGACTCATTTGCTCTGTTAGAAATAATTATATTCCCAGAGTCTTATGCTGCAGACATGCTCAACGAAGTTTTTCAAGATTAACAGTAGAACTAAAAGGTGTCACCCCTACTTCTTACAAAATTTATGATGGTGAGTGAAAGGTATGAAGGGCACATACAGTCAAAAGTCCTTAAAACAGACAGGAAACAGATCAATAATTTAGAAGTCAAAATAAGGTTTACATAAACAAAATAATTTTGCTTTCTGTGTCAAGACTTAAAAATTACTAATTTATGACAAGATGCAAAATTGTGACTCGAAAGAATTTTTCCAGCTGATCAGCTATCTAAAATGCAAATGAAAATCTCTTAGTACCTAGGATAGAAAGTTACCACAACAGCAATATGATTATTGGTTTTTTATTTATGCATTTAATAATRCAATGATTAGGAATAAAGATGTGTTTGAGAGCTTTTTTTAATTAGCAGCAAGAGCTGAGAAATTTTGTTACTATTTAGCCTTATTATGGGAGTTTTTGAAAGGCTTAATCCATATTTGACATCACCTACACCTAMTTTTCAGTGAATATTAAATCACTGCTTTCAGTTATTTATTAAGGTTATCTGTTAAAGYAAACAAGACTGCAAAAAGACAATTTCCCTCCCTGGTTTTGGACCTGCCTGAATTTCATAAAACTGCAACTCTAACCGGCAATGTTCTAATTAATTTCACTTTCAGTGAGGTGTAATCCCARCAATAAAGCCCCATTAAGATTACTTTTTTACATCCTTTGCTTGTAGACTTTTCCGTAGTCCTTTGAGTATTTTTATAGAAAGCCTAAGAGAATTGGRTGCATATCTGCACCAAGAGACTTCGAGAAAACTCACCTGAAATGTCTGTTTTCAGCTTTCTGTGGTTTAATTTATTGGCAGGAAAGAAGTACTTCAAAATTTGCTGGCTTTCTCTAGGGCAATGTTGAGCAAACATTTAAGAAAGAAATTGGCTAGAAAGAAGATGAAATCTTTCTGTTTTTTCAGCGAATAGAGTATTTCACAGAGAACATGCTGAAAACCTTTACATTCCCATGAGCCAATATATAATTTTAATTGGATAATTTTTCCCTTGTTAATATTAGTTCAGATATCTTTTCCTCTTCMTTCTTTCTATTCCTTTAAACTGACACTTTTGTAGTAATATGTTGTACAAACATGGTTAGTACATTTTCTAAATGTCATTTCAAAGTTGAATGCTTAATGATTTGTAGTTTTTATGCTATGTATATATCTGCCAGCTTTCCTCAGCATAAGCCTGCTAAAATAACTCACTCTAGGSTGATTTATCATTTTTATTCAACCAGGTGCTTCATGAGTTTGGCAACTTTGGCAATGTTATTGTCTGTAATGACTCTGCACTTGGTGCTTGATGTTGTCAACACGTGCAATGAATTTACTGGCACCAGCAGAGAATATTTCATTCCSTTATCTCTTTGTGAAGAAGCAATCTTCATCTCCCATATTTCTTGTTTTCCAATACGTCTCATGTAATCTCTCTGATTTCTTTGATATGTCTCACTTTCAAGAATGTTTAGTTATGATTCTGCTGAGCCAATAGTTGTTCACTGAAGTAGAAATACATTTTTCATGTTGAAGTTTCTTTATCATTATTGTCACTCTCTATTTTTTGTCTCATGAGGTCTCAGGCATCTCTGTTTTGTTTGGGAGGYAGTATCATAAACAGGTTTTTCTCTTTTAAGTAGATCTGGAATATCAGTTGGTAAGATGTGGGGATACAGAGAGTACACCTATTTCTGCAGAGGAAGGAAAACTAYGTTTTTTCACTGTACTAGTCTCTCCTTCATAACTGGAAGATAAACTAAATTCAGTTGAAAACATTGAAATTTTTAGTACTGTTTAATGCAATATTCATGGTGTTTATTAAAAGTTTTAAAGTTTTTGAAGTTTTCATGTACTCAAATAGCAGTCAGGTAACTGCTGTACARTCTATGGGGAAGTTTTCTTTGTCAGTCTGTTTATCTGATKCATTACCACCATTAATTTACAATTTTATCTATGGTCAATTTATCAGTTGAAGGTTATGAGGTCTTGTACCTAACCATGAATCCACAATTTCTTATCACAACAAATCTGAATAGTACCTGCTGCATATTTCACTGCACATTTGTTTCTACCACAGGCCATCACTCTCTCCTATTATATTTCACTTTTGCCTAAGCCGTTTGACGGATAATTTAGCTTTTTTTGTCTTTTCCTCATTAGTCTTGCAAATTTAGAACCTCCTATTGCTAAGAGGATTAAAACAGGATGACTGTTACAACCTAAAGTTTTGCGAAGTTTTAAGCACTTGTATCCTAAGTGCATTTTTTTTTAAATGGACACGGCACACAATCCAATCTGCCAGTTTTCCATTACTTATGGGACTGCAAACCTTGCAAAATGCAAAGTTGTGTTAAATCTGAACTTTAATTAGGATTGATTTAATGACAAAGATTTTTTTTCTTTCTTACTCAAGAATCTCAGTGGAATGTAACAAATACCTTTAAAATCCTCTTTTAGGTAGTCCTAAAAAGTAAATTTTTCAATATGCATGGTGCTACCACTACAACTCTATAAATAGGTATCCTTCATGGAAAAGTAATCTGTATGTACAAATTCTACTCAGCCTCCCAGTYCCATGTTCCTCCCATGTTCAAGAGGATCTGAATATCTCTGCTAAGTGGGCTGTATCTTTAAAGTAAATGAGCTGCTTATACTTGACCCTGGAAAAAATAAAGACAGTGACCTAAATGCCAATCTCTGTGATCAATTAAGGCCATGCACAGCAGATCAAAAAAAAAAAAAAAAAAAAAAAGACTAGGAAAAAAGCTCCATCTGGTTCAGAAGACAGTGGCCAGTTCCATAAATAACACAAGCTGTCAGGAAAACATCATTCCTGAAGTACTCTCTGTATTGGCTTTCTGTCCAACTACTGCTCCACTACAAGGAGCTTCAGAGCTTTGCATAAGCTTGGACCAAACATATTTCTTCATCTCACCAYAAGTGCCCTGTTCATGAGTTATATCAAATTAGCAAGGTGGAGAATGAAATGTACAGAAGAGCATGGACATATACAATTCTAGAATCCTATTGCACATACATGGACACACACMCGCAAACACGAAAAGCCCATGTACACATTAAAAAATAACAGTCTAAGTTTTCATTTCAGCTGAGACTTTCTGAAACAGGAAAACAAAACCCAACTGCAACTGTAGGTTTGGAAAATGCAACTCCRTACCAAAGTGTGAGGTAAAGATGAACAGTAGGCTTTGCATTAAATTTATACATTTTTTTTGAATCATTGTCTTGGAAGCTACTAACATTTGTACTCCAGTAGTATCTATTRCTAAGTCTGAAGGTAGTGTGCTGGGTGATATACAATGGTAAGGTAAATAAATAAATAAATGTTCTGGAAGTTTATGATATTGATAGAATAGAATAGAAATATGCCTATCTTGGTTTTCATAAAAAATGAAAATGCTAACAGAGAACAGGAACTGTGCTGAGATGGTGTTGAGCTTTGACACAACAGGAGAAGAATCCACAGGCTCAGCATTGCCTCTGTAGTTTTCTATCACTCACTTCAAGAAAGCGTTTGGCATCTCAGTTTTCCTCCAGATGCCACTCGGTGTCTCCTCTCTGATGTTAAAATCTGGGYTCAAGGTAYGTGGCCTACTAGGCTAGCATAGAAAATTACTTTCAACAATCTTACCAATTTTGAGGAATTATCTCATGTAAGGGGTAGCAAGCTTCCTTGATTCAATYCGGCACTAAATCTCTAGCACATGATGGAGCCACTCCTTTCCCAAAATGGGAAATRGAATTAATCAGTTTTATTTAAACATCCTTCCCCCTACTGTAGAGGGAGACAAAGGATTCTCCATTTTTCTAAGGTCTTTCCTGGGGAAAAGAACAAAACACAAACAGTTTCTTTAAGTACATTTTCTTAGTTAAACATACAGTTTATAGCTGAACTGCATTCCTGAGGAATCAAATGGTTACTCCCACACCAAAAGTATTAAAGCATGTGAAAGTTGTGGCATGAACAGGGTGGAGRGACACTGTGGAGATTTTGCATGCTCCGGGGTAAAATGGAGACGGGTACTCCTGCCTGTTAATCTGTTGAAAATAAATAGCAAACTGCTGCACTTACTTCTTCCTTCTGGTTTGCATTCAGAAGACAACACACTGAAAATTCATTTTRAACACTTCCTTAAAGGTGCATGATCAATCCCTGGGGAGAAATTCACAGCCCAGAGAGAGCCTTGTACTTGGGTTTGATARAGACAGATAGCAATGGAATACGGTACTTAGAGCTCCGAACTAAGAGACCATTATGTGCGCAACTCACAGTGAGACCATGGCAGAATAAAGCTTTCCCCAGCCCCACCCAGAAGTGTGGCTGCCTTTGTAATTTTAATTGGTCTGTGTTTGTGGAGTGGGGCCTCTATTTACTTATGGCTTGGGGCTTGTGTTTACCAAGCCTGGTGGAGGCCAAGTGTCATATCACTGAAGCTTAGTTCCTGCAAGCTCTCCTGCTATATCTTGAGGCACTTTTCTTTTCAGTATCTGTGCCTGTCTAATTCACGAGCTTCTGTGAAACAAGCACAGGAGGGTACAAGGCCTACAGGGAGGAATTACACCTAATTACTCAAATAATTGCTAGGCTGTTGCCTTCTTAGTCACTGAAAATAATTTCCAGGTCCCTGGCTTTTATAGATAGTCTTCTAGAGGCAGGAGGACACAGCCCCCTTTTTAACTCAGCCCATTCACTCACAAAATCAGAACACTCGAGCCTGCAAAATTAATAAGCACCACTTCCATTACATATATTTTAGGTTGTTGTTGCCGTGGCGATAAAGTCAGGGACATTGAATCTCCTCTGTTGAGCCATTGTTATCATCCCTGGCCATCTGCTGCAGAGGAGTGATATTCCATCTCATTTGCATGATGACTGATATATGGGAGGTTTGGAAGGACATATGCCACAGCAATCATGTGATGAAAATTAAAGTGAAAGTTTTGGGCCCAGAGCCGAAAAAAATCTGTGTATGCGCATGAGGCTGTTGATGTGCAAATGTGAATCATATTGAGAAGGTTTGAATAGGGAGGTGTGACGTAAAGAGGGGACACAAACGCAGGTGCTTATCTCTAGGCAGTCAAAGGCGCTGGATGTCATATCATGGGAACTACCTTTCAAAGGCACAGCTTTAGTGCACAGTTCAGCACACAAGGGAGGAGAAACATATAAGTTTTGGAAACAAAAATAAAGTAAGTTTAACAACTTTTTCACACTATGAACCCATTGATGTTTAAGCAACTTGTACTGTTAGTAACTTTCTGTCTTTTTTTGTTTGTTTGTTTGATTGTGCTCTAAGCTTGCAAAAAGCAAAAAATCCTGTCCATATATTGATGTTTTAATCTTGAGAGATATCTGTTAAGAACTTTGAGGGGTTTTAAGCCATGTTTAAAATGCTCTCTGCAAACTTTTCTTTTTTTTTTTTAATGACACTAATGCTGTTTCTTCCACAATGTATGCTTGGTCATTATCTTAAATGCTATTTTGGGCCWCAATTAAAAAATAGCTACTTGTAACTGCTTTGAGACAGCTTTCTGAATAAAATGTCATGGTGTAATTGCATTTATACTGCCTCAGTAAAGCCTTTGTTCATATACATTTTACAAYTGTGCAAATTTGCAGCTCTAGCTATTTGATTTGAGGAAATGATCACAAGGACACTTTTTCTCTCTTTTTGAAAAGTTGCTGAACTGAAATACTGACTTTTCAAAAAASAGAGAGAAAAAAAACGAGGTGGGAGAGGGAGAGTGGGACTAGTGTGTTTGTAGGAACTGTYCGATAGATGCAGGTTCATTTGCAGTTCTGTATTACAGACCAGAGAGCTTTCTCAGGATGTTTTAGAATGCTTTAAAATCATGTAAAATGCTTCTGAAATGAAAATTGTTGATCAATATGCTTATTAACTTTAAGGGGAAAAGGGTCTTTCAAGGCATGGCTATTCTGTCCTTTAATATTTGCGATTGAGAGAGTGAGTGAGAGCTTCTGATTTAAAAAGCGAATACTGTACTTCAGAATGAATGTATGTGTCAGGAAAATCTTTAGACAGTTAAATGACAGTCATATCAGGCAAGGTTGAAGAATGGAATGGACCTTCTGGGACAACATTTTGCAGGAGGATAATTTTTATGAAATAGCATTTGGTGTTAGAGAAAGTCTGTTTAACACTGATCAGCAATAGCTCTCTCTCTCTCTGACTTTCTTTTGTCTTTAACAAAGCACTTATTTCAGATGTTTGTCTTCCTTCATATGTAAATAGCAAGACAATCTTGTGCAAGGTGCTGTGAATTTTTCATTTAGGAGATTATAAAAGCACAAATCACAGATTTTATCCTTAAACTGTAAAACTGTATGGGGTGAACTTTGTTAGTTAAGGATCTTTGTGGTATTCAAAACCACCATTTACTACCTCTTTTGTCAATTAAATTAGTTAACTTAATTGCATAGATGTGTCTTCTTTGGTTTGGCTGCGCAGTGGTTTTGTAATTCTTGAGGAAAATTACAGCATTTGTAATGAAAGCTTTATCTGAGACAATAATATATTTCTGCTCTAAGGTGGCTAACAAATAATACAGATTTGGAAYGAGGAATTTCTAAATATGGGCTTTGACTCTTAACTTCCCAGTTTGGAGCATTTTATTTTTACTTGTAAATATCATCTTTGTGTTATAGTACTTTCATGCCTGCAGGCTAAGATTACCAGTCTTCCTTTTTTCCTCCTCCTTCTAAATATTCAATTACTCAATGGTAATTATTATTATGTGGCCTTCTTGGCTTTCTGCATTATTAGATTAATATAGATTTCTTGTGCCAAATTAGCGGAAATCACTGTTACACACAACAACGAATCACTTTTTTTTTTTTTCTTTTAGTTTTATTTACTTTGTTGAATAACGAAGACTTTGACATCACAATTTATTATTCTTAGGACTTCTAATATAATGTATCTTCGAAAGCTGAGCGGGAGAGGGTGTCTTTTTATTTTGCTTTTTCTCTCGTAGGTTTCTAATAGAAACTTTGGTRAAATTATAACTTAATTTTTTCAGAGGTCTATTAATAGGGATCTTTGTGAACGAAATTGCAGTTCCAGCCCCCTGATCTCTGATTCTCATGACAGAGGTGTGTAGCAGAGGTGAGAAAACAGAAAACGAAAGAAGAGGAGCTGTCCAGGGTACTGCAGGGTACTGACTATTACTTCCAGTTACTGCACGGAAAAACATCTTTACTGAAGTGTTCACAAAACTGCCACCATTTGTTACTTTTTCTTTTCCCCCTCAGAAACAGAAAAAAACACCCACCTTACTGTTAAGTCAACTATAAAAATGATGTGCATTAAAAACTTAATTCAGGAGCATGTCAGCTTTCTATGAACAGCAAATACACCCTCAGATCACAGTAACTTTCAAAAATTGCTTAGTAAGATTAAATTTTTRTGCAAAGGTTTTTGCCAAAGTTACAGACAATAAACTTTACCAGTCTAAATTAATCTATGAGTACAACACAAATGGTTTCTATGGTAGTGCTGTAATGTAAACAAAACAAAGAGGGAAAAAAAAAAAAAAACCAAAAAACGCAGATCCCAATCTTGCATTACTTGATTGCTTTTGAAATGAATTCTTGTCCTTATGTGACCTGAAATGTGTGGTTATAAAGCTATAGAAATCCAAACGATCATATTTGTTTGATATGAAATGAAAAAAAAATAGTTAAATTGAAAGTTTAACATCATGAAATTCAAAATCCCAAGCGGTATATAAACATTAAAAGAAACTTTGGACTGCTAATCCTAGGAAATGAGTTTTATGGATTGAATTCAACAAGGCTTCAGAAATGGTTCCATCTGCTGCCTAGCAGCTGGTGAAAGGATAAATTTAATTCATTAATTCATTTGGAAAAAAGGATCCAAATAGTAAAGACTTCATTGCTCATAATGCACATAGGTGAAAATCAAAACTGCAATTAGGTCCAGTTGATCATCTTTGATAGTGAGAAACATTTTCTTAGTAATTGTTATAAATATCTTGATCAGTCAGTTGACTGTATATTGACTATATGCAGTTAACCAGTATTTTTATGTCTTAAAAAAGTTGAGAATAGTTCTGAAAGCAGAACTTTTCTTCCAGAAGGAACATCCCTACTTCAGAAGTTACAGATGGTGTAGGTTTTAAAAGTCAGGTTGTTTCAATGAAACAATATCAGTGTCTTTCAATGAATATTTGCAACTTGTCCCTTAAGAATACAAAATAAGGGGCAACTGAAATTACATAATAGACTTATGCACAGCTAAGTCACCATAATAATTCAAACCCAGAAAATCAAATGCAGAGTTTATTACTTTACTTTTCTATTAGCGTCAGAAATTTTCTATTGGAGTCACAAGCTTAATCTTCTTTCTTGTCTTCAATCCATTTAAGTTTCATRTTAAGTGTTACAAACTGAGAGTATGAGTGAAAAATATAAGTTAACAGCTGAGAAATTCCAGGATTTGAAAGGCAAAATTACAAATTTTGGACAAATGCTTCAACAATAAATTGACGTTCAAGTTCTAGCTATAAAGTTTTCCCAATTACCACAATCTCTAGATGAAGAATTTTTTTTAAGTGGTTGCCTCCAATTTAATCTAAACACAAGCAATGAGTGCAAAGTTAGCTAAGGCTTTTGAACAGTAAGATGAGCAAGTGGAAAAATCTCTTGTTCATCCTCTACCAGGCACACAGGTGAACCTGTGCCTCATTATTGCTGAGRAATACACAGGACTGATGAACCTGTTATCCTGAAACCAGCTAAATATCTTCCAATGCCTATTTTCAATGTTTCTACTTGAGACGGTGATTTCATGAATGATATTTGGCTTTTCCCATTTCCTCTGTAGCCCATAGCTCACTGTGGTGGGTTTGTTGGATTTACTATAAAGGTTCTGTTCGCACCCTGTGGGTTGGGTTAAGAATTAGGATTTATGCATTTACTTCTACTGTTGCTTTGTTTATACAGCTTTGGTTTAGTTTTGATCCCTTTTTTTTTGCCTTTGAGGCTCTTCCACAGTGTCAGCTGCTGACTGATAGTAGGAGAACGGCCTCGTGGTGTGAATGAAAGGGACCTAGCGGTTGGTAAACAGAGATAAGGAATAAATAGAGCACAGGCAAAAGGAGATAGTTCTGTGGGAGCCCAGATTGCCGCCAGTCTGTTCAAGTGAGATGCAGTGCCTGTCCTTTTCCCAGATTAAATTAGTGTGCGAAATCTCCAGTGACCTCCTCCCCTTCTCCCCATACTCTTTAGCCAAGCTGAACAGCCTCTGCTGTAAAGTATTCATTTTATCCAGGGACAAGTTGGACAATAGAACTCTCCCTGTTACTTATGGACAGCTGTCGTGATTCATGGGGCTTTTCAGCATTTCATTTTTCATAAGAGTTAAAAGGGTTTTACCTTGTAACTGACGAGAGGTTAGAAATGCAAAGATGCCAGCCCTGAGGTTGCCTGTAGTAAGGAAGTTAATAAATAAATATCACACACATATACACACACACAGACACATCCCCTCCCCAATGTGTGAAAGGCTGTGTTTTTTGTTAGGGCTGCTCTTCTTATTTAAAGGGGTTTAATTGTGATAACATGATTACAGTGAAGCATGAACTGCATGGAGAAATTAACAAGCAGAGACACGGCGATATGCAGGGCCCCCAAGGTTCCCTAAATTAAAGGTGACCAATGCAAACCCAGCGAGTGCCCTTTTCCCTTCTTTGCCCTTGCTTTTACCTACAACTCCTATCAGTTTATTACCTGCAAATAACTCCCAGGAAAGAGTAAACACTCATGAGATACCTCTGTGGTCCCGTATTTTTTTTTTTTTTTTTGTGATTTACTGCAAATATATTCAGCATTTTGACTGATTAAATAGACCTTCGGCAACCTTGAGGGTCACTGTGTAGAGTATGTACATAGAAAATGCATCAGCCCATTGTACCCTGGCAGCTAATGAGATTGGTCGTTAAGTAAATGACACAAAGCCTACAAAAAAAGCTTAGCAGCTCACTAGAGTATCACAGAGTGTCCCTGCACACCACACAACGACACAAACAGTGGACTAACCTAGCCCACCCCTGCTTTATTCTACATCACTGCTTCCCTGATGTCAGCGTGAGAGGCAGAACAAAGGCTAAAAGGCACACGGTAAGTCAGTCTGACAATTATGCCCTAGGGAGAAAGTAGAGCAAATCTTAGCCTAACCATGGGGTTGAAAGTCCGTTTCTAGACAAGTAGGTCATAATGAAGGGATTTTTTTTTYCCCCCCTGTCACTTCATGAAGGGGAGAAAAAAATGCCTCTGGAATCAAGGTTGGGTTTGTTTCTTGTTTGTTTGTYTCCTTTCTGTTTGATTTGCCAGCTTACAAAAGTTTCTGGAATTCCGAAAGTAACGTGAAACAGTATGTTTTGTGAACTGGGATATTTCAATTATAGCCTAATGAATTAAATATTCCTTGTAGGAACTGTCACACAGTAATCATTGCCTCAGATGTACATTACATCTGATGAASTTTCCAGACAGAAAGTTTCCTTTTACTTCTCTGTAAAATTCTGCTGAAAATGTGTTATATATATGATTGCAATTTTCAATCTACTAGACAGCTACTTACACCCTTAATTCCCTGTTACAGTTTTTACAAGTATTCAGATATAAATGAACTCGATACTATAATTTTGGGATTTTTAAAAAATACTTTTTATATTATGTCTTTCTCTGTGTTGTCTTTTACACGAGCTGAAATTAAAGAGTTGAAGATTACTGTTTAACAGTTGCACAGTCATTATTTATTTTCTTTGCACAGCAGCAAAATACTCAGCTGATAGCTTATAATAGCTGGTTCCTGCCTGTGTAATCAATGATAAAATCTTTTCTAGTAGTGTTTCAGTGTGGTACCTCAGGACCCTTTATTTTGCTGAAAAATGGCAACAGGAAGTTGCCGGAAAGTCTTGTTTGCATTACTAAAATGTTTCTGTCTGCTTTGCACTTTGGAGGCTCAGGGGATGTTAGCTTCAAAACAACATGATATTATTGCAAGATGCCTGTGTGCCTTAAGTAATGCTTCTTCTCTCCTCCCTGCAAAACCACTGCAAATCATATGTTTTAAGAATGCTTTGTGGAATACAGACAGTTAAAGAAGTGGGGTTTAGATATCAGTCTGCATTGCAAGTGATCTGTTTTTGGGTTTTTTGGGGTTTAGTTTTGTGGGTTTTTTGGTATTTTTAAATTTGTTTTGCTTTGCTTTGTTTTGCTACCTATTTAATTTAGGAAAAATCCCCAGTCAATATATGTGTATTTAGACATATCAGGATAACCTGTTCACTAATTAAAACTCTTCATAGGTCACAGAAGTCAGTTGTGATACATCCCTTACACAGGAACATGGGCAATATTATTATCTCCACAGTTTACAGACACTGAGATAAAATGTGACATTCTAACACATACATTTGATGATTCCTTCCAAAAGAGTATATGCATATATACAAATCCATGTGTGCATAATCATAAAAAAAGTTCACACATGCAAAACACTGTATTCATCTATACAGCATCCCAGTTACCTGACATTCAGTATGTATTAGCTATAGTTGCAGTTATATCTGCTTCTGCGTTTTCCAGTAATTCCAGTTTAGGACATATAATGAGAAAGTAACCAAGCTTAAATAAAATTGTGTATTTTTATTTATTTTCCATTTTTTAAAAAGTTGTGTGCATCTCAGCAATGTTTTACCTTAGCAAATATGAGATTTTCAAGCATCAGAAAACAAGCTTTCTTTCTAAGTCCTATTATTCATGCCTTGATTAGTTGAGATTTATAAAGCTTCAGTCTTGCAACACAGTTTGCTTTAAAATATGCTAACTGATATTAGGTTTTCAGTTTATTTTAACAGAAAATATTCCAAGATATTTTATGTTCAAGTGTATCCCCACAGCTTTTAAGAATTACCAAATTCTATTACATAGTCATGTATCCTTTTTACGTACCTACACCAACAAGAGTAAAGGGTATTTAATATTTTAGCATTCACCTCATCAATAAGTTCAACTATTAAAAGCAAAGAATGGTTTCATAAGGGTAATGCACATGCAGCAGTGTTACAGAAATCATACTGCTGTAATCTGACAACTACATTCTGTAATCTGACAGGTTGAACCTCAGTAAGTTTTAGTAGTTTTTCACAGCTTCATTTTTTCCCCTCTTGTTTGTCATTTCTTTACTACACCTAAGAGAAAAGACAAAGAAAGCATGATTTTTGATTATTAATGTCATTCATCTGATCTCCCTGATAAACTATAAAACACTCCAGATTTTTGGAAACCACTCTTCACTCGACTTTTTGGACTTTACAATCTAATATGAGGCCTCTACCTTTATCTTAGTGCACAGTTCCAGGGCACAAGAGTTTGAGCTGTGCATGTGGATCTGAAAAACTTTATGGCATTATGCAGTTGATTTGAATAATTCTAATTAAGGTTTTTTTTGCATGATTATATCTTTTCAAGCTAGTAATCCCAAAAAACCTGATATTCCTGACAAGCATCTCCAAAGTCACTGACGATCCTCATAAAGGCCTGATGCTTTCACTCCAAAATAAAATATAGCAGATGACATGCAGAATAACCTTTATAATCTACTATGTCCACAAATATATAGAGAATGTAGACCAAAGTCTTTTACTGAAGTGATTGATTTTGAAAGTGTACATCTATACCTGGGATCGGGGCACTTTATAGTTATTGTGCGCATGGTTGTGGATTATTAAAAACTACATAAGCAAAATCGGTGTTTCTGGATTTTAATTATCTTGAAGTACTTAAGATTACAGATGCTGTTTAATTAATAATAAAAATGGTTTTCTCCCTCCTAGCTTTTTTAGTATTCACATCAAATTTCTTTGGAGGACAATTGTTCTCTTTTATGTTTATGGAAGACTTTCAATAGCAACTCTTGCCTTTCTCAGTAACAGATTTCTGATTCAAGAAAAGGTGATAACCTAACAGCAGTAGTTACTTTAAAATGAAAAACTTTTTACTTTCTTGGGTAGGTGAACACTGACAAAAACATTTATACACATGAATGATTTCACTGAGGTGAGGTCGATGGCTCACTTTAATACAGTAATGCAGGTTTGTAAGCGTTTTGAAGACGAGGGTCTTTTATTGATTTGCTTAARAGATTCAAATAACATYTGCTAGCACATATTTSAGGTTTGGATTCATATGTGAACTTTTCCCTTCACTAGGGAACTTTAGTGAAAAAGAGCTGGGTTTTCATTTAAAGGCATGTATCTCTACTCTGTTGGGCAGTAGGTTTAAAAAAATGCCTTAGAACTTTTTGAAAACATGGGTTTGGATGAGGACCAGAGATCCCAATTTCTTTGAAACAGTGGTTTTCTTTTTCAATGGGTAACATCACTAGGTCAGCTCCCTAAATCTCCAGAGAAATTTTGACACTTTCGCTGCCCCTCTTGCCCCCAAGCTGAAGAACATGTACAGCATCTGGATTGGCACAGCAAAGTAGTAATGGCTCCAAAGGCACCGTTATGGACTATCAGGTCAATAATCCTTATGTTAAGAAGGATTTACATGATACAGAGTAATGGCTCTGTCATTTCTAAAGTAAAAATCCACTTTTTCAATCAGCATAAAAATATTGTTTTGCGCTTGTACCTTGAGGTACAAGGGGAGCTAAAAAGGCAGACATATATAAATTCCTGAAACAAAAGTTCTTATTTAAATGTTTGAATAAAATAAATGTTAAAATACTGTAGGTAGACAGTTGCAGTGTGCCAAATAGGGATTTTTTTTGAAAATGTTGTTCTTCAATTTTTTCTTCCTTACTGTATTAGAAGAATTACAGAATGTGTATATCATGTCTTCAAAGAACGTTTTTATGAGGCAGTTCAGAAATAAATTTGGCTTAAGTTTTTGATTTTTTTCTTTTTGTTTTGTTTAATTGTTCTCCTGTGTGATTTTCTTCTCCTTCAGGCAGAGGTTTTACACAATCTAACACACATGATCATGTTACAAAATTAAGTTTGGAAGATCAGCGGTCATAGAAAAGCATAGTTGTGAATTTTTTTCCTATTAATATATTTTCCTTTCCCTAAATGAAAATATTCTTTTCTCTGGTCGAAAAAAAGAAACAAAACAAACCACACACAGATTCAAGACAACTTTCTTAAATATCCCACATTTGGGGAAAAAGTATTTTCTTCACGAATAATGTGGTTAACTCAGACACCATTAGAGGCATGGAAAGTCACCAAATCCTAAATCCTAAACAGAAAGAACGAGCATTGCAACAAAAATGAAGAGACTCAGTACACATGACATTTTCATTGTATCTCAAACATTTTATAAGATTAAAGACTATTTTGAAGTATGTGTCTGATGGGAATCATCCTATATATAAGCATTCAACATTTAGTGAACAGAGTGCAACTGAACACATAAATCACACTAAGTAGCATTGACACTTGGTCAAAAGAAACATGTATTTATGGCTCAAGTGTATGTCCAAGCTAATCTATAGAGAACCTTGCCATTATTTTTGTGATAAACAGTACTGTCTACAAAAAGGGTTAAAGAAAATGCATTCTGTTGCATCTGCTTACTAAATCCCTTACTTTAGTAGAAATTCAAATTTTGTAAAGATTATTCGTTTTATTGATGCATATAATTATAATCACAAGCCATCTGCTGATTTGGCAGGCATGGTTAAAATTCTCTAACTCTCATAACCTTTCAAGTACAGTGCCCTTGGGACTCTATTTCACTTTTATATTTTGGAAAACATGTAGGGACAAACAAGAGAGGTCATCTGCCGAAAGTCAGACCTGTAAAACATTAAAAGAATAAAGATCATGTTGACTGCTCTTGTTTTAATAGGGGAAAAAAAAGTATTTTCCATTTTATTTCTCACTTCAGGAAGGATTATACTGGTTTTCATCACACACTTTGGGAATTTGAATTTTTTTCCTAGGGATTAAAGCTCTCTCCCCTAGCACCTCTGGGATCTGGGTTCCAAGTTTAAACTAAAAGAACAAATATTGTTCATTTTGGTTGCCACAGGTGAATTAAACGTGTTTAACCTTGGCCTTAATTTTTCTTTTTACACAATTCTCATTGCATTTTCATGTGAAATGTTTTAACAAACATTATTCCATCTTTTTTTTTAAATTTGTTTACTGAGTTTCACAGAGAGGCACCTATCATATATTTAGCTTTTTCCTGTGAAGCTCAAAAGAGCATTTTGATTTAGAGGGCTACATCCAATAAGGCATAAAATGAATGGCTAACATTCATTGCCATAGCTCTTTAGAAACAAATGACTTTATTT
>CADDXX010000685.1:0-12406 GCA_902810485.1 Alauda arvensis
TGCCCTATTTCTATCTTCTCACAATCTGTTTCTCCACACCCTGTCCCTGTTGGACCCTGTCCCTGGGATCCATGCCTTCTTCCCTGTATTTAATCCTATACTCTCAGTTCTTCCCTGGCTCTCTTGTCCCTGGAACACGTTTAAGACTGTCTCCTATGTGTGTGTCAAAATAAACAGAACTCGGATTTCCAAATGAGACCCCATCTCCTCACCTTGATCATCAGCTTTTCTTAGCAGAGTGCTCCAGGCCACCTCCAAGTGCAGGTGGCTCTCAGGGATGTGCTGTTGCATCATGCAACAGATCACTTACCAATTTTCATCACAGGCAAGGCATATTTGACTTGGGGAAAAAAAAATTATTCCCAATTAACATAGAGCTGGGTGAGAAGAAAAAAAGACAAAAAGCTAAAACACCTTCCTGTCACCCTCACCTGTTTGACACAGATGGAACTTCACTCATTCATTTCCATGTTCTCAGTCTCCTTCCCTGCTTCTTCTGCTTCCCCAGTAGCACATGACGCATGAGAGATGTTGAATTATGATTAGTTTGTAACACTTCCTCTCTGCCCTTCCTTTCTCCTCATACTTTCCCCCTGCTGTGGGGTGGGTTCTTCCCACAGGTTGCAGTCCTTTGGGTGAGTTTGCTCCATCGTGGGATCTCTGCATGAACTGCAGTTACTGTCAAAAGTTTGCTCCATAATGGGCCTTTCATGGACTGTAGTGTGGTTATTTCTCTCTATGTAGTCCTCTCCATGCATTGGAGGAAAATACTTACTCCTCTTTTGTCCTCTCCGTGGGCTGCTGGAGACCATCTATATTTCTTGGAGCCCCTCCTCCCCCTCCTTCTTCTCTTACCTTGCTGTTCATGTTGGGCAGCGCTTTTTTTTTTTTTTCGCATTATAGTAGAAATGTACCACCTTGACTATGACATTAAGTTGTGCCATGCAGTGCGTCCATTGGAGCCCAGTGTGTGCAGCCCTGGGCAGATCCTGACCCCTGCTTAAGAAACCCACCCCTGCAACTCTCCCCAGTTACTAAAACCTTGCAAAGTAATGTAAACACAATGCATCAAAATATTGACAAATAAATTTTTATCACACAAAAAAAAAATACTCTCTATAGAATTCCAAATCTGTACTGGAACAGTGTTCAGTGCTATCAAATAGTGTTTTTGGAAAAACTAATCTTAGCTTTCAGTGTTGACCACACTTCACAGGGCCTTACCCAACCTCATGGCCACTAAAGACCACTGAACAGAAAGAGAAGATAACCCAGCACACAGGTCCTAAAAAACCTCTGAAAACTGTGCATTTCTAGTGAAGAGTAAGGAAACTAAGCAACACAAAAGCGTGTGGTACACATCTTTGGCAAGAAGCATAAACTTTGAATTAATGAAAATAAAAGGTCATTCTTAACTTGAAATAATAAGGCTAAATAAATTCTTCTGATTCATTAGACAAAAAACTAATTACATGAATTGTTTTTAAACACATCTGATAGACTCAGGCACATTTATGAAGAGAAAATTGTACATTATATGACATCAATAATAATTTCCTGGTGAAAGCACCCAGAGATGTCATTTAATAAGTTAATGTGAAAAATATACAGCTTCTAATTAATGTTACTGCTCAGATAACTAGGAAAATAAGATCACAGAAACAACCAATATTTTTATACATCATTTTGTTCTCGTGTTTTCTGTGGTGTACTCTCTTCACCTGCATCCATCACAGGTCACAGATTCTTAATATTTGCAAAACTACAATTTCCTTTATAAAGGTAAAATCTTTATTTGAACATAAGTAGCAACTCCTTGATGTTTAACCTTTAATTCTTTGCTCTTTTCATTCCAGTCACCTGGCAAATACAGTACGCATTTTTGGTCTACTGCTGAGTAAAGCATACTTACTGACCTATCAAACTTTTTTTTTTCCAATTTGTCCATTAGTGGTCTGAATCTAATAACCATGTGGCACACTGGCTCATTGCACTTCTTTAAATATCAGATCTGGCAGTCTTATTCTTTGCAAAATATAATTTTGCAAGAAAGAAAACATGACAAAACTGTTTGCAGTCTGCAACTCAAATTTCATCACTGTTAAGTAAATACTTCGCCTTCTAGAGAAGAAAATAGATGTAATTGGCATTCTCTCTGAGGTAGAAAGTAATTTAATTGCACTAACTGAATTAGAATAGGATGAACTGCAAGACCCGTTCCAATACATCTTTTTCTTCAGATTTTTTGTGGGAGTTACAAATCCTGTCCTGTACACTGAATGTTGTTCTAAATTTAAAAGTATTGTCAAATCTGACTTGTATATTACTACTTGTAGTGGTTTCACATTCACTAATTTTGCTTTCTCAGCCAATGCACCAATTAATGGGGTGGGTTTAGGGTTTTTTCTGCTGTGAGATACGATTAAGATAAAGAAAGCGGGCTCAAACTTAAACAATATAAAGATAGTTTTACTCACACACACTAAAAAAAGAAAAAAAAACCTAAAGAATAAAAATGAAACTTTCTAAACACTCCCCCTCCTCCAGCCAGCTTCTTTTCTTTCTCACAGACATTGTATAAGGCAAGAACTCAGAACCCAAGGTCTGTACTTCTTACAAAATAAACTTCATCAGTCTCTTTAGAGAGAGAAGTTTCTTCTGGTTATGGTAACTCTCCACAAGGAAAGAAACAGTCTACTKGTGGCTCTTAGCTCTCACAGAAAACAACTGCCTGAGAAAAATCGGTCTCTGTAGTTCTCCCATATCACACAGCTTTTCCCATCAGCTGCACTTGGGTCATGAATTCTATGCATTCTGGGGTGTTATTTTAAAAATTAACAGTTCAGGTGCAAAGGATTTTTTTCATGCCATTCAAGGGCAGAAATGTCTCTCGCTTCTTCACTAGCTCAGATGCTTTCTTCTCTCCAGCACATTTCAACTTCTGTTTAAATACCTCAGGGGACCACAAGGTCCCTGCTTCACTTAGTCCATTACAAATACCTTTGCTCAAATCCACCAATCTGAAACAATCATTTCTCCAGTTCATATTTTCCGTGGTTTAAAAATATATTCTAGCATACTATAGTCTGGTACCACAATTCACAAAAGATTTTCAGCCAAAGGTGTCTTCTCATCTCCTCATCTCTTAAGACACAACATCTCTTTCACAGACCTCAGTATCTAAATAGAAATGTCCCCACCATGACTTTCTCTTCACTCTAGAGAGGATCAATGTTCTGCAAGTTTCACTTTGGCAAAGAAAGAGTTAACATTACCTCAGGATTGCAGATAGCCACGTGCTCTCAGCCAGGCAGCAACGGCAGCTCTCAAAAGACTCTGAGGCCACATGGCAGATGGGTGGGGGGGCAAAAACAGGAACAGCTGCTGGGGTCTTGATAAGTGTGTTAGTAGATGCAGCTTTCACCTCCCTCCACCCCTCAGTCTCATTTGGGGTGGCTCAACCCGGGCTTAGAGGTGAAAGGTGGTGGGGGAAATTGGCTGTAGTTTCTCTTTCTCCACCAGCAGCTGCTGGAACTTGGTCTGAGCAGAGCCAGGGCATATGTTTCTCCCCCTCCCTGCCCAAGAGTCACTGAGCTTGGCAGATGTTTTGAGTTAGGCAGGGCCCAGCAGGCCTGAGTTAGGCAGGCCCAAAGGCTTGCTTCTTACCTCTCCAGAGGCGAACAACGAAAAGAGAGACAGTTCCTAGGGTTTTCAGCTTGATATGGGCATTCACAAAGCTGAACTTACTTTCTTACTGGCTGAGCAAAATGTCAATCACAAGTCCTTGCAGGTAGTCCTCTTTAACTAGAAGCTATGCTAAACCATGACACTACTGAAGAATTAATCCTTCTACAATGGGTCAATATTTTCAAGTGTCCTAATGCTCCGTATAATGCCAAATAAAATTAATAGAAKATAGGGCATTAGTAGTAGTTCTAGTAGTAGTAATATTAATCATCATAATATCATCATTGTCATCATCACTATCATTAGTATTGTTATTAGATGAAGAATTAATCCTCCTGGATGATRTATCTAAAATAAGGAACCTTTATAGGCTTTACAGCTTTCCTGTTTACTATATGGACAATTTAACCCTCTTAGAACATTTTTATTCTCAGACTATAACTATTGAATTTTCATATTTCACCAAAAGAAATGCTAAAAGAACAAATAAAGAAGTAAAAAATCATGAAATCATAGAATAATGGTATCTAGTCCCCCCTCCCCTACAATGGTCAGGGAAATCTTCAACCAGAACAGGTTGCTCGAAGCTCCATCCAACCAGACATTGAAAACTTCCAACAATAGGGTATCCACAACTCTGGGCTATCTGTTCCAGTGTCTCACCATACTAGTGGTAAAACWTTTCTTTCTTATGTCTAGTCTCAATCAACCAGTTTCAATCCATTGTTCCTTTCCCCACCACTATCGGTCCCTCTATGTCCCCATCATTCTTATAAGCCAACTTCAGGCACTGGAGGGCTACTCTAAGATCTCCCTGGAGCCATCTCTTCTCCAGCTTTAATAAGCCAAATTTTCTCAACCTTTCTTCACAGGAGGATGACTAGAGAATGGCTGGCACACTGTGTATAGAGAAGKAATCTGGCAGATGGAAGCTACTGAAGTCAAGGTCTGTATATGTCTTGAATGTACACTCTGATTATTAATATAAGCTGAAGCCTGTAGCAGTGCATCTGTTTTCTTCTCATTTTCAGCTAGRTCAGTAGAAATAAAGGTAGATAATAGCTAGACAGACATCTATTGTATGTGCAAATCCTATCTCCATTTTGCTGTCATTTATGTCTTAAGCACTATAAAACTGAGTCATAATTTCTTAGTCCAGATTGGTTTGAAGAAAAATCTTGAAAGCAAACCCTCCTTGTTAGAAAATCAAAGACTTGAGAAATATCAGAAAATAATTTTACTCTCTTTGCAGAATGAGATGTATCATTTTCAATAGCATATAGCGCTGTCATACAAATGTTTGAGATGTGTAAACTTATAATGATCAGTAAGATAAATACCTCCTATTTAAAAGGTACTGCATTTCCAGAACACTCTTGATCATCTTTTTCAGATACAAGAAATTCTGTCAAAATATTTGTATTTCTACTGAAAAGTTTTCAAAGTTCTTGGTACTTTTATTCATGTGTTGACCTGAATCGTTTCCAGTCTTTAGACAAGGGATGGATGATCTCTTGTTGGATAGTAGTGGAARAGGACTTGCAAACACTACCTATAATTGTATTTTTTTTTTAACTTGGATCAATTTGGCATACACAACTGTTATGTCCTTTGGAAGAACTGCAAACATTGGTATATCTAACTTACCCCTTTATAATAGAGAACATTATTCCATCTTCTAAGACAAAATTCTTATTTGTATCCTGAAACAAGGGAGAGTGTACAAAGTGTCAGCAAGAAAATGCAATTATAAAATTATAAAATAAGGATAATTACATCTGACAACACATGAAAGGAAATAAAGAACTACAAAATAAATTGGGATGAGAAGAGAATCTGGAGTTCATCTAGGACTGTAGGAAAAGTATTTAGTGCTAACTAAACGTTAGTCAATTTAATGATACTGGAAAACAAAAGACAGATTTAATTAATTAAGGAATGAATTAACAAGGGTGCTTAACTTGAAAAGCAAGCTATTTATTTATCTGAGTCTATTTTGAGAGAGTATTGTACAAAAGAATTTAGATAAATATAAAAAGAATAAGAGGGAAGAAATTCTATGTGATTTTCTTAGGTTCAGAAAACTGAAAAATAAAGGACCAAAATATAAAGAAAATCCAAGATAATAATCATAAAGAAAAAGAGAGTCAATCTTTCCATCCACTGGAAAGCAACAAGAAAATCTCTTAATATGCAACACAGGATATCAAAGTGTTAGGACCCTATTTCCCCAATTTCACAACTACATAGGCAATTAAAATATTATGATAAGCTAAAGACTAAAGACTTGCATAAGTTCATTTAAAAGTCAGTGCTTCTTATAACCCTATTGAACTAAGAAGTGTATATATTATATGGATTAGGAGAAAGAAATTTTAAAATTGCTATTTATAAATGCACTTGTTGTAAGCTGCATTTCCCTGAATGTCAGCTTACAACATGAATGTCTAGAAGGCAATACTGTAAGAGAACTGTACAGAATTTCTTGAAGCTAAGTGAAAAAAAAAATTACTTCAGAAGTGAACTTTTTGTCTCTGTTACCTAAAGACAACTGCTTCCTTTCTGGGATTTTTGTTGTTGTTGTTGTTTGTCTCTTTGTTACTTTAAACTGTAGTATTTGTTCGTGTGCATATTAATATTATAGAACAAATGGAAGACAAAGTAATTTTAAATTTTTTGTTGTTCCACTTCTCAGACATTTTAAACTGGTAAATTTAGAAATATCTTCATTTGGGATCCTGCTTTTCAGTAGACCCATTGAGAATCAGTATCCRTAAAATAAGACCATTCAATAATTGCAACATCTTTTTGGGAGTCTGTTTTGGCTAGTTGTATGTATCTAATTGGGTGTTTCCATGTTCCCTAATGTTACATTTATATTATTTCTTTGAAAGCTCAGTATTGAAAACTGTTATTTTAGTTTCTGTTACTATTCTGATATGAAGTACTTCTCTTAATCAGACACAAGAGCAATGTCTCTATTTTATTTCTTGATAGCTCCATTTTTCAATTTTTTCAATATTTCAAAAAATCAGAAGAGAGTGTTCTGATTGCATGGCTATTTTCATTCATTTGAAAAGATTCTTTGRTACTCTTTTCTTTCTAAAAGATTGTTGTAGACTCAATGAAGATAGGAACAACTAAAAATTTATAGCTGTAAATCAAGACCTACTGTAATTCCAGATCTTTATTGAAGTTGAGTAAATTGTTCTGCATAACTGCCACCTACTGAATCAGCAGTGCAGTCAAGATTGCTTTAGACATTCCAATTCCATATTAAATATTTGAATCTCAGGCAATGACCACGAGCAACTTACAGAAGTCAGAACTGGTAGATAAGATTAAATAAACAAAATTTTCACAAATGAAACTATGCTCTTCCTTTTTTATTCAGATGTTTATCCTCCCTAAGAAAATTACCAGCAACTCTTGAGCAACTTAATGATTAAATGACTTTTTAAAAACACTATATTTGTTTGCTTATACTAGTTTAAGGGGTTTTTATTTAAAAATTGTTTCCACATTTATAAAATTCTTTTTACATTACTGGGATAAAGAAAAATATACTAAAATTCCTGGCCATAAAAACTGAGTGGTTTTTTTTTTTTAACAGAGGATATAAAATGGGCAGTTGGATGATGAAACACAAGGGTGGCAAAACTACCTTTAATACAGCAAAATAATTTCATGGCTTGACTTGCATTATAATGAGACAATATGAGAGAAAAAATATTTTGTTTTCTATCTTATAAGAATGACCTCTTATAGAGAGCAAAATTCATATGTCACAGGTTTCAGCCTGAAGACTTTTATTTTGATTATGATTATGAGCAAACACAGGGCTAGAAGTTAGTTAGTTCAATCGGTKACTTGATAGTTGATTTGTCCAAGCTGCTGCCCGAGTTGAACAAGCAGGAACCCAACCACATGTGGGAGTCTTCTTCTGAGACTCAGTGYTCTATGTCACTGTAAAGCCTTTAACTAGTAATTGGAAACATCATATTTACTCAGTCATACCTTGTGATGCTGTTTGATATTCATAGCTAAGAAGAATTGATCTTGGCTGATAATAATTAGGCCTAAAGTTGACTTTTATTATGCCTGCACAGCCCTCTTACCTAAAATTAACRGGAACATTTATGTATTGATTTCTGAATTTCCATGGGAAAATGAAGAATATGTTATATACTACCCCACTTGCCCACAAAACATGGACTAGCCTGATAACAAATGGAAACAGGAATAAAGAGAAGGATCATAGTTACTATTTTCTCCACTAGTTTTTTTTTTTTTTTTCTTTCTTTCTCTTCCCTCCACCCTCCTCTCCTCAGAGTAACAGTTGATAGTGGGAATAAGGATGAGGTTCATTTCACATATCTTAACTCATCTAGCATAAATCATTCTATTCTTCCCTGAGATCAATGAAGAAGTGTTGACACCTCTGCAGGTGAGTCATTGCACCTTTTCAGCAGCTTATCTTCRTACCAGATGAATCACCTTCCTGATTTCCTCTTTTAAGGGACTACAGAGATTTCTGCTCCAACTTCTCTTTTGTATAAAAAATATTTCTATTTAGATTGTGTAAGTTCTAGCCAAGCAAAGAATTTCTCAGTGATTTTACTTCTATAGTAACAGTTATTTACTCTTCTGCTTTGCTGCTGGTGGTCAAAAGTTACATGCATTAGACAATATCTTTAGTTTGATTATTCAAAATAGGTTTATTACAGATGTTCTGTAATATGTTCTGTTTCATACTGATATAAAAAATCAACTTTATTTTATTTCAGAAGAAATCATACAAAATAACAGACAAATCCACTAATAAATGAGTACACAGTACAAACAGATTTTATTTTTCTACTTAGAGTGATATGTACCTCTCAAAATTCAACTCTAGAGTTTTTCACAGAATATGGTCAAATTTCTCAGGATTCACCTGTCCCTTAGCAAATGTTTACTAACAAAATTACTTGACAGTATATGAAATGGTTGATTATAGAAATGGAAATTTGGTAAATATAAAACCAAAATTAAAATGTAGTGGTTTTGGCATATGAGACATGAATGTTTTAAAGATGAAGGAGATAAGTGAATCCAGAGTCAGTTTTGAAATATCCAATTACTTTGTGTTCTGATAAATTGTTTGAAGTATTCTGATTGGACTTGCCAGTGTTTTCCTTCCTTAGCCCAAGGCTTTTAAGTTTCATTAGAGTCCTGACAGTCTGTTCTTCCAGCCTGTCTAGGTACCTTTTTTGTCCACTCCACTCTCAAGTCTGGAATAATTAGTAAATTATATTTTAAATATTCCCAGCACAGGAAGGACATAGACCTATTGGAGCAAATCCAGACGAGAGGTTAAAGGGATGAAACATTTCTCCTATGAGAAAAAGTCAAGAGAACTGGGCCTCTTCTGCCTGGAGAAGAGAAGGKTTTAGGGTGATTTTATTACAAACTTTCAGTACCTGAAGAGGGCTTACAAGAAAAACRGGAAGAGAGTTTTTGCAAGGAGAACATGGGCAATGGTTTCAAAGTGAAAGAGGATAGGTTTAGATTAGATATTAGAAAGTTCTTTCCCGTGAGGGAAGWGAGACACAGGAATAAGTTGCCCAGAGAAGTTGTGGGTGCCCATTCCCTGGAAGTGTGCAAGGCCAGGCTGGATGGGGCTTTGAGCAGCTCGGTCTCATGGGAGATGTCCTTGCCTGCAGCAGAGGGATTGGAGCTARCTGATCTTTAATGTCCCTTCCAACCCAAACAATTCTATGCTCTTCTTTTTCTATAGTTCAGAAAAATAAAAGCTTGAAGACAATAAGAATGGTAACAATCTCAAGAATATGGTAGATTTTTATTTTTGCAAGCTTTCATTATTCCTTTAAACTRTARAGGATTCTGGGATTTATTTACTTTWTTCATATTAATCAAAGTTTTATWTGATGTGTAAGTAATGTGTAAGTACCTTAACAGATTTTAAATACCCAGCTAGATTATTGGATACCTTATCAAAGTAAACATTGCAAAGTATGTCTGAATCATATACTCRATATAAAGCAGAAAAAGAGGTGTAAATAGAACATACTTGTGCTCCTATCAGAACAAATTAACAAAATAAATAAATCAAAGCAAACAAATCAACATTTATCAGAACACRTCTTTAGAGTAAGTTCCAGAAAAGACTAATTGCTTTTTAATTCATCCTGATTGTAAAGAACTTGCATTACAATATTTTACATGCCTATAGTCACACATCTAGTAAGATATTGTAAGTTCTAAAAATACAGGCTATCACTTAGTACTTCCTTTTGGACCAAAGAGAGAAGTTTGATAAGAACATTTTTAATTTGATTTTTGGTCAAATAACACCCTTGCTGGGAAATTTCCTCTTGAAATTCTTTTAAAGATATATGGTAATATATTCCTGTGATTGTGACAGATTTTAGAAATAAGCAAGACAAAGATATAATAGCTGGATGCAAACTTAATTTACTCTCTCTCCTCTTTAATGCCATAGATTTTAATTTTGTCTCATCTTTTAATTCATATACTAATGTCTTCTCAAACCTTGTGTCATTCACTAGTCTTCATTTAAKAGTTCTGATGAGACAGCTCAAATAATAAATTCCATTTTTCCCTTTTAGTAAAAGGGTTAAGATGGGACAATTTCGGTACTCTTTTTCCATACATTTAGATACAGACATAAATTCATATTGTAAAAAATAAAATGTCCTGCTTCTTGTCAGTGAAAGATAGAATAGATATCTGCTAAAATTTTATGCAAAGAAATTTAAAACCTACACTGACCTAGTGGCCAAATAATACARAACAACTTTTCCTATGCAACAGCACCTTCTGATTTACATCTACAGGTAACAGTGCTTAGAGACTCACACAGCACTGGGGGAATGCATGTGGGAAAAAACATTGCTTTGGGCATGTCACTTTTCTATGAAAATTGTCAGTGGTGTGCTTCATGAGGGCCTAGGAAGCTCAGATCAGATTAAGAGCCACTAATTCTTTTCTTCACACAAGGATAGTTCTTTAATATTTCATAGGACCATATTTGTTCAGCTGGGGCTGCGTAAAGATTTTGCCAAAACATTGGCCTCAATTTCATCTTTTTAATTATCTACGGTAGATTTTTCTCACTAAAAAATGTGATGACATTCTCATCTCATCAGTCTGCTGTGTTTGATTTCACTAGATACACAAAGAGCTAGTGTTATTAGTTTCCTAGCTAAATAATATTTTGTATAAGCCATGAAACTAAATTCAAACATTAAATATTGTAATCTAGACAGGAGTTAGACACCTCCAAACTTTGAGATATATTTCCTCRCTGTCCTATTTCCAGATAAACAAAATTTCTATCTTTCAGGTTATCAAATGCATAATTGGATCAAAAGTAAACAAATCTGATATGCATATTGGATATTTATCTTGTCCTGTGAAATCCTCACCACACCAGAAAAAAAACAAAACTAGAGTAATAAGGGAAATACACCATTTGAAAAATTATCAATTCAGGTAAATAAAAAAATGGTGCAAGAAGACAAAACATAATTTTTTCTTGTACTTTATACTTCCACTGTTTGTTTGAGGTTTTTTTAACTTAAAAATAGTATAAATAGGTGGAGTAAAGGGGAATATTATTTTGTTCACTTTTCTCTTAAATTGTGTATCTGTGTTAGATTCAGAGTCACTATTTCCCTCAGAGTTTCAGRCTTGATTGAAGACAAAACTCAAAACACCTTCTCCCAGACCTCTTCTGTCCATGCTCAACTTCAGYCCTGATACTGATACCACATCAAAGCAGCCCAGGGAAGTAGGGGACTGTGGTATGTTAGTATGTAACTGCTCCTCTCTGCCATTCSTTAGTCCTCCTAGTTCTTCCCTGCTCCATCATGTGTTCTTTCCACCTCTTGCAGTGTGGGGATGGTAGGGAACTTCATGGGCTGCAGTGTGAACATCTGATGGGACATTGCCCTACAGTCAATTTCTACTTCTGCATAATATTTATTTTTYGCACACTCCCCTCTCACATTTATTCTTTCCTTAATTTGTGATCAAAGAAGAACCAGCATCATAACTGACAGGTTCAGCTCTGTCCTGCATTGAGTCTGGCTCAAGATGGCTCTATCTGTCCACARGGATAAGCTAGGAGAGGAGTGGCTTTAGAGAAGCCCTGCCGAAATGTGTCAGGGGCTGCTGTTGGCAGCAGGATCAGTGTGAGTCAGCCATGTGTCCTGGCATCCAAGAGGTCAAACCACACCCTGGGGTCCATCAAACGCAGCCTCACCARCCTGTCAAAACTGGTGGTTGCCCCTCTGTGACCTCATTGCTGTGCCATCCAGCTTACTGCCTTATGCAAATCTGTACCTCAAGATTTAGGAAGGATGCCAAGTTCCTTGAATTAGGCCTGGGTAGGGCAGCAAAAATGGTAAAAGGGATGGACAAAATATCCCTTGTATATAAGGCTTTTATTTCTTAACTGAGAGGGTGGTAAAACAATAATACAGGCTTCGTAGAGAGGTGATCAATGACTGAAGCTGTAGGTGTTTAAGAGGCATTTGGGCAACATGCTTTAAACTCTGGTAACCCATGAAGCGGTCAGGCAGTTAAACTAGATGATCATTGTAGGTCCTTTGCACCTAAAAAGTCTCTCCTCTCCTCTCCTCTCCTCTCCTCTCCTCTCCTCTCCTCTCCTCTCCTCTCCTCTCCTCTCCTC
>CADDXX010000685.1:12561-43230 GCA_902810485.1 Alauda arvensis
CTCTCCTCTCCTCTCCTCTCCTCTCCTCTCGCCCTCTTCTTTTTTGAGCCAGCCCTGGTACTTTCTCACAGTAGCCAGCTCACTATCAAAACCTTTCCACATGAGCCCAGTGCAGAAATATAGAAGCTAAAAAATCTAGACTTACAATAAGACAAATTCWGTTTCACTGTGGTATTACTAAACATAGTAATGAACTATTTTGCCAAAACATTAAGACATCACACAGATTAGCTGTGTTCTGCAAACTTAACTCACTGCAAAGGAATTATTAGAACATCTAGAGAAGTAGCTAGAGATAAAGGATGAAGATAGGATAATTAGTCTATCTTCGGCATTTTTAAATGCATTCTATTTTCACAATGAATAATCTTGTGAAACATGCTCATTATAATAAAGCTCACTTTTAAGAAACAGGTGCTTAAAAGCCAGAGTACTTGAAACCTGATCTAACTAGAAGCAAATAGCTGAGGAATCAGTGTTATGCTTTGAAATATAAAAAGAACAGACTAAACCAGGATGGAAAAAAAAAAAAAAAACAACCAAATTAAATTAAAATAACAACTCAGGTGAGGAGAGCAGACAGAGAAATTCAATCTTGGAAGACTGTTATTACTAAAACAGGAAGAACAAATAACATTTTGGCTATACTAACTTTTTAATCCTCTTATTATTCATATCTTGCCATAGTCATATTTGTTTGAGTAGTAAAGTTTGTTTTTCAGAGGAGTGATTTATATTGCAGACTTGGATTGCCTATCCTTGAGAATATCATCCTTTTTACTATGTAATCAAAACCAAATGGAATTTTTTTCTTCTGTAGTGTCAAGTTTCTGGTTTTTTGCACTGTACATTGTTTAGTTGGAAAAGTCCATAATATTTAAATTGTGAAATATCATCAAAACTTTTTCATATAACATCTGTTTTAGAATCACTGGTTGAAGAGGTGAATTGTGGATAGTGGACAAACAAGTCTTTCCCATAAATGTACTGCAAGAATCTGGGAGCATTACAAAAAATATTCATCAAAAACTGAAAGTACAAATTCTATTAGAAAACTATATTCTAACTCCTAAATCTCCAGATAAAAATATGCCAGGACTTAGCCTTTAACTGGTGTGTATTGGAAAGAATTATGAGGACAAGAAGTCTAATTGATTAATATTATGCTACTATGATAATTCATTTATAATAATTCTAAGTGTTTCACTTTATTATTCACTTTGGAACATTTGTTTTGTGATCATTTCTAAGATAGATATATGCATATGATTTTTTTGGACAGATCAATTATACAAAAATTCAATTTGCCTTCAAAAATGCTGTCTGAAAATTCATAATTTACGACCAAAAACTGCTAGCATCTGTCAGGTATATATTATGAATATACAATGATGACTTGCAGAAGTTGGAAATTCTTGCTAAAAGAATAAAAGACTTCAGAGTAAATTTTCTCTAAATTCTTGCCTGGCTCTTTGTGGTATTCAAACTTTTAGATTCTCCACAAAGTAATCTGAAGAAATCTGGGTTTTTTTAGAAATTATAGAAATTTTCCTCTTCATTTTTTCTTAATGTAGTGTATTGACCCTGGCTAGATGTCAAGTACCCACCAAAGCCTYTCTGTCACTTCCTTGTACAAGTGGGCAGGGGAGAGAAAATATAACAAAGGGTTCATGGGTTCAAGATAAGGACAGAGAGATCACTCACCAAACACTATCATGAGGAAAACAAACTCAGATTTGGGATRTTAATTGATTTTTTTACTAATAAAATCAGAATTTGATGATGAGAAGTAACATGAATCTTTAAAACACCTTTCCCCCACTCTTGCCTCCCCTGAGCTGTACCTCCTCTCCCAATGGCTCAGGGAGAAAGAGAATGAGAGTTATGGTCAGACCATCACATGCTGTTCCTTCTGCTGCCCAGCGAGAGGAGTCCTTCCCCTACTCCACTGTGGGGTGCCTGTCATGGGAGACAGTTCTCCATGAGCTTCTCCAATGTGAGTCCATCCCACGGGCAACAGTTCTCCACAAACTGCTGCAAGCTGGATCACTCTTCCACAGTGTGCGGTCCTTCAAGGGTAGGCTGCTCCRCCATGGGTCCTCCACAGAATTACAAGTCCTGTCTGGGAAACTGCTCCAGTGTGRGCTCCTCTCTTCATGGATCTGCAGGTCCCTGGTAGGAGGCTACTGCAGCATGGGTTTCCCWCAGGTTCACAGCTTCCTCTCAGGCTCTGAAGAATATGGGTGTTCTCCAAAGGCTGCAGGTGGATCTCTGTATCCCCATGGACTTCCATGGGCTGTAGGGGCACAGCTGCCTCACCATGGGCTGCACCACAGGCTGCAGGGGAATCTCAGCTCTGGCACCTGGAGCACCTCCTGCCCCTTCTGCACTGATCTTGGTGTCTGCAGAGCTGTTCCTCATACATTTTCTCCCTCTGCTTTTCTCTGGCTGCAATTACAACCATGCAAAATTTTTTTTTTCTTTCTTCTTAAATATGTTATCACAAAGGTATTACTATCATGAATGATTGGCTCAGCCTTGGCCAGCAGTGAGTTCATCCTGGTGTCAGCTGGAATTGGCTCTGCTGGACATGTGGGAAACTTCTGACATCTTCTCACAGAAGCCAATTCTTTAGCCCCACGTCTGCCAAAACCTAGCACACAAACCAAATACACTTACTAATAACTTAACTAGGATACATTTAATTAAACTTGAAGTAAAAACCAAAGTGGTATAATGCACAATGAACCTAAGATATAATGGTCCTGTGAAAGTTAAAAACAGGGTTGTTTTTTATTTCAAAACCTAAAATTTAAGATGAAAATTCCATATGCTGTGTCTAGTTTTGCCTAGGAGGAAGATATTTTTTTCTTTTTTTTTTTTTAATCGTTACTTAATCATGAAAATATAACAATTCATAGTGCTGTAATACCTGTATCTGTCATCTAATCATATTTTTTTCTAGTTAACAAAGTATAGATATTTAAGACTATTATGCACTATTGCCCATATGAACTAATGAGACTGGATATTATTTGGTATGCACATTAGGCCCTGAGGTAATGAATAAAAGACAAATTAAGCTTTCTGCAAATGAAACATATTCCTACCTCAATTTTAGAAAAAATGTTGTTTTGAAATATTTTTTACTATGTAAGGTTTAATATATAATCCACTATTGTGTCAGATCACTGTAAATTTTTGAAGTGAAATAAACATATGGTTCAATGAGTTTAAAAAAAAAAACAAAAAAACCAGCTGATTTCAAAATAAATCATAGTGTGATCCCTGTGTGAGAAAAGGTAGGTCAGCACTAGAATGCTGACTCTCTTCATCTATTGAATACAAGTTAACTCGCAATAACTCTATGGGAGAATATGTAGGACATTCAAGGAAATTACGATCATGGTCATTTAAAGCTATCCAGAGATATTTCTGTAATCAAGTAGTAATGTTAGCAGTTCAAACTTTTATTTCCTAATTTGTCTGAAACATATAATCTCTGATATTTACTGGAGTGTTGCCTCTTTTTCTACATATTATATTGAGATATGTTGGGGAATCTATGAGCCATGAACAAAACAGTTAAATCAGCCAGTTCATTATAGTGATCTGCTTATTAGAAATAAATCAAGTCTGTTACTCAGCAAAATTGAAGGAGCAATTCTAGGAAAAGTAATAAAATATGTAGAATAATAATTTGAATATGTCCTTGGAGTCTGTTGACTAGTAACTATATCATAGGAAGCATAATTGCACATAAACTTTATTATTTGTTAAAACATGTRAATAGGTTGATCATTTATCACATTTATTTCATCTTTCTTGAATGAGGACATAAAGAACTGAAGCTGAAACTGTGGGATGTCTTACAGATCCATGACATGTATGTAGACAGATGAAATGCTTTCAGAGATACAAGACACCATCAGACTACACAAGAGTRAGATGGAGTGGATGATAAGTTAAACATGGGAAACTCCTTCAGAAATAACCTTTACTCTGAGCCTTATTTACATATGTTGAATTTGGCTTCCAGGTGGCTGAAGGATAAGTAAGTACAAGACAGTGTACCTGTGCCAAATATTGTCATGTAGAGGGCTAGCTAGAAGTCATTTGTTTATGCCTGTAACTGGTCACTTCATACTTGGTRTTTTACAAAAGAAATGCTTTCTGAAAACTTCTTGTCAGCCAACCACTAATAGGAAGTTATAATTCTTTTAAATTAGGACAGGGAAAATAAGACTTGTTCCACGATTATTTTAGTTTTCACTGCTATAATTACAGCAAAAGGTCTCTTCCAAAGTCTCATTTACAAAATGAAGATTGATTTTAATTCTTCTTCCATTTCTCCTTCTCCTTCCCCTCMAATTCTTTCTACTTATGCTGAATTTCATTCACATAGATCAGACCACTAGAACTGGATACACACAGCCTATGCCTCCTTTATCAGTTCAAAAAGTTAAACTGAAATTTTTACTTTTAATATTAAATATTAGGTGAATAGTTTTTTAAGTAAGATTTAGTTCTGAACACCAAAAAATTGTGTGAGGCACAATGAAGAGAGCAAAAGAATATTTTTTTACACCATCAGACCATCAGACAAAATGGTGCCAACTGAAGCATGCAGATACTATGGAAGCATTAATTGCTCATCTCACACAAATAATGGGTCACCATGTGAAATATTAAATGTATTACTGGTACAGCCAGTTTTGCTTTATGTTGCATAAATCCATGTATATGGAGTAAATTATTCCATTACCTTCATGATTTTTAATATTTAATGTCCTAGGTTKCAATGTAAGATGTGCCCAAAGTATGTATTCTATCACCAGCTTCATGAGCTGTTGAAACCAGGTGGGGCAGTGTTTTCCTTGCCTCTTCCCTCCAGACTATCTCCTGTTAATGGCCCATTAATGCACTGGCCAATGACTCACAGGTAACTCCCTTCAGGAGCTGTCTCTGCTTAATGGGCAATCAAGGACCCATTGTATGACTCATAGAATGATATCAGCCCACTGTGAGATGCTCTGCCCAGGGGGGAGGAGCCAAGCATTCCCACCTGGATATAATCTGCAATTTGGGGTAACACAAGCCCTTACTGACTGGATTCACAGAGGTCAAGAGCTACCAGACCTTTCTATGGGATCACTGCTTCAACAAGATCTTTGATTTCATCTGGACTGCCACTATCACCCTAACTAACAGGGTGTCAAGCTGTATTCTGACTCTGTCAGGGGTCTTTTTTGCTATTGCATTTATTTTATTGTTTTCCTATTAGATTATTTCTGACTTAGAGTCTCTCACTGGTTTTGCTTTCAAACCAGTACACTTACTCATACATGAAAATCTCTCTCCAGAGTAATGAAATATATTGTAGTCTTTGATGTCAATTCAGGATCTGGTCCTCTCTTGGACCACATGTGGCAAAAAGTAATCTGAGTTTCTTTTTTTTTTTTTCTTAAAACAATTTCATAAAATTTTTCTTTATATAAAATGTGTTTTCATAGAAAAGAATTACCTGGGTTTTGGTCTGAAATTATTCGGTTTTAACATGTAACTAAGTATTTTTTCAAACTATTTTTTCAGCTAATTGACAAGTTTGTCAATCTTACAGAAACAGATTACAGATTTTATTACTTGTGGGTACCAAAGAATACGAGGTATTCATAATTCTGCATACCTCTAGAATTTAAATACAGAAATATGTATAATTTRTACATTGTTTTGAATTTGGAATTGTTGGTGGCAAGTCTCAGAGGTACTGTGTAATGTCTCATAAAAAGAAAGACTGAACATTTATTTTTTATTTTATTTTTTTATTGAAAGGAAAATTATTTTATAGTGGCTTTTTGTATGCATCCTATGTTGTGCATTTCTTCATTTTAAAGAATGTGTGGGAGATACAAATGTCTATGTGGAAGCCTTTCCTGCACGTCCTGCCTCCACAGAAAGCCTGAGTAAGTAAACAATCTTTAGGGTATTTCTCCAGGTCAAGAAATCCGATCTTTATTGAATTAATTCTAGAATGGAAAGATAATAGAAAGTGATGTCTGCTAAAAAGCCGAAAAACCGTGACATTGAAAGCAAAGGCTCAATAATTCAGTAAGTAAATATACTATTTATAAGATTTAATTTTGTTAATACATGCCAGGTTTTTTTCACTAGATGTGTTAAAGGGAAATTTCAATTATTATCTGATTATTTRAAAGCTGAATTTTACTCTGTTTTAATTTTAATTACATATTAAAGGAAAAGGTTAATGCAGTCTTTTCCCCCCAGTGTTATCAATCCAGATGCTTTCTGCTTCTTTAATCAAAATTATAAAAGTCAAGAGCTCCCACCTTTATTGAAGAAATTAATCATTTTTTTAAGGATGTGTGTGAGCTTGCTTTTTTTTTTTTCCATTTTTGTTGGATTATCAATTTCAGAATGCACATAAAATGTAGATATTCTGTACTCTCTGATTAACTTTCTTTTATTGAAAAAAACCCCACATTTAGCACACTGAGCTCATAAAAGTTCTGCAAAGACGGTGGAGCTATGTTCTTTCCAGCGGCAATTAGTGACARGACCAGAGGCAATGGGCACAAACTGAAACATAAAATGTTATCTTAAACATCATGAAACAATTTTTTAGTACTATGATGATTGAGCATGGGAACAGTGTGCCCCAAGAGGATGTGCAACCTCCACCTTTTTCCCAAGATGGCCATGCTTGAACAGCGGGGTTGAACAAGATGACCTCCAAAACTTCCTCCCAACCTTGACCATTCTGTGATTCTGCTAACTCACAAGAAATTGAAGTGCTTTATGAATGTACTTTAACTCTGATGTTTTGACTTTCTGAACTGGAGAGGGTTTTGCATATTAAAAGGGGAAGGGAAAGGGAAGTAGAAGCAGAAGAAGGGGGAGATAGAAGAGGGATAGATGGGCAGGGAAGGAAAATCCACCATCAAGTAGCAAAATTAATCTTAGGAAGATATCTTATGCTTATGCCACTGAAAACTTGCACATAAAACAGATTTTGAGTTTCCTGTCTTAATTTTAAAGAAATGGGACTTCTCAGTAGTTGTTGACTGACAAGAAGTTTTTGGAAATATTCATATCTATATGTTTATGTATATGTTTGTATGTATAGATAGGTATATCCATTATATATAGCACATAAATGTTCMTATTCATTTACATAGATAAATACTCCTAAAGAAAACCCTTACTGTTTTCTAAAGATGTTTGTAGAATTAAAACTCTCAACTTCAAAAAAAAAATCCTAATATTCCATAAATGACCTGCTAAATCCAAAGACTCTTAGTAACTGAATCTGAAATAACAATTTATGTCTTCTCATGTCAATCAGACTCTTTGGAAAACCCTTAATACAACTGTCATAACTTCACTTTGGAGCAGTTGAGTGCTCTGATGCTGCATTTTAAGGATATTACGTAAATATTCAGCAGAATCCTGTAGAGTGTGAATGATTTACTGTACTCAGATATAAGGATCTGATAAAAGTTTTAGGTCTTTTGARGAATTTATTTGTTAGCTGTGTACAAGTAAGGATTTATTAATCTTTAAATCATTTTTTATTAGTTAAATTGAGAAAATTGTGCAAGTTGGTAGTTGCTTGAAATTTTTGCTTTCAAATAATGAACTTAGGCATGAAGCAAATGAAAGAGACAATCTTGACATTCATCAGCCTATATTCTCCATAAATAATTCCATATTTGGGAGAATAACATCAATATAAAATTTCTTTTGAAATATAGGATGTTTCAAAAGAAGAAACCATGTTCTGCAGCATAGACAAGTGAAAAAGATATTTCTTGTAAACTAGAACTTACTGAGGTAAAGAAGGCAAGTGCAGGGGATGCTGGAAAGACAGAAACAGAGGTGGAGCCTTATCTGCAGTTCAGTCTCTTTTTTCTTGGAGTTGGTGTTGCAGATGCCTTATAAGGGAGAAGTAACAAACACCACCTCTGTCTCTATGCTATATATAGTACAAAATATTTGCTTTCTCAAAAATGCAATATAACTTAATAAAAAGATATTGACAACATTTTCAGGTTTATTGTAAAATTGTCAACTCTCTGAGCGTGGGATACACACTCGCACAAATTATGTGAGAAAAATAAGCACCAATTGCMYCACTATTTTCAATCTTTTATGAAKCTCAGAAGTCACACTGGAGACTGTYGGACTGTGATCTTTAAGGAATTAATTATTATTTCCCAGATATTATTATTTTCMGCTCTTCTTAGAATTCTAAAAATAACAGAATCAAAATGCACATAAAGACCCCAAGGACTGAGCKGGTTGCCTTTGTTGAATGAAAAATAAAATAAAAATCCACAGCAGGGGTCCATATGCAATTGGTAAGAAAAAAAATTAAACAAAATAAAACCAATAAATAAGAAATAAGTTAACAGGTAGTATTGTTTACTTAATTATGATCATATGATCATCTGTCCTCCTGTCTTTTACTACCACACTCTCATATGTACTACTTTGTTGCTATTTTTCTTGCAATTGGTTKYATTTGAAAAAGRTAATTATATGCCACTTATTTCTTTACAATCAGTGTGCAATTGTCATTGATGCTTTGTGATCTGAGTGGTTAATGACAATATCAGGAAATATTTGTTTTCTCCATTCCAGGGAAGCAAACGCTATTTAGTGATTACTCTCACATTTCTTTTCAGAGTTCCCAAATATAATAATGGGAAAATATTGAGCTCCTTTTTCATTCAAAAGGAAGAGACTATGTTTTGTCATAGACCTATGTCCAACATTTATAACACCTCGGCAAAATGTCACAAAATTATTTTTCATCATCATTGKCTGTCAATCTTTTTTCTAAGTTCTTTACCATTTAATAAGATAATTACTACTGAAATGCTATTAAATGCTAATAACTGTAGAATGTATTTTAAAATAGTTTCATTTTCTACACAATGATGAATAGTATATTATCATTTGAAAAACAAAGCACATTTTCTGTTTTTTTACATTTTAATGTGTCATGGTCTTATGTAGTCTKCATTAAACATTTAAATATTAACCTTTTAATCAAATGTTGTAGACACTATCCTAAATACAGCTGGAATTGTAATATTTCTAAAGAAGAATGGTAAGCATAATTAGATGGCAAAATGCGGGTGATTAGATTTCTCAAAATGGCTAATTCTGTTGATTAATTCAAAGCATATTATTCTGTAAAATCTTGCATTATGCCCTACTAGGAAGCTGCAACTCTAAGATGCTGAGAAACAGAAGCAAATAAACCATACATAATTGTTCAGTTTACAGCAATGCAGCCTTCATTTGTTATTCTTACAGCCAATATGCTTGAAAATTAAAATTATCAAAAAAGGATAAGCAATGGTAACTCTATTGTTTATAATTATTCTCAACAATTGTATTAGGATTTTACAGGTTTTGAAACAAGAAAATATTTGCATACTTTGAGTGTAAAAACAATTTTCCCTATTTTTTCCCATTGCAGTATGAAAAATAAAAAAGTTCAGAAAACTAAAAAAAAAACACCAAAAAAACTAAAAAAACACTTTGATAAGTCWCAGAATGGTTGAGGTTGAACTGAATTTATGATTAGCGTGGAGCCATCCTATTCAAGTAGGGCCACCTAAAACCAGTTGTCCAGTCTCATGTTCAAATGGCATTTGAATATCTCCAAGGTGAGAGATTCCATGACCTTTGCCAGTCTTCAGACACCACCACACAAAGTAAAAAATGCTTTCTGATGTTTAAAGGAAGCCTTTTATATTTCAGTTTTTGCTTCTTGAGCTGTCTCTGTGTTACCAAAAAGAGCCCAATATCTCCTTTGCAACCTCCCTTCAGGTGGTTGTATCAATTGAAAATTCCTTTCTGCAGTTTTCTCCTCTCCAGTCCCAACCTTTCCTCAKAAGAGATGCTCCAATTCCTTCATCTCCTTACCAGCCTTTTGCTGGTCTCTTATGTCCATGTCTTACACCCCCTGCTCCAGTGATTCCGTGGCAGAGCCTGTCTCCAKCTGCCCACTGCTCTGCTTTGCCTTGCCAGGCACACCTGCAGACCTGTCTTGGCTTGGTCTTATCCTGTACCCAGCCCCTGTGAGGAGCCTGATGCCAGGACTAGACATACCTTGATGCTCCCTGGCTGCCCTCCTCCTGGYTGGATGGTGGAGTTTGGGGCCTGCCTGCCCGTCCCTGCCATGATATTCCAAGGGGACATCCTCACCCCATGGAGCAACCGTCCTGTGAGGATTTCTGCAGTTGTGCTTGAGAAGTTAAGTGCTCACAACTRAGGACATAATAAAGCCATCATTCGGTCTCCTTGTGTGTCTACCCTGAGGTACTTTCTGTGGAATTCTTTCACTACTTAATACAAAGAATTTCCCAGCAACAATGGAAGGACTATAGATGATACACTTCAGAATTTTCTTAGCATTAAATGTAAAAAAAGAAGTAGTCCATGGTTTTKCTCTAAGGTGAAGTCAAGGTGCCTGTTAGCAGCAGTTTATAAAGTAGCTACTATGTACTTGTCACATTTTAGAAGTCGGATTAAATGCCAGGAAATTTTTTCACAAAATGTTAAGTATTACCAGCTGTAATGAATTTTAAAAGAGCAGGATTTTGAACACATGAGTTACAGCATAATAATACAAACAGACCCTAGAGTTATAAAAATCAATGCTTAGAGTTCATGTTCCCTATTTGTAGTAGATAAATACGTRTAACTTCTCTTAGATGAGTGTTTCTAATGTAACCACATTCATATTCTGAAACATTCCATTACCCATAGGGCAAAGATAACTCTACAAACAAATGAACACCTCTGTAYGTGGAGAAAAGCTGTAGATGGTGTGTTAAATGCAAAATGGCACTGCGTTTATTCAGTACAATTTATACTTTATATAGACCAAAATGCACATAAGGGATGAGGCATGCGTATGTATAAATTGGATATACACAAACTATATATATATATATGCATGTATGTAGAGTTTAGATTATTTCTTCTTGTGAGAAAACTGATGTGGATGGGTCCAGAACATGCTAAGAGTGTGATTAACGTTCCCTCACAAACCTTTCTCTCTTCCTGTTTCTAAAATCAGGAGCGTGTTCAAACAGAAACTTGAAGCAATGTCTCTCACCAATACATCAAAATAACACAAAAGAAAAATTARAAAGATATACATTTTGAGGATTTTTTTTTTTTGTTTTACAGACATTTCACCTGGCATTTGCCTTAACTTTTTGCTCTTCTCATCAGAGCTGCTGTCATGTKTTATTAAYATCATTATTAAATTATAAAGAAAAYGAAGAAAATCAAAACCATATTGAATACATATAATAAAAAAACCATATTATGTAGATAGATTACAGTTTTATGCAGTCATTTTTCTGATTACATAAAGAGTATTTTACTTTGAGTGATAATGAACAGTCTTTAATTCAGTTACTTCTGTCTTCAGATATATCCTTACCTCCATAAGACCTATCTCTGTGGAGTATCTTCTAATGGTTCCCAACCTCTTCTTTGGAAAAAAGTGATATAATTTTTGGAAATAATTGAGCTGATRTTTTGGCTAGCTGGCCAGAAACAGTTATCAGAGCCTCCATGCACTACTCATGTCCCTCCTGGCTACTGYAAAMAATTAACCCTCTCCTGGCTGGAACACGTACACCTTCATATGTGGATTCAGTCATTTCCCATGAAAAATTTAATTCACACACAAAAGAATTAGAGACCAAGAGCTTAATACTTTGTGGGGAAAGTTTGGTAAAGTTTCTTTTTTCTTGACAATACTTAGAAACATTTAAAAAATCCAGTTCTAAGATGTTATAGATGCTTTCAAATATTTATTGGAACATTTTTTTAAATATTGATGTGATGCAGAAAAAATTGTCAGAATTGCAAAATAAAAACAAAAAATTCCAAAAGCCTTGTTGTGGTTTTGCATAAGTTTCCATGGATGTTTCTATAAGTGTAGAAGTCAGTGCATAGACACATTAAAAAAAAACAGACATGAAAAAATAAAAAAGGAATAGGAACTCTGCTATTCAGTAKTTAAGTTGAGACTACCTTGATCTTTATCAGAAGATTTTTCTAAGTCCTCTGACAGCCATATTTTAGTGGTGATGTGAAATGTGTTATGTTTCCTGGATGGAACTTGATGAGTCAATGATCACAATTTGAGAACATTTGATGCGACATCTATCATCTTGAGCTGCAGCCTACTAAATAGACTGGAAGAAAAGCTTTTATGTTTTTCACACCTTTTGTTCCCCCACTAAGAGGTCAGAAAATGCTTCTGAGTCTTAACGATGAGCCAGTGTTTTCTCAGAATCAATCCCAGCAACTGTGTAACAGCCACATCTCCTTTGGGGAATCAATATCTTAAGAGTTACTGAGAGCAAAAGTTAGGTCTATATTATAGGTCAAGCCACACTGACAGGTTGACGAGGCAGAGAATGTCATTTATCCTTTATGGCAGAACCAGGAACAGAGCTCTGTTCTGATCAATCCACTAACAGGATAAGAAAGTGTCCAAAAGTGACATGCTGTGTCCATTGAACTTAAACAGCACCAATCTGCTGTTCATTTAAACCTTGCCTTTGGCAATTTTCTGGAAATGTCTGTTGAACACTTTTGATAGTTTTTATACTTCTTTCTGTAAGGGCCTGTCTAGAATTTTGTCCTTGCGGAAAAGTTGATGTGTCCCACCACTTAAAACGAAGATTCAAATTTTACATCAGAAACTGACCAATGGAAAAAGCTTTGATTAAAAAGCAACTGATGCACATGTCATGTTGCCATATGAATATAATCTTGAAACAGTACACATTCATTTCAATAACATTTAAAAGTGTGTGTGCATGTGTATGTGTGTGTCTCTATGAATGTAGCAATATTTAAATGTTAATTTTCCAGGTAAGTTTAATATTATTTAATTTGATTTCATAATACCAAGAATCTCTAGGATCTAACATAAGTTACCTTTCTATTTTAATTATTTTATTCCTATTCCTTTTTACAAGGCAGTATTTGGCAGTATTTACAACACAGGGGGATTAGACTTAATTTTCCTGATTCCACAAGTGATGGCAAGACAGAGGAAACTAAAGTACCCACATTTTAACTTGACATGGTGTTACAGGTTTAAAATCATTCCATTATTTTAGGACACCAACTCCAGCTCTACAAATCCAATATTTCATATATTTCCTGATTGCTGAAAAGTGTATGTATATGAGTACACGCTGGATTGAGAAAAGAAAGAATGCAAGAGAAAATTATCCTACTTCTCAGACATATCTTTGTGTAGTCATTCCTTTTTTAAAACCTTTGGATAGCTTGTAAATTAAAAAGAAATGGTTGGAATAAGAGGATAGAAGAGTGTGGGTGTGCTTACACGATCTGCCCACAGCAAACAAAACCCTCTGGAGGGCATTTGGCAAAAACTCATCTTGTTAAAGAGGAAAAAACCATCAGCCTAAAATAAATGCTGAACATCAGCTGGATTCAACAGTAACCAGGACATAACCAAAAATACTTTTGAAGCTCAGGAGGAATCAGTCTGGTCAGAAATAGAAAAGAAGCATGACCACTTTTAGCCTGGAGATAGAGACCTTGGAAAGGAAGAATCTTGGAGCTCTTCCCCTACTGTCCTGTGTCCCCAGGATATCTGACAACTGCTCAGGCTTGTTAGCACAGCCTCCCCAGGGGTCACTGGGAGTAGCCTGGTCCCACTTACCAGAATTATAAGACCCAAGTGTTTCATTGTGCAAAAATAATATCATAGTTTGTGTCTTTCATTACTGATACTAAACTTGAATATATGGTTCACTAATGGTCTATTAAACAGCCTGTCATTAATAAATTTATGAATCACTTTGGTCAGGAGTGTGCCTTAAAGCATTCAAATCAAGTATTTTCTCCTTGGAATCTGAGAAAAATTCTGACATTTTGCTTATCAAGTAATATGGAAATAGGGAAAGTAATGCAGATTGAGAAATGAGATACAAGAGTAGTTCAAGTTAAGTCAAAGCAAAGTATGCAAATTAACACTGATTAGCTGAAATCCTAAATCTTGATGGCAGGAAGAAATAATTAGAGGAGGAGAAGGATTTAAAAATATTATGGGCTGTTTCAATCTTACCTGCTAAACCAGATAGCTCTTACTTTAGGCCTGGCACATGAAAATCTAATGACCACTTGCCTGCTCAGGGATTTTTCACAAGACCCACTAAAAAGCAGAGCAAAAGATGAGATTATCCTCAACATGTACTTGATATATATATTCTATGTCTTAGCAAAGCCAGTGCACTAGAATGGACTGCCCAGGAAAGTGGTGGAGTCACTGTCCAATCACCAACTGGATGTGGCAATTAGCATTATTGTCTAATTGACAAGGCAGAAGTTGGTGAAAGGCTGGAGTCAGCGATCTTGAGTGGCCTTTCCCAACCTCACTGACTCTGGGAATCTGGGATATCAGGAAGGACATGTAGCATAAAATCCAAGGGCTGAAATTGTTCTAACTTTAATTCTGCTGCAGAATAAAGATATTCACAATACCACCCTACCCATCACCTTTATATGAGAACAGACTTTCAGCAGTACATACTCAGAACCTGGTGTTCTCTACAGGGTTGCTTTCTCAATGTCTTCACAGGCATTCTTCTTCCACCACCTTCCCATAAAGTAGTTATTTGATGGGATCTRCACTAATGCCAGTTTTAGAGTTAAGGTTTTAATGCCTTGTTAATGCATGTAAAAATACTGTAAAAGCATACAAAGGAGAACACAGCATATATAAAAATATTGATTTATTGATTTAACCATCATGTGGATTTATTCCTATTGACTATAAAGACWGACTGTTCATCTGCCTTTAGTCATACTATTTATGAGTTCTATTTTGAGAATGCAGGCTGTTTTAACACTTAATTTTTTTATCTGTTATCTCCATCAATCCTTATGTCAAAGGCAAGTGTGGGATCAATAAAAATATTACTGGTAATCATGACGGGAAAAAATAAAACAAAATGGAAAACTTTCCTAAGCATCAAAAATATCCATTTAGAATGTGGACAGTAGTTTGTATTTGTGGTTATCTGGGCTATTACACTCATTCTGAGACTTACAATAGTTTCACTCATCTTCCTTTGAGTWTTTGAGCTACTGGATGAAAATGCAGTTGTACAAAGGTTATAATTGTTTGCACGTGAAAACAGAATATTCCAGGAAAAATATAGAATMATTTCCCTTCTATGTATATAAGGATAAATACATATATATATCACATGCCTTAAAAAGGGTCATGATTTGAGCAATGAACTTTAAACTCCTGCTTCTAATGAATTAAACCATTAAATTAGTGAAATACTTCTTGACACTCATCTGGTATTTTRCCTGTATTTGACTAGAAGCATGCACAGAATTTACTACTCTTCATTAAAAACATTCTATTTTCTTCATATGTGAAATAGCTCTTCTAAAAATTTTATTGCTGGGCTAACTGTTAAGATATTAACATGGTGTGGGTCAGTAGTTTCTTTCTTGATTTCTCCATTACATAAGCATATTATCACATGAAAGATGAACACAACAACACTCCAGTGCTAATATTATTCCTGCTGTTATTTCTTATATGTGTGTATCAACCCCCACAAATTTTATGGATCAGTTTGTGAGGAAAAAYTATAAAAACATATTAGACAAAAAATTACTTCATATCATTTGCTTGACTGAAATTCTACTTTTCAGATTATACTGRAGAACAGTTTTACTCTTAACACTATGAGAACAAAAAGCTAATTTCTTTAGAAAACTCAGTTATCACCTGATATCTTTGTAAATGGAACTGTTTTGAAGGTGAACAAATGAAACTACTGTTTTCTCATTACTCTCTCTTTCTTTCTTTTTCTCCCTTGATTTTTATGAATAAAAACTGGGAATTCTTTTTAAGGGAAAAGCAATGTAAATTGCATGTCTTTTATGCTGGAAGGTTATTTCATAGTTTATAATCCAGGACAGTACAGGTGAAGGGGCATACATTGACATTCACGTATGTATTTTGTATAAACTCTTCAGTGAATCAGCATTTTTAAAACCAACTTATTGATTGGTCAAGAGCATTTGGACAGATTTTAAAATATTAATTTTTTAATTACTGAAAATTGTTACAAATATTTGTACATTTGAAAATTTTAAATAGTAGAAATTATTTTAAAAGTGCRTGGATTATAATGTAAAACAGATTAAAACAGCAACTTGGAAAATCTTTTCCAAAAAATGAAGTSCTTCTTTCATAATAGCATAAAGATAAGGATTGTAAGAACACAGTAAAGATAGTTAAAACTTTAACAAATAAGGGTTACATATTCTAGAGCAAACTTGTGYCTTCTGATTCCCAGGTGGAGGGACATTTAAAATTCAGTCCCATCAACAATTACAAATCTGGTGTTAGCACCCATGAGGGAAAAGCTAACATTTCAATACGCTCAATGTAATTAGACAAAATTGCCTTTTACTGCAATTCATAGGGAGAAATTGTTCCCTCAAATACAGACAATAGCTTGCCAGACTGCTTGGTATAACTATCATGGTTAATTTCTGCATATTAGGAGACATATGGACTGCACTGCTGAGAGAAGTCAGATGAATTTATAGAAGGGGTCTGGGGCATATTTAAGGACATTAAAAGGGCGAGATAATGCAAGTAAATTCTGCAATAAAAATTTATTCSGTTCAACCTTTATTCTTTGTTGTCCCAAAATGCTTATTTTATCTTTATTAGGTAGTTAAATATGTAGAAAAGTATAAACTATAAATCACCTTGGGAACCATACACCAAAACTTGAGTCATTAAAAAATAGACAATAGTCATTTTGCAGCTGATTTTTATGTGTGAGCCTGACTGCAGGCACTGCATGCCATTCTAAAAATGACATTTCACTGATGTGAGAAAGCATGCTTTGTTTCCCAGCAAGCAAGGACTTGAACAAAAGATGGATATCTGAGGAAAGTAGAATTTAATATTAGTTGATTACAAATATAATATTCAAGTTTATTTAACTGAGTGGTGGAATCCTTTCTACATCCYAGTGTGCAGAAAAAGATTCTCTCTCTTCTAAAAAAATTTATCTTAAAAACTATTTTGTCCCTGCTCTGTCAGTGGTGTAATGAAGGATGTGTAAATACATGGTRAAATAGAGTACCAGATTAAAAAGGATTCACAAGGCCTAATTCAGATTCCCCRTGAAATGAGCTGGACAATTATGATATCAGCTGGAAAATATGCTTCTAAAGAAGACTAGAATCATTATGATTAAATGCTTACTTTTGCTAAAGATCCCCCAAACCTCTACCTGATAGACAGGATTTCCAATGCTTTTGAGATGTTTCATCATGCTAAGCATTATGTTTACTGCATTAGGTAAAATTAATATGTCACATTTTAACTCAAAGAAACTCAGTTCTAACCTAGAACCTTCACAGGTAACCTAGAAACCAAGCACAAATAATTTTTATGAAAGCAGGAATATATCACACTGTTAGAATTAAAAAGCTAGGTTTTATTTTAAAAATTTGGACTGTAAATATTTCCTTTTTCTTATCTCCATCCAATCATTTTCTCCTGCCAAACATTATTGAGATTTAGGTTTTACAGTGTGTGAAGGTTTGTGGGATAYGCCCCAAAGTTCTGAAAATAACTATACCCTTGATGTTTTGCCAGAATATTCTGTTTCCTGAATTACTATTTTAATTTTGACCTCTGTTTCTACTCGTATTGCTTTCTCATCTTCTGTGTGGTGAATAATGACAATCCTTATCAGGAGACACATAAAAATCTTTCAGATCGATTGAATGGAATGGTTTAGTGAATATAAAAAGAAGYGGCTGTTATTTCTTATGAGTGAATAAACAAGTGAATACAAAGTAAATAGTGAAGTGCTTTCCATTCCTGCTAGATTTATACYCAAAACAGAAGCTAGAAATGTGGTATACCATAAAGAAGTATCATGTAGTCATTATTCCCATTTTATAAGTATGGCTCTGAGGTATTTATGGGATCTAAAAGAATATATATATGCTAGCAGCACCAATAGTTTCGGGGGATATTCCATGATTTTGAGAGTTGCACAAGTAAAAGAGACCTTGACCTGATGCTTTTCCATTCCTGCTGGCACTTTTCCATGCAATTCCTAGTCATGTCCAGAGTTACTGTGGGTCAAAGACCTTTATCAAAATCTAATATTGCTGCATCTACTGATGCTCTGTGTCTCAGCATGTTTACCAGTATGGAAATCAGTTATTATGTGACCACAGACAAGCACTTTTAAWTTAATGGAGCAGGAATATCTCATGCTCCCCACTTCTTCAGGCTTCTCCAGGCAGAATCTTAACACTCATTTCACTTTAAAAATGATGCTGTAGCACAGAGGAAATAGATTCAATATTTCATAGAATCATAATGCAGCCAAAAGTTATCTTTAGCTCCACTATTTCTAATACAATTGATAATGTAATTTCCTTCCACAACACCAGATGCTTAGTAAGAATTATGTAGCAATTCATATTCTATTCCACTAAAATAAGTCAAATATAGTGGGATTTACCTCATCTACCTTTAAATTTTTATGATGCTGGCRTCTACATCTAACTTGTCAGCTGGAGATTTTACTCCTTGAATAAAAAGGGGCACTTCTACAACATATTTTATCTCATCCTAGTATAGATACCTAAACGGGTTAGAAGAACTTTATTTTGGAAGTAATATATATCTCCTTGAACCATATATCTGGTTGAATCTGGTTGATGGATCAAGATAAAGATATGTACATAGCTGAAACTGGGAAGATCTTAGAAACAATTTAATCTACATAAAAAKATCTTGACAGAATCCTTACCCCAGGTGTCCTRTTTGAGTCTTTGCATTTAATTGTCCTCATTTTAATTTTTCTTTCTCAAAAATAAATAGGAAGCCCCAGCATAGCATACTGTCTTTAGCAGAGGCATGTTACAACTAAATGTAGCAACTTTCTAATTWTGTGGTCAATTTATAAGAACTGCTTTTTATCCAGAATGTTGAATCAGCAAAAGAATAACTAATGGAAAATAAAGCTAATATTTATATTACATGTGTCTTGAATATAAAAGATTCTTCTATGAATCAAGATTTCAATGTACTTAATGTACTATTTTTCCCCCCATATTTTCTTTATCATGTAATACATATATCAATTTGAAAAGGTTAATTCTTTTAATTGATATGGCTACTTTTAATCCATCCATCTTTCAGTGTCTTCTCATACTTGGATGACATGAATTAGTGAAAAACTGTCTGGAAGAAAGGACCAGATAGATTCTCATGCACACATGTAAATCACTGTTATGTCAGCCAAAAATAATAAAAAAAAATAAGGTCCATTACTGTTTCCCCATATTCTTACATCATCTTGACCTCATTTGCCTTTCTGCTAGTGCTCACCAGAACCCTCTGCTTTGTGTTAAATAGGATTGAAATTGCAGAGAAGAAAAGAGTTGGCATTTTAAATGAGAGTCAGGCCCTCTCTATCCATGTCATTGTGACAAATTTTTATAGGAAGGTTATAGATACAGASCTAGTGATTAGCTCCATTGCTATGCACTCCTGTATCTCTGTGACAGAGAGTGATCATCAAATTCACATTATCTGGGAACTTGGGAGTTAGCAGAAACTGACCATGCCAGCTGGAAGAGGCTTAAAACATGTGTTATGCTGTTAAGTGGTATTACAATGTACCAATAATGGATTACAAAAAAACCTCTTACAGACCTTGTTACTCGAAGTATAGACGTACTGTGCACATTGCACAGCCATGGCAATGTAGTTTTCTGAAAGAAAAATGATGAATTTGTGTAGCATACAATTATGCAGAGGCRAAACTGGATGGAATCAATTTACTCAACAAAAATAAATGTATAAAAAAATTCTGATAAGAACAAGACTATTAACAACATTATTATTTTAGAATGTGTTTTGGGCAGGTTTTCTCTTGTTTTACRGAAAATTAATTTTCACTTCTGGCATTGATGTGGGCCCCACAAATCACTTTTGTATTGTGGCTGCACTTGACACAATTTGCTTAAGGACACCCCAGTGTGTAATGGGCAGTATGAAAGAAATCATCATCAAAAACCTTAATAAAGTCTTCCAAACAGGGATGAAAACTGTTGAATCTAGAAAATTTGAGCCCTTTATTGATTTCCTAATTGTTTTAAACTGCTTTTTGTTGTCATTCTTGTTGCATATCGCTATGGAAAGCTAAATTTCTAAATAGACAAAAAATTCTCTCAGGTTAGCATCCATCCAACACTGTTATACTGGTAGAAATAACAAGACTCTTTGCAATGTCGCTAAATAGCTTTATAAGTGTCATATTTATTCATCTGCYCACTGTTCTAACACACCTGTCATTTTAGTTTTCATTTTTCACTGGCTACTAATGGCAATAATGAAATGTTCTTCAGGAACAGCACTTATCTCTGTTGTAATTTGTGTATGTAAACAGACTAGATGTGAGTAGCAAGTGAAAAAATCTTGCTGATRGTATGGAGTCATTCTAGATAATGTAGACATACAGCCAGACACCCAGACCGTGCAGAACTGCAGAAAGACCAAAAATAAAGACATCAAGAAACTTGCAGCAGCATRAACAATTAATTTGAATGTAGGCAAGTATGAAGTGGTAGGGAAAAAGGCAAACATATAACATGTGCACCCTGCACTGGCTATTACCCCAAGATAAGACCTTGCAGTAAAAAAACTGCTGCTTGTTCTGTAGTGGTCGAAAAAATAAAAACAAATGTGTAAATTCCTGTTTCACACRCATCTTGAATATGGCCATGAAAAAAGATGATCAAAACAATTATCACTTGAGGTTTGAGAGCTAAAACTTCTCTGATTGGAAGAGATAAATGAATAGAATAGGAAGGAAATCTACAATTCTAAGTCTGATGAAAATACAATATACATAAGTCAACAGTTCACTCTAATATATTAAATAAGGAACATCAAATTAAACTGATAGCATCTAAGTGGAGAACTGAAGGCTGAATGTTTCCAGAAAACAGAACTCAATGCCAAAGGCTTCTGGTAAAACACTTAAAGTTTATATCCACTCAAGGCTTGACAACAAGAAATGGAATCCAGAKGGGATAACCAGACTCAGGTGAAGGCAACAAAGTTGAAATAACTCAGACCTAGAAGAGTAATTAAAAAATCATTGTGTTTGTATGCCATATTATCAGATCTTTGTGTGGCTTCTTTCAGAATAAGATAATACAAAGCTGGATTGCAAGTYTAATACAATATAAATGCCCTCATAATAATCTGCATTCACCTCTTGCATAAATTAATGGAGGAAAAAATATTCTAATAATATGAAGGCACCATCACTGAGTCTCTGAAGCACAATTTACAACACCGTGAGAGAGAATGCTGTTCAGTACTGTCCCTTATCTTCTCTGTCCTGGTGATCTTTCCAGCACTTTGTGCTGCTCACCCTCCTAGACAGAATTCTGGTCATTGTGGATCTTTCATCTGGAAGTTCAATATATTTTTTTTTATGTTTGTAACAAATTACAGAGATGTGAGATCATGGAATAAAGAAAYGGAAGGATAAAGCACATTTTATATAGGTATACAAATTCAAGAGTCTCAAAGATTTTTCACTGTTCCTAGAAGAGAAAATGTTATTGCAGSCAATGAGAAAATTTATATCCTCTGTGTTTTAAAGAGTTTGTATTTTGGATAATCTCATGTAATGAGTAGTCATTGTGATAATCTTGCACTTCCAGACAGTAAATCCAAATCTTCCTCAAAAAGTTTCTATTTAAAAACAGGAAGAATTTTAAAGCCTTCTTTATTGGTCTCATTTTGTCCACCAAAATTGCTGCAGTAGATACAAACCAGTTTATTGCAGCCCTGAAATTCTGGGGACTAAAATTGCAGAGAACAGTTATCATTTTAAGACAGRAAAAGTGATGTCACAAGTCACTTTTTTCTATGGTGGCAATGATTTAAAATTGCTCAACACACACACCCATATAGATATATATATTCATAAAAGAAAAATGGAAATAAGAAATAAAGGAAGTAAATACAATCCATCACTAATGACTACATTTTTTATAGAATCATAGAATGATTAAGGTTTAAAGRGACCTTAAAGGTAAACTAGGTCAATTCTAGTTGACCATCAAAGGTCAATCCCCTTGCCATGACAGGGAACCTTCCACCAGACCAGTTATTAAAAGGCCCTGGTCTTGGACATTTCCAGAAATGGGAGTCCACAATCTCTGGGCAAGAATGTSTCATGACCCTCACAATGAAAATTTTCTTCCTAATATCTAAATTAAACRTACCCTCCTTTATGTTGCAGCTGTTCCTCTTTGTCCTATCACTAATTACCCTTGTATTCTCCAGATCTCTCGTAAGTTCCCTTTAGGTACTGGAAATGATGTAAGATCTCCCCAAAACCTTCTCCTTTCCAGTCTGACTTTTGTTCATGATGAGTGAGAAGTTTCTACTGCCAGATTTTCAAATGCATATTTCAGAAAAATTTACTCTTTAGTAATACCTGACTTTATGTTGTTGTGTTYAAAAAAGTATTTAGGCAACAATAGTATACATGTGTACAACTTTAATCATCAAGAGAAGTTCCTTCAGCGAGTGGGTCTGAGAGGAGGCACCTGAAGTAAATTTTGAATGGTCACTACTGGCAATAAAGGAAGTTCTGGTAACTATGTGGAAGAGATGCTCCACATGTACACAGATGAAATTAGACTTAAAAATCYTTGGGCAAGTCCAGACAAAAAGACCTTTCTCTATTAGTGCTACTTCAAAATCAGAACCGTATGAATCTTTGTGACGTAAACTATTAGCTTTCTGTTCAATTACGAATATGCTTCACTTTCCAAACRTCAGCCTGAGAACAGTTCCCTTTACTGTTTAGTCCTGTCTCTTTCTATTGCAAACAATAAGTTCATGAAATAGCTTTCACAAAATCATTATGTTTTGTCTAAAAACTGTCAGTATTCTTTTAAGCCTACTGCTTCCTTTGTGTTGCTGCACCAGAATTTCATCTGTGTCATTATTAAATAATTGATTTTAAGTTACAGTGTCTTTGAGACAATGCATAGTTTGTGCTCATTGTGTTCTAGAATTAAATGTTTATTTTCATTTTCATAATGCTTGTTACCTGGTGCATTTCTAGAAACCAAATATATTAACTCTGTCTGTATTGTTAAATACCTCCATCACAGGGCATCAACTTTTATTTGTGGCTAGGAAGAACACAAAGAGGTATGTCCACAAACTTTAGAGTAAGAGTAATTTAGAGCATTAGGTCTGATGCTCTGTGACTCTAGAAAACTATCTAGTTTTGCTACATAGGCTGTTTTGGCATTCTTTTTTATTTAAAATCTATTCAGTGAGTTTGAGACTATAATACAGCCTTACTAAAAAAGTCTACCTTATAAAAACCTGATGTATAAAACTGAGTATAAATATTGCTAGTGTTGTGGTACAGAGTTCTGATAGAGTGTCTGATAAAAAGTAGGAAATATCAAATGGTACTTGATTCTGTGTTGACCATACTGACATGTAAGAGTAATCACAGGAGTGAACTACCTCCAGAACAATGACAAAGCTTTATTGGAAAAACTTAGAGAATTCCAAATTAGAGTCAAGGAGCTAAGCAGTGTGGGTAGTCCAGGATCAGCTGCTGGAGTTTTACCCTCGTGAGTTTTACTTGAGAGAATCACAGAATATTTTGAGTTGGAAGCAAACCGCTAGGATTACCAAAGTCCAACTGCTGGCCCTAGAAAGCCCCAGAATYACACCATGTGCCTGAGAACATTGTCCAAATGCATCTTGAAACCTCCCCTGACACAACTTCAGGCCATTCCCTCAGGTCCTGCCACTTGTCACGAGAGTGAAGAGATCAGTGTCTGCCCCTCCTCTTCCCCTCATGTGGAAGTTGTAGATTGCAATGAAGTCTCTCCTCAGTTGTCTCCCCTCTTCTCCAGGCTGAAGAAGCCAACTGACTTCAATTGCTCTTTATATGGCTTCCCCTCAAGGTTCTTCACCATCTTTGTTTCCCTCATTTGGTTACTGTCCTATAGCATTATGTCTTTTTTATATTATGGAACTCAACACAGGGCTGTGAGTGTGGACACTCACAGTTTTGAGTGAGGACAAAGTTGTCCCTCCTGCCTGCTGGGGCACTGCTSACTCATATTCAACTTTCCATTGACCAGGATCCCCAGGRCCCTTTCCTATGTACTGCTCTCCAGTGTTATTGCCCAATCTGTCCATACATCCAGGGTTGCTCCATCCCAGGTGCAGAATCCAGCACTTACACTTTTTGTAGTTCGTATGGTTGGTGATTGTCCAACCCTCTAGATTGTTGAGGTCTCTCTGCAAGGCTTCGCTGCTCTCAAGGGAATCAACAGCTCCTCCCAGTTCTGTATCATCTGCAAACTTGCTTAGTTCAGTGTCAAGTCATTTSTGAAGATGTTGAAGAGCACRGAGCTGAGGATGAAGCTCTGAGGAACCCCATTAGTGATGGCCTGATGTCACCCCCTTCAATGTAACCCTTTGTGTCCAACCCGTGACTCASTTGCTCACCCAGTTTATTCAGCTGTTTGCTGGACATTTTGTCCAGAAAGATCCTGTGACAGATGGTATTGAAAGCTTTACTGGAATTTGAAAAGATTACGAAAATTGACTTTCCTTGATCAACTAAGTGGGTTCTCTTGTCAAAAAAGTAAGTTCAAGAAGCATGAATGAAGCCATGCTGGCTGTGACCTATGATTACAGTGTYCTTTATGTGCTTTTCAATAATTCCCAGCATAATTTTCTCCATAATTTTACCATCACTGAAGCAAGACTGGCAGACCTGAAGTTTCCAATGCTATCTTTCTTGCCTCTTTTGAAAACTGGGGCAAAAATTACCTACCTCCCAGTCATATGGGACCTCTCCAGATTTCCAAGACCATTTAAAAATCACTGAGGAACACCTCCTGCTTACATTAGCCAGCTCTCTACRTATTCCAATATGTAAATCCCATCAGAACTCATAGATTTATAGGGATCCAGGTGGAGCAGCAGATATAGGCAAGTTCAAAGTCAACTTTCAAGTGAGTTGAAGTCTGAGTGAATCTTCATTTGCTAAGTACATTGTGATAAGCTAATTTTTCAAATTTAAATTTATATTTATYTATTTATTAATTGTTTAATTCTATATAGTAGCCCATGGTTCTTCCTCACTCTAGGAAATTATATCTGTACACTGACTTTAATTGAGGTCTCACTGATGTCTTGCACAAAGGTACTACTATTTCTGGTTAGCTGGAAGTATTTTGGTTACTGATTTGGAAGACCACAGCTACTTTTTTTACAGCTTTATTCCATTATTGATTTACTATCATCCTTATAAACAGATAGATACCTGGGCTTTTTAAAATTAATTTCCTGTTTCCAGCTGAGAAAATTACAGCTTGTTTGCAGGCCCAAGACTGCCCTACAGATTCTTGTTCTGAATGTCTAAATGAATGGATTTTCACTTTGTTCCCATAAATTCCTCCATGCCCTATTACTTCACTCTCAAAGGCTATTCATTTATTTATGTGTAATATTTCACTGCTTCCCTCTATTCAAAATGACTGCCAACTTCATGATATCATCTAATTTCATTACCTCACTTTAACCTTTGAGCCAAGGTCAGAATCCAGGACTGAGATACTGTGACTGTTCCCAATCCTCAATAAATTCCAARTATGACTTCTCCACAGTTTAATATTTTCTCTTTAATACAACAAAACAGCTATTGTCCCATGATACTGTATGCTCTGTGTCAGCTCATGTCATGTGGACTTGGTTCCTCAAGGCTTTAATAATTACTCCTTAAACATATGTTCTAAACATTTATATGATTTAAGAACATGTAAATTAATATATATATATGTAAAGTTTTGTTCTCTTTATATATATATCAATATTTATAAAATCACTTTTCAGATTTATTCATACAGTGTAATGCACTGCTTCTCCAGAGTTCTCTWAGGGAGATCATCCTGCTATTCTGTCATAGACACATTTTTTATTTTACATGCATCGCTTTCAATTTGCATATCACTGTTGTATATCACCAGTCCAGGTGGTAATCCTGTCTGTTTTCTTTGTCAAATATGACAAAAATATTAAGACATCTTTATATACATAGTTTTGAGTAATAGTCGAAGTGTATTTTGTCAACATTTTACTCATGAAGTATAGTACTTGTTCTTCTGTGTGCCTGTTTTTCAAACAAAACTTCAGCAGATTATTCTGTAAATTTATACCTTGTGCATCACTGTTTAGGCTTCAGCAAACTTTTACGACCAACTTAGAGACTCCAGATATTTATAACTGAAATCACARCTCAAGTTGGGTATCACTGTATGACTGCACCGTCTTAATTTAAGTCTATGTTCTCTCACAATGCTGAAACTATTTGTCCCAAAGGGGAAGGGTTTGTGGTTATCAAACACCTCCTCCACACAGAGTAAATGAATGGTGATGCTCTCTCCACCTGAAGTTAGCATTCTGCTACATTTTAACTTCTGGTATCTGAAAGAAATTGAGTCTTTTGATGTAGTCCTAGATTGCTTACTAGGATGCAAAACCAGAGCCCCTCAGGTATCTAACGTAAATGCTGAAAACCCAATAACTAAGCAAGAAATATGAGGAGATAYTGAGTGAGGGATCTGTTTTTAAACTCATYATGTAATTGATWCAAGTTTTTTCCAARTCCTAATTTCAAAATCCTGTAGAAGATTTTTGTCTTCATATCTTGGACACCTTCTAATAAAGAATACAACACTGAAATTTCAGGATGCTAAATTTTCACCACTGTRTGATGATCAGATAAAATCATGGTCTAGAAGCACAACATTTTTTGCCTATCACTCCCTAATAAGGATGTTTGTGTTTAGTAAAAGATATTATCTTTTCCATGTTCTGTATAGGAAGATTAAGCTCTTTATTTTCCAGTTTTTTTCTACACTAGAATTTTGCATTTCATTACTTAAAAAAAATGTGCTACACTCTATTATGTAAGACCTAATAATAATATATGCATATCAATGCAAAAATGACTGTGATAGTGCTGCTGATGAATATCATGAGAAAATATTAAAAATAGCAAAATATACTAAATGAAACTAAACAGAATGTTCGTAAGCATAGAAAATTCAGTGATTAATAGTCAGCAGGATTCTAGCTTTCTATGTCACTGCTTGGATTTTATGTGGTGTTACTAAGCAACAAAGGTTACTCTTCAGCAACACTTAGATGCAGKATTTGCAGCTTTAATCAAATCAGCTGCTAAGTGAACAGTGTTTTTGTGTAATATGTTTGTCAGTGATAGATAAGCAGTACAAGCAAATCAAATATATGCTAATTTATCTTATATAGAATAATCACAACAAGTCTCCTTTTAGTTGGTTAATRGGCTTTCCTAATGTACATCTCAGTATAAATAATTTATCTTATGGTGAAGATTYTTGGTAACAGGCATTTTAGGTTTTCTTCCAAGTTCCAAATAGTATTTACTGAAATGTATTAAAAATGGCTATTAAAGCTGTTATATTGATATCAAKATAAGAATAACACACATAAAATTATTGCAGTCAGAACTATTTTTATTGCTGTTATGTAATAATTATTTTTAAAAACAGAAGCCCATAAGTTATTGTACATCACTTTTTAATTTTATCTTCTGCTCCTCCCTGCAGTACTAACAGAAAATAGTAGCCAAAGTAAAATGACAGGTTGTTGAAAGATCTGTCAGTTCTGCTGTTTTTGAAATTCCAGTTGTTTTAAAAGTGAAAAGACCTACCAAAAGAAAGCTTCTGTATTCTGGGCAGACTATAAACCAACAAGTTGTATCACCTACTTGCTAACGGAACACATTTTGCTTCAGATAAAGCATCATGCATCTARATTGATCGGTCATAGAGGTGAACATTTACACATTAATCTGTATGCMACCACATGGATGGTTTTGCTCTCATATTATAATGTTTCTACAGAGATGATTGTGGAATTCCCATTAAAAAAAAACCACCTCCCTATATATAGATTCTAAAGCTGTATCAATTTAAATTCTATTCCATGATGGATTCTATGAAATGCCTAATAGCTGAAAAAAAAGACAAAAACAGGAAGACATAATGAACAAAGAAGGTCTGTGTGCCATGCTTATATGTTTAAAATAGCAAAGGTAGTAAATTAACTTTCTCTGCTTCCGGAAGTTTTTTTCATAGAAAGGAGAGTAATTGTATCACTGCTATTGTTCTTATGCACATTTTTTAGAGAATTTCTCATTAAAAATTTGCTTAGTCTTTGCCTTCCTAATATAATTTAAATAATCTACAGTGTTTTAGGGAAAGAGGGAAAAATGAAAGAATACAGAAGAATGCAGYTCTATCATATTTGCATACAGATTTMGTTTGAAATATGTGGGAGTCCGTGAAGCTCAAAATCCAAGACTTTAACATATTGTCCCATGAGAATCTTGATGTAGCCCTTCAAGTACTGTAGACAGTGAGATTGTACTTSAACATGTTAGTGAATGCAATCTATTTTCTACTTAAAGGATACGATACTGTTTTGTATTTTTATGGCAGCACTTGGGGATGTCATTTGTGTCCTAATTGCTCCTGAGATTGTGGGATGTAATTTATTGCAGAAGAGAGAGACTATTGCAGAGATATAGCAAACCAACAAACTTAAATTAAAAAAATGTGARGAGGGAAATACAAAGATCCTCAAATTGTTAGATAACAAAGGTATTCTAGATTAGGAGACAAGGAGCTGTGTAACTGCCTAGACCTTTAGGGGCAAGGTAGCTTATACATAGTTTTGGTAGTGTGAGTTTGATGGCTTATTTTCTTGCACAGGCCTATCTCACTTTATTCAGAGGCAGAGGCTCTAATCACACCATAAAAACCACAAATAGTTTACTTAAATTTTCTAAATGCAGTGGAAACAAGGTTGGTATGATTTAATTGGGAAAAAAATGATTTTCAAGATCATTTTCTGAAACCCACATTCTGAAATATGGACCCCTTCACATAATTGTGTATGCACTACCTGTCCATTAATTGAATGTGTGCAGGTAATTAGAGACAAAGGATCTAATTTCAATCCCAGAGGATCTGATGAAAATTTTTGGTTTTATGAGCATTCTCAGTCTCCAAAAATATCTAGGGCTTTAAAAAATGAATTAACATTACCATTTGGATGCTTACATTTTTGGAGMCCCGAAAATAATTTTCAAGCTGTGGTCAATTAACACAAAGAAATCCTAAGGAAAAAAAAATTCCTCTAGCAAGTAATAAATCATAGTTTAAAAAATATTTTGCTAGTATTATATCACCCTCTACTGGTAAAATATTGTTTTCTTTATGATTAATTTTGAAAGCAGACAGTAATTAAAAAAAATGCAACATGGTAGCTCTTTTCAAACATAAGGTCCTATGATGAATATCTTAAAGAGAAAAACAATAATTAGGTCTTAGTATTGCTTCAAACTTGGGTAAAACAGGACGTTCAGACAAGGGTTACTGATTTCTTCTAGGGAGATGGATCTTTAGGGAAAATAGAATGTATTATAAATAAAATGTCACATTTTCAGTGCAGRGTTTAGCTGGAGTTCACACAGTAATTTCTCTTAAAAACAGAACAGAAAATATGTAAATATTTTAGTAGCCTAAAAAGGTTAAYACCCTATTACAATAAAAGAAAATACCAGGAAGCCCAGGTTATCCCCTGGTGCCCCTGAACAATGTGACTCTATTAAAGCTTGTGAAATAATTTTAGAAGTACTGATTATTAAAATTAAATTACATCTGTAAAAATAGAAAACATTCACCCCTCTGTTAAAAAAACCTCTAAACCAGTGCAATATGGATAATAACTATAATAAATGTGTACTCAGTAAAGAAACCCTCTACATTCTGAAACAGATTTAAATCAAACAGATCAATAATACCTTGTGTATTATTGACCAGTAAAATTTGCCCCAAGGAGGAGTTTTCATTCTCCCTATGTTTTTGCTCTCGTTCCCCAAATACACACAAGAGAAAAACTTTAGTGCATAGAWGAGCCCATTTTCTGTATAAATTTTTCCATCTAAATCACTGGAAACTAAGTACCTGAAATCCTGATAAAGTTTTTCTTAGGATTTGCAGCATAGAGACTGCTATAGGTGACATATTTTGCCGTTGTTTTAAAGCACATGTAGAGGAGTTGTTTGSGTCACTATCTAGCTAATATATAATATCTTCAGGGTGACAGAACTCCTCCTGAAGCCAGCAAGTTTCATTTCTTCAACACAAGTACTTCTCCCTCCATGTATAGTGCTGTAAAAAGCAGAAACCACACAGAAGGATGATTCAAGTTACAATAAAGGTGAATGTGTGATTTTGCTATTCTGAGTAAATCTTTTGGTCATCAYAGTGCATGAACTAAACTTTTTGTGACAGAATGTTCTCATTCTTTAGGATTTCTCATTTCATGGTAGTGAAGATGTGATGAAGATGTTGGCATTGATGAGGAATACATTTCAC
>CADDXX010000685.1:44654-147339 GCA_902810485.1 Alauda arvensis
CATTATACTGAAATCCAGAACTTGCTAACAAAGTGTCAGATATTGCAAATCTTWGAGATATTGTTAAAACAGAGGAGGATTGGAATCCTATAGAGTATGAACAGTATGATCTAAGGCAAATTGGGAAAATGCCATAATAGAAAGTGCAAGATCATGAATTTAGGGACTAAGAAACAGAATTTCTCCTGTCAGCCATGAGCTCAGCAGCTGCAGATATCATTGAAACATAAACCTGCATGGGTGAGTTTATTCACAAAGGGGAAGAATAATGTGACCTCAGATAACAAGTTGCTTCCATTTGAAAGAGAAAAATATTAAAGACTTACTACAAAAGGCCACTGAACATGYCTCAGTGATACTCTGTGAAATACTGTGTTTAATTCTAGTAGTACAAGTTTAAAGAAAATAATACCAGAAAATGGCAGGTAGTGAAGTAGAGGAAATTATTTGTAATGTACAGAAAATAATAGCTATATGAACACAGTTTGGYTTTGTTTACCATTTTTAATTCAGTGTGACTAGTCAGTTAAATTGCCAGTCAGATAAAAAGGTGCAGGCAGAAGTTGATTAATTATCCAGGTCAATACCTGAATTTGTGGTTGGTGCCATCACCAGGTGCCATCACCAGGGCCTATAATTGCTAGAGCTTTTTTTATGCATGCAGTTTAGTTGGGAGAGATGGGATCCACAGATCTAGAAACTGCCTGTGCATCTTCTCTAGTAAATTGGCCAACATAAGTTGCCTTGCTTATGCAAAAGTTTAAAGAGAATTTACCAAGTCAGGCCACCTTAGGTGCATATATATCCATGCAATTATTCGGGACTGCAAATAGAAGGAAGTGGCACTCTATGCCCTGTCTGAGTGTTATGATGTTGTGGGAATCAGAAGAACTCACATTACKGGAAGATCAAAACAGATGGCTACAAAGTGTTTCAGAAAATTAGGAAAGGAAGAGGAGAAGGTGGAATTGCCCTTTATGAAAAATTGAAAATTGAGTGTATGAGGTTGAGCTATGGAGGCAAGATAAATTCTATTGAGTTCTTGTTAAGATTAGAGGGATCATCCTGTGGCTGGAATCTTATGACCTTCCAGTCAAATTTTGTGTGAATAGAACCTGCTCCTCATTGATGGAGAACTTTTATTGCTTTTACTTGTTGAGATAACAGCGGGGTGTTGCACAACTTGCCCATCAGGTTTCTACAAGTCWCTGAGGACTGCTTCCTGCTGCAGATGCAGGACATGCCAGCTAGGAACAGCACATTACTAGATTAACTATTCACAGMGAAAATTTACTTGACCACATAATTAACATTGGTAGTCATGGATACACCTGGATACATAACATTGCGGAGTTTAGGATCCTGCTGAACATGCTTGACACCTGGAGTAGGACAAAGGCCCTGAATTTTGGAAGAACCAAATTCAATATGCTCAGAGCCCAGCCACAAGGAATTTCTAAGKAAACAACCATGTAGGCAAATGAGTTTGTGAGTGCTGGGAGTTGTTTTTTTTTAAACCTTCTGAATGGCTGAAGAGGGGAAAGAACAGTTCATCCCTCAAAAAGGGCAAAGAAGAAAGCAGAACAACAGACTATCTGGGTTTAATTATGAGATTTTTTATGTGCTTAAAAGCGAAAAAGAAGCATGCCTGCTATGGAAAGGAAGCTAAATAGGCAAGAAGGACTAAAAGAACCTTGATAGAACAGGTAGAGGTGCAGTCAGGAAGGTGAAGYTAGAACTGAAACTGGAMAAGAGAGAYRTCAAGAARGGTTCCTCAGACACAGGAGCAATTAGCAGAAGAACTGGGAAGGTGTAGGGCCCCACTGTTACATAGGGCAGGGAAACTATTTATTAGTGCTGATGAGTCACTCTATACCTTATTTGCCTCTGGCTTTATGGCCACTTGGTCAAGTAGCTATGACAACATGTGTTGACCCCTCAGTAGTGGAGGAAGTGTTGATCTTCAGCCTCTTACAAGGTCTCAGCCCACATAAATCTGTGAGCCTGGATGTAGTCCACTCCAAGGCATTAAGAGAAATATCTGACTGTTGCAAAGCCACTAGCTATAATACTTGAAAAGCAGGGGAGAATAGGATATATATCCCTTATGACTGGAAGAGGCTTGTCAGCTTCAAGCAGGGCCCTAAAGATGACCCAGGAAACTACTGGACCACTTGTCTTACTCCTTACTCTGGTAAAGTAATGGGATGAGTCCTCATAGAAATTGGTACAAACCAAATGCAGCAGGTAGCTGGGAAAAAATCAGAAGAGATTTATGAAAGGGCAAATCATTGCAGAATAATTTGATCTCTATCTACAACAAAAATGACATTTTCTGTTGAGATGAAGATGATTTTTATCTGTTTTTGAGAAAAACATTTGATACCATTGCCATGCAGGACACGCCAGCTTCTTCTTCTTCTTCTTCAGTCTTCTCCTGAACGAAACAGCAAGATGTAGGTTGGATGGGGGGTCTGTCAGATGGGTAGGAAAATAGTTAACAGGCAGCACTCAGAAGGTAGTTTATACTCAGACTGGCAGCCTGTCACAAATGCAGTACCACAGAAATTGATACTGGGCCTCATGGTGTTCAACAGGTTCATAAATGATGGAGATGATAGAATTGAAAGCATCCTCAACAGCTTTGCTGGCAACGCTAAACTGAGTGATGATGTGGGCAAGTTTGCAGGGAGAGCCCTGGTTACAGAGAGACCTGGATTGGCTGGCAGAGTGGGCTAGCAARCATTGTGTGAAGCTTAATGAAGACAAATCTCTGCACTTGAAGGCTAGGTTCCATGTAGCTGGGAAGCACTTACATGRAAAGAACCTGTGAGTCCTGGAGGACAACAAATTTGATCCAATTGGATAAGACACTAGAGATTCTCATCTAACCTCCCTTTCCCATGGAAGTTAGAGTTAGGTGTTGTTTTGAGGTCCCTTCCAACCTGTTCTATGATTCTTTATCTGTAAGGTAGGTCCACAGTAACACAGCTGAGAAATAACTATTGAGAGATTTAGAATGACTTGGGATTTAGGTAACAAATTGATGCAATTGATGTCCCTGGAAAACTCCAGAAGAGACTGCATAAATACAACTACTTTTCAAATTGATGTAGATTAGTGAAATAAATATGAGACATTGTACACGTAGATTTGTTATGTGGAATTAATTTGTCAGAAATGTTTACAGTGTGGGTACATTATCTGATGCACTGATTCACTTTCTTTGGGATGTCTTTGTGGTCAATGAAAAACAGGAAAAAAAAAGAAACAAAAAACATTACAAGGATAGAACTCAATTACATATTATAAGCAAAATATATACAGAAGTAAATTTGTTTAATGTTATGTTCAGCATTATATTGGTTTCTCTCAAATCACAGAAGTTATAGAAAACTGAACAGATAGGAGGCCTGTCAAAATAAAGCATAAGCTAAATTATTCCAGTCAGTAACAGATAATCTATTACAGTTCTGCAAATTCTTCCGTGAGGGAGACAGCACTCTAAATTAACCTATCTGGCTTTTTGCAATATATTTACAGAGAAGTAATATATAGAAGATGAAGAAAAAAGCATAAAACATTTAAACCAAGGATTATGAAAGGATGCAAATGAACGTGTAAGAATAAAAATGAAAAAAAACCCCACCAAATCATCAAGCAAATAAAGCCCAACCTAAAGCGAAGCAAAAAACCAAACCAAACAAGCAAAAGAAACAAAAAACCTAAAAACCTAAACAAACAACCCCCCATAAAAAAAAAACCCCAAAGAAAACCCAAGAAAGAATCCAAACTAATCCCCTAAAACTATCACTTCGTTTTCCTTACAGAGAAATCCCAAAACACGAGTGCTACAAGGTTCCCTAATTGCATTGATTCTTTGTCTTAGATGTTTAAGAAATCGTTTGAAGAGGTTAGACAGATAAATGTCATGAGTTGAAGGTGACAAAATTTCATTTTTTTGAAATCCAGGAGTTAAGAGATGCTAGAGGGGTATTTTGAACTAAATGGCAAATAGGGTTTGATCAAGCATCCTCATTTAGAGATAYAATGTGTTCTCACTTGAATATTTGCAACGGCTTTAAAGGACTTCAAAAGAGAAGTTTATTCTTATAATTTATTTAGATCAATTTGAAGATTTGCAATTGCTCTCAAAAATTATGATTTCATACCAATGATACTGGTACATATTTGRACTAGCTGTTTTTAGAATTACAGTTTCTTAAAGTAAAATTTCACCAGCTCAAGCTGAATAAGAACTATACTAAAATATAGTTATAGTAAAAGTTAATCAACATGAAAAATCAAATTGTTACAGAAGATATTAAAATCAATAAAAGAGAAAGATAGCATAAGGTGCACTGTTTCCTTAGACCCATTATCATGATCATCTCCCTTTCAGTGTAACAGTTTTGAAAAGCAGTTCAAGACAGAGATCTATCAGGCTTGTTAACTAATATCACTYTGGCCCTTACTGCCAAAATCAGTAAGGAAACACTAAGAAAACCACCACAGATTCYTTAATTGCTGCAAAAATGAGCACCAAAGGTTATGAAACTAATGCTAAAACATTCAATGTAAAAATAAAAATATACACATTTTTATATTCTTATTTCACACTCAACAAAAATATGCAATAACATTTAAATTTTGTATTACTATAGTATAATGTAATATCAGATTACAAGTCTCTGATATTCAATTATTATATAACATAATTATATATGTTATATATATATCAATGCTGTAACACGATTATTATAATAAAAAAGCTCATAGGTTTGTCACTTAAGACTGAATTAAAAAAAAATCACTTCGTCATCTAGAAAACTAGGCAAGGTCCATTCCATAAAATAAAYTTTAATTCTTTATTGCAAACCTTAACTCTACATGCAGAGTTGGGCCCTTCAGAAAGGCATCACACCAAAGCTAAACAAAGACCTGGATAAAGTAAACCACCAAAAACCGCTGAGATTAGGAGAAAATATTTATCTCAGCCTTATTTAAATTTGTAATTAATAATCCTGAACATTCTATGATGAAGTAATTTGTATAGAACTGTTTTACCCCATCAATATATGTTCCATCTAGCTGATCAAGTTGCTCAAGGGATTGGATGAAGTCTCATCCAATCATCATCAGGCTTAATAATCTGTTGATAATTGAATTTCTCAGGGCTTCAAAATTAAATGTTACTGTACACATGTAGACATAAAAATTTAAGACATTTTAAAATCACATAATTGATTGTCTTAAAATTTAGGTAATTTATTCATATAAAAATGAATATTTATAAATTTATAAAAAATATTTATAAAAATTATATTTATATATAAATTTTTTATAAATATACATATTTATAAAATGTATATAAATATACATATTTATAAAAAAATAACAACATTAACTTACTGTTGCATTCCTTTCTACTTTTAACAGAGGGAATGAAGCAATCAATTGATACCATGCAGTAAGTATAATGTTAGATACATTTAACATTTAAGAAGGAAAGRCAAGTAATACATCTTATAAATTTGAGCTTATGTAAAACAATATTTCCATGAATCCCAAACTTTGTGTAATTCCACTGATACTAATTGGTACATTAAAAACTATTTAAATAGTGGTACTGGTGTTTTGATTATTGCACTGAAATACATTCTTCAAGCTATAGGAAACAAGACAATTTTTTTGTTAAAAATAAATCAATGTGGTAAGACTCTTATGGTGTCAAGGAATATGTTGACTTCTAATGGGCAATCACCAAAGGCGTTGCATTGTTTTTGATTCCCTCTTTAATTATTAAATCAGCACAGGTATTTGCTAATTAAAGACATCTGATCATTTACTGAGATTAGTGGGAGTCAGCCTAGATTAAGACATCACAGAACAATGTTATTCTTAAATTTAGCTCTGCTAGTGCTAGGAATAGCAACTGTTCATTAACTTTACTTCAAGATAATGCTTTTAAAATAAATAACATGTCTGTATAGCAGTATAACTACAAACATTCACTAGACACTAGCAAAAATATGCCCAGGAATTATTTATTATAATTTTATTTTAAGAAAGAAAAAGGTATGAATGAAGATAAAGTTTGCTCATTCTCACTCAGAATATTCWGTACATTATTCTGAATTATTGTAATTGCAGAAGGCCTCAAGATTAAATTCTGAATTTCTTCCAATGACATGCACATTTGATAGCATTAGGAGTTTTTGATTTTATGGTCTTGGGAAGCTTAAATTTTATTAAAATTTTATTAACCAAAGATTTTCTCAATGTAATTGAATAGCTGAAAACACTTGAAGCTTTGCTGAATTAACAGAGATTAGAACCATGCATAAAATTTAAAATTTAATTAATAATTGAAATAAGATTTCACTTTATTTTTTTTTACTTGAAATAAAACAAAACCAGGATTGACAGTTTATATTTACTTGYCCAACAGTATATTGTTCCCATCTTCAGCTCAGTTTTTTTCTGCACAGATATTTATAGGAAATATTGCCTTGGCCCAGACCTTTTATGCTTTATGTTATAGTTTTGTTTCCAGATTCTATGAATCAGCACTTTTCCAATAAGAAATAGACCTCTAAATCATCATACAAATTGATGTGCTAGTAGTATCTTAGTACTGCTATGTTTATAAAATATTTTGCTACCTGTTATGGTAAAAATATAAAAGTGGAAGATCTTTTTTTAAGGTTGGTTTTTTTTTACTCCCCAAGAAAGTATTCTGGTTTAACTCAGTGGGTAGCTAAACATCACATGGTTGCTTGTGATGTCTCCTCTTGTGAGATGGGAGAGAGAATGGGAAGGTAGAAGTTARAAAACTCATGGGTTAAAACAAACAAAGTATAATAGCCTAACCAAAAGCCACACGTGCGAGCAAAGCAGATCATGGAATTCATTTGTCATTTCTCATGGGCAGGCAGGTGTTCAGCCATCTCCAGGAGAGCCAGGCTACATCACATGTAACAATGACTTGGGTGGAAAAATGCCATCACTCCAAAYRYCCCTCCTTCCTTCTTTCCSCTGCTTTGTATASTGAGCATGATACAATATATTATGGAATAYTCTTTTGGTCACTTGGAGTCAGCTGTCCTCTCCGTGACCTTTCRTAAATCTAAGTACCTCCAGCTTATTCACTAGTGGAGTTTTGTGGTAAGATGGATAGTGTGAGGAGACAGAGTTAGTACTAAAGGTAATCTTATGGCCAATGCATTGCAGCTGTGTTAATTATCCTAGAGTGGGAACAGCCTTGTTCTCCCAGCTATGGGTGTGATAAAGAGTGAGCTGGCTGGGAGGGGCTYAGTTGCAGCTGCAGCTCAGTTGGAGTCACTTGGAATCTGCTGCTGCGTAGATCCAGGGACAGGAGGTGGTGTAAGGGACAGATAAGGTAAGACTTTGTACCAGGGACAGGATGGAGTGAACTGGTGCTGTGAGAAGGAAGAGAACTGATTGACCTGATTGACTGGGTGCTGGCATAAATGGATCAACCCTAAGAGCTGCTTGGAGGTGCCTTTGGGAAACAGGATAAAGACTTGAATAACAAGGTGTTGGTGTGTGAAGCCTTCTGATAAGCATGAAAGACTGATAGATAATAAAGTCCTGAYACTTGGAGCCCTCTGAAAGTTTTTAATGAAGCACTTTGTGTATTTTGACTGTCTTGACTTCCACAGAGTTTACATGTATCATTCTGTTGTACAAATTTTTCAACTTGTGGAAARGCTAAATTACTTACTAATGTGGTAAGGTCTAGTGCTATATCCTTTAAAAACAAATATGACATCTTCATAATCATCTATCTGTTACTCAGAGCAATGTGTTACTTGCCAATAACATATGTGAAAGATAATTTCAGATTTTAGAAGTAAATGTTACTTTTTAGCTGTTACATGCATAAGAATGCAAGTGTACGCAATTAACAAAGAAACACTCTGTACAATCTGCAAATCACAGACAGTTCCAATATTCTTTATTTTTTGCTTTACCAGATCCACCAATCAGACCCTGACTAACAAGTTGAAGCATGTGTGAGTATCACAGTTTAGAAAGTGTAAAATAATAGTTTTATGTGATGAGATTCCTCAGAAGAAAGAAAAAAAATGCTTAATTAAAAAAAAATTATTTAATTTGTTAAGATCTTTAGAATAATTTCTGTTGGTTTATGGCAGTTTTTATGGTGGGCATCAGAAGTTTTGAAATAAATGTTTACCCTGGACTGTGAAAAACCCCTACCAAAGCCTTTGAAAAATAGACTTATACTGAAGTAATTTATTCTCAGTTGAAATGGCCAGGTTTCAGATTCTTCCATTTTTCTACTTTACTTTATAATTCTCTCATTAGCATATCTGTGCTGAATCTCAGAAAACTTCATACTGAAAATAACTTCAAAATCAACATGTGTATGCTTGTTCTAGCTTTGTCAGAGCAGAAATGTTTCAGCAGGAAAAAGCTTAGAAAGAAATGGCTTGATCCACTTTGGTTCTTCCATATCGCAGTAATTAACTTCAAATGATATGGCGATAAAAGATTTATAGACTTTAARCTTGTGACTATTGGCCCATCATGAAAAAAGTAATTGCTACCATAAGTCACAAAGCTGACTAAGGATGCCCTGGTCTGCCACAGAGTGTTGTTCTGGGCTTAGTAAATGGACATCTGAGATACATGAAACACTCCAAAAACAGCCTGAGAATGCCTGATTTCTTTCCAGAGAATTCCTGGAGTAYTGTCCCTGTTTTTTCTAAGGACAAACTACAGATGTAGTTGTTGAAATTGCCTCAAGACAGTAATTCCACCAGGAGTCACAAATAGAATGTCAAAGTTCTGCTTTTGCTCAGAGACATAGAAATTTTTCGTCAACTGAGTAGAAAAAAAAAAAAAAAGTTGTCAGGCATATAGGTATAGTCAAATAGATATCAAAAAAAAAATTTGAAAAAATTTGAATATGTGCAAAAATATGTTACTCTGTATATTATTGTTTTTTGAGAGTACTATTCCTAGACCCTAGGACATTAATGTAYTCAGTCAGTCTAAATCAGCAAGATGTATGACTATGTTGTGATAGTAAAACACTAAACTGCGCCATCAAGAAGACAACTTAAAGGCTACTAAAAATATCYGAAAACCAAAGCAATACAAGCCTAAAATAAAACTAAGAAAATRCACAAAACCACAGACAATCTGAAAAAAAAAAATCTCCTCTTGGAAAACCTTGYTACTTTAGTAGCAAGGATCACATCCTTGTTATATCTGAACTCCTGGCAAACCAGTGTCTTGTTGACAGGATATAGTATGAATAAATTGTGAGTTTCAGAGTTTCAAAATGTCTGCAGTGAGGACTATAATACTAACTGCAAATCATATTAGAAACAGTCCCCAATACAAATCAGTCTACTCAATATTTATGAAACTGAGTATTTGGTTTATCACTGGCAGATTTATTTCACAAGAAAATTGGAAAACTTAGTAAAAATAATTTCACTGTCAAACACCAACCAATTTATATCCATAGTTTAATGACTCTTTCAATCAATCATCACATTGCTGTATTTGTGTACACACACGTATTTGTCTTCTTTTGTATTAATGCACAGTATTTAGCAATAACACAAACACGGCAACAGGTTTTTAAAAAAGAGGGTAGTTCAAAATTATGGTTGAAAACAACCAGCTGAGTAGAAAAGAAAGTAAATTTATTGTATTTGCATAAATGTTCCTTTGCTTTTCTCTTTCTGCTTTTATCAATTGCCTCTGCWAGCTGTTCCAGCAGTGCAACTGCTAGCAAGTTGTTTGTCATATTACCTAACCTAGAAATTAAGGCACTTTRTAATACCAGAAAAAAACCAACAGGAGCACCTTATAAATATTTTGTAAAGCCCAAACCATTTTTATTACCATAAATGTCACAGTGGTGTCACTAAGAAACCCTGGTGATGAGCGCWGGATAAAAGAAAAACTGTTTTTACAGCTTGCTTGTGGGAATTGGAACACAACTGAATGTTAAGTTCCCTTGGGTTATGAATAAATCTCTTTRTCAATTTTGGTGAAGGTCATTGGTATTTCCTTGCAAATATTTTTAAATGAAAAAGAGTTTTTAGGCAAAAATAATAATTCTCATTACAACTTTAAAAATCACTTTTTATATAAATGAAAGACCAAAATACTCAAACGCTAACTTCACAAGGAAATATAAGAACCAAGTAAATAATGGAATTAATTGCTTGCAAATGTCTAAAAGTAATATTTAGCTATTTGAATATTCCTAAAGTTACATTTTGGCATTTTGGATACCACTAAAAATTTAAGCATTTAAAAATACTACCTCAATTTAACAACTTCCAAAATGTCAGAATTTTTCCAACTTGAAAAAGGGAATTCAGCTTTTAATGCTCTTTGATAGCACAATATCTATCTATCAATAAGAAATGTACTGCCTTTAGAAATATGATATATGATCTGATTTACTGAAGCTTTTTTTTCTCATGAAGGGAATTGAATAGTATCACTGTGCTTTTCAGTTCACAGTGRTACTGTAATTTAAAGTTAAATGCTTCTACTGTGTATATTTGTCAAAAAGTACTGCTTTAACATCATCAGTAGTTTAAAATTTCTGTCAAATCAAACATATGTAAACAATATTCTACATTATAAAGCCAAAAACTTGTCTGTTTTCAGCAAATACCTCTGTGAGAAATAGATCCTTGTTTAATTTGCTTGTTCATAATTTACATGACAATCAAATGTACTGTGTTTGAAAGAATTGTTTTGGAGGATATCTGCCATATTCAATCTGTGACAAACTAAATTTTCTAGAAATGTTTACAAAGATGATATTTTCTCCTCTGAGCAACTTTACCTGTTCAGCAGGAAGAAATTTCTACAATGTCAGGACTGAGAGGGAGCAAGCAGGAAACTGGCAGTGGGCACAGCACAGACTTTTGGAGGTTCCTGCGGAATGACGGCTCTGCCTTTGGCAAGTTCTGAAGTCAAGCCTCAATAGTGACCATGGSGCTGTGCTGAAATGCAGGAAAACACTGAACTTGCTGAAAAATAACCTAGGCTAGACTGAGGACTGTATCAATTACTTGTGAGGAAAACACATCTTTTAGTTTAAGCTGTCACACAAAGATCTGAGATTTTCTTACATAAGTTTGTAATGCAATGAAATGCATTACATRCACCTATTTTGCTCAAGTTACCCAGACATCATCTTCAAACTTCCAGGGAGACATGGGAGGAAAAATGCTTTCAGTTCTCTGGATATCTCTGGGTAATTTTTAGCTGAACTTCCTTGAACTATCTGGAGATCTGTGCTTTGATGTTGAGGGCAGGAAGATTGAGCTCTTTATGAGGTATATGGCATATGTGGATAGGTCTCCTCATGTTTTAGCTAACACWGAATCCCTTCCTAACAGTTACTCTCTGCCTCTTCTTCCTCTTCACACTTTACCCACATTCCAGCATGGATCTTCTCCATGTCCTTCAGGAACAGTCTGCTCCAGAAAAGCTCCTCCATGGTCCACAATTTTACTAGAAAAGCTGTCCCTGTATGGYTTTCCCTCCATGGCTCACAATTCCTGAAAGCAATCTGCTCCAGCATGGGCTACAGTGTGGATATCAGCTCCACAGAGAGTTCTCCAAAATCTGCAGGGTAATCACTGTTTGTTAATTAGTTGCCTGGAGCAACTAATTTTTTCATTTAGATGTACTGGTATCTTATATTTATTGTGATCTTAGTGATTCAGGAATTATGGGATTGTTWGCAAGAAACACACAGTTTGTGTGARGAGGACACACAGACTCTTCTTGAAAAGCTGAAAACTTCCAGTTASGTATACAATTTATTGGGGTTTAACTTAATTATACAAATCAGTTAAATAATGTGGCAAATGGACTGCTGGAACATGGGGAGCAGAAAAGGAAGTCTGCAAGAGGAATGGCAATGAATCAATTAGCCTTCATGGAGAAAAGGAAAGGCAGATGAATATCATCTGTGGAAAACTGAGTAGTTCCCTGGTGCAAGATATGGAGAAAATAAGCTGTAGCAAAATTAGTACCTCTGAGCCTGTAAATATTACCATCTTCTTAATATTGCAGAACCTTATTTTAATTATGTAGGCACTGGTAAAAAAAGAAAAATCTTTCCTAGCTCCCATTTTAAACAAAGTGGTGCTGATGCTGATATTTAAGGCATGTTCAAATAAAGTGACACAGAATATTGGATTTCTTTTATAAATTAATATTTCTACCTTTTGTTCCCTCAAATCCTCTTTGCTCTAATCTCTAATAATCCAAATTTCATTGTTACATTATTTTCAGGCATTTTAGTGTAAGAAGATGACTTGTCATCAGTAAATGCAGTTTCTATGTATGATAAGTGAATGTCAGTATAGTGAGCTATAACATGCAATAATGTACAAAAATCAATAAATATGTAGTGCTCTGAGATATATGTCTGTCTATTAATTACCAGCAGAGTGACAGATTAATACTTGTTAAAATTTATTCAGTTCRTGCTATAAGATCTCAAAGTGCTAAGTAGAAAAAATGCCAACTAGAAATACCCAAGTCAGCTAAAAGATTATCAGTAAGTTTTCAAAAAGATAGAAATACTAGTCAGCAGAATAAAARCTACATTTCTGTATGATTTTGATATTTTTAAGATGAGAGTACTCCAGAGCAATTTAAGAGGACACAATATAAAATACCACCAGTAGTTAACCTGTCTACCAAGTATACAGTTTAAGCCTTACAAAATCCYATTAAGTAGTAAAAGCAGGTACCAGCCACCCAGTGTCAGGTCTCATGGGAGGAGCAGAAGAAAGTGGGGCTGTGCTTGTGGTCCCTGCAGAGAGTTCAAACTGCAAGTAGCCAAGTATAACTGTGTTGCTGCCTGCTCTGCTACCCACAGGCTTAGGCTGCAAATCTGATGGTTGTCTCTACATGGCTACAAAGTGGCCATGCAAAACTACCTGGAAGCTTGAGATCTCCAGGGATTTAGAATTATCATGTCTTTCAAAAGAATTACCATTTTATAAAGTACAAGGTGATGGTGGCCTGCTGAAAGAAAAAGGTATGCTGTAATTTCCACCCAAACTGAACTGAAAAGGAATGAAATAGTTATCCAGAGTTCAGGTAGGTTGCATGGGGTGCCAGCATGAAGAAGCCCCTCTAACACCTAAACACAGTGGTGGTTGTTACATTTTCAAGTGTGCCCAGCTAGAAGTACTTTACACGCAAGTAGCTGTGTTACAAGAGACACACAAGAGGCAGCACAGTATCAAAGAATGAGTGATAGATCAGTACTACTGACTGTGTGTTGTCCCAGGTTGAGCAATAGCCTGGCCTTAAGGCCATGCGAGGAGAAGATAAGCCTAAACTCAACCTTGAGCTGATTGACATAAGTAACCCACAAGAAGAGTTACTACTTGGGCAGAAGGAAGAACCTTCCCCTGCGAAATGGCTACCTGAAAAATAAATGCTCTGAGGGTGAAGAATGAAGACATGAGTAATACAGGAGGATTCAGGAGAAGTTGACCATGAGAACTTGATCCAATTACCCACCTACACTAAAACTAGTGCCACCAGCAAAGTATGYAAAGTAATCAGAGATTTTTTTTTGTTGAGACACATCAATGCACCCATTATCATCCAGACAATATCTCTAGAGAATTTTTTTTCTTTCTTACCAGTCCATGTARGATCCAATGATGCTGTGATTGGGAAATTTAGTGTCAGAAGTATTGATTAATATTCTCAGTTTGAGCTTATGATGTCAAATTCAGTAATTCTTTAGCTTGTTTGTTATTTCAAAATGCTCATGCTAACAACAATAAAAAGAATATATATCATTGGAATATTACAAGCTTTCCAAACACATTTGGAAACACAGACATGTTTTTTACCTAGGAGACACATATATAGACACATATACAGGCAGGTTTTTTACCTGGAACACCTTCCACATAATCATAAATTGGTAATTTATTGTGTTTTGGATCATTGTATTTTTTAATGTATATTGATACATGTGGAAATAATGATAAAATCCTAGGATGGTTTGGGTTGAAAGGGACRTTAATCTTGTTGCAGTCCCCATGCCCAGTGGAATGGCAGGGTAGTATTCCACTAGGCCATGCTGCTCAGAGCCCCATCCAAACTGGCCTTAAAATCAACTAAACTTAATTTAACTTTAACCATCTTCCACCTGGAGCAGCTCTGAGCCCAGGTTGAGCTACCCCGAATGAGACTGAGGGGTGGATGGAGGTGAAAGCTGCATCTACTGACAGAGCTATCATGACCCTGGCAGCTGTTCCTGCTTTCCCCCACTCCCGCCATGTGGCCTCAGAGTCTTCTGAGAGCTGCTGCTGCCYGGCCGAGAGCAGGTGACCATCTGTGGACCCAAGCAAAAGTTAACTCTTTCTCTGCCAAGGTGAAGCYTGCAGAACATTGATCCTCTCTAGGGTGGAGAGAAAGTTATAGTAGGGACATTTCTATTTAGGCCGCATGAAGATACTGAGAGCTGTTAAAGAGATGTTGTGTCTCAAGAGATGGGGAGATGAGAAGACACCTTAGGCTAAAATCTTTTGTGAATTGTGGTAACAGACTATAATATGCTAGAATACATATCTTTAAACCATGGAAAACATGAACTGGGGAAATGACTGTTCAGATTGGTGGTTTTTGAGCAAAGGTATTTGTAATGGACTAAGTGAAGCAGAGACTTTGTGTTCCCTTGAGGTATTAGAGCAGGATGCTTGATGTGATGAAGTCCTCTGCGCCAGTGCTTTGAGCAGAAGTGAGAGATATTTCTGCCCTTGAACGGGATGAAGAACATCCTTTGTACTTGAACTGTTAATTTTAAAAATAACACCCCAGAATGCATAAAGTCCATGACCCAAGGACAGCTGATGAGAAAAGCTGCGTGTTATGGGAGAACCACAGAGACAGAATTTTGTTTCTGGGCGGCTGTCTTGTGTGAGAGCTAAGAGCCACAAGTAGACTGTTTCTTTCCTTGTGAAGAGTTACCATAACCAGAAGAGACTTCTCTCTCTAAAGAGACTGATGAAAGATATTTTATAAGGGGTAGAGACCTTGGGTTCTCAGTTCTTGCTTTTAGGCAATGTCTGTGAGAAGGAAAAGAAGCTGGTAGGGGAAGTGGAAGTGTTTTGAAAGTTTCACTTTGATTCTTTGTGGCTTTTTTTTTTCTCTTTCCTTTTAGTGTGTGTGGATAAAACTATCTTTATATCTTTTAAGTTTGAGCCTGCTTTGTTTTTTCTCTTATCCTATCTCACAGCAGAAAAACCCTAAAACCACCACAGTGAGTCTGCACATAAAATAATTACTTACRAGGAAACACTAGAAAACTCTTGAATGAAATAGTGGTAGTTTTTTATTAGTTTTAAAGAAATGTGGTAGCACATTTATTTTGAAGTTTTATGGTCAGTGGTTCAGCTAGCTCCCACTTCCTCATTTATGGTATATGCACAAATATTCCTTCCTTTATTTAACATTATTGTATTGGCTATTCACATAATTTAATTTTAAAAGCATTCTGATTTTGATATTGCATTCTACAAGAGTGAATGAATAAATAAGAAATGGCAACAAAAACTTAGTGGTATCTATATTACATCTTTATGGAATATGTGTTTCTTTTGTGATGGACCAGAMTAATGTATCATCTGTGGCAGCTCTTATCACAGCTACTCTGATGATGTATTAATGTAGCATATCATCATAGTGCTGTCACTGTGATAAYTTAGTAGTGTGCTACATCATCAGATTGATGATGAAGAAAACCTGTGCCCAAAACAGAGATCACAGAAGTATTTTTGAATTCTCCCAAGCTCTGTTTGTGTGTACACTTGAATAGGTCTACAGAGACAAAAGTGTTATAATAGTTTAATGTTCCCCTCCTCTACCTGTTTTCTATTTCTATTTCTATCTTCTGTTTTAGTCTCTTTCATTTCCACCCAATTTATCCTTCCAGATTATTTTTCCATTTGCGGTTTTCAGCTCCTATTCCTTCCACCTACTGCCCTTTTTCTCTTTATCCTGATATAGGATAACACAGGTCTAGGGTAGGCTATAGTCTTCCCTGTTATCCACCTGTCTCCTTTCCTGTTCTGCTTTTCCGCCATTACTTACATTGTTTATATATTTATTACTCTGGCTGTCATCCTTCTGTCATGCTAGATAATCCCTGTGGCACATATTCTACCTTTTTGAAAATGGTGAACTCTGGCTTAGAAACACATATTTCATTTGGATTATGTAACTGCCATATCATTGTCTTTTTAGTGTCTTTTCCTTCATTATCTTGTGCATATTTTCAAATGAGGTGAGATGGAAGGGGGAAGGGGGAAGGGAAGGGACCTAGATGTTCTTACAGTTSGTCACTAATTGAAATAGGAAATGAGCTGAGAAAAACTTGTTCTGTAGAAGGACAGCTTGTCCCCCTGTATTTTCTTTTGCTTTGTTTTGTCAATGAACAGCAGTTTAACTGCCATTCTTATCAAGAGTTCACAGTTCTCTAAACAGAAAGCTACAGATCTGGAATAACAAGTTGAAATATTGYCCCATGCCTTGGATACCAAGTAATTGTCACGGATAATTTTTTTTTTTATTTTTGTTTTTTGTTTATGTAAAAGATTTTATCTTGATCTCTTAAACATTAAGAGCATTTTCAAATGTAATTTGTTTTGTAATTGCAAAATCATGATAAAATCTTGATGCTATTAATGTCAACATAGACTTTTCTCATGTTCTTAACTATGTCTTTCATCATAGGAGAAAAAAACATCATGTTCCACATATGCTTTAGGAGGTGAATATATTTCGGTTGAGCAAATAATATTCTCAAGCACATTCTTACTCAGGATGTCCAGGGGCAAGTAGTGTTGTGGATATAAAATGGAATTATGACTTCTTAATGTTTTTGGTCAATTCTATAAACACTRCTTTGGAAGATATCAAGTGATCTGGTGGTGCCTGTGTTTCCTGTGTGGTTTGGAGGTTTTGGGTTTTTATCCCTCCATTTTAAGTATGTACTTTTGTAAGATTTTCTACATTCCATTGTTCAGGGAAAATAAATTTCTCTATGTTATTAATATGCTGGTTTTGTCTGGGATTATTTTYCTTCATAGTACCTAGTATGGGTCTAACTCTCCTAATTATGTCAAAAAATAGTAATTGTGGCAGGGAAATATACAGAATATCCARACTAAACAATATGATGCCAAAAGACTTTGAAATAAATTTCATAATTATTAATAACTGCACCAAAACTTCCACAAAAAACTAGATGAAAATGTCTCATTTTTTCATTCTAAAAATGTGTATTTTAAAAAACATGGCATACTAACACAAGTAATTTTCATACGATCTGTCTTAAGTTGTATAGAAAAGTAAAGGTTGGTCATAATCTTATGAAAATGCTTCTTTTTGAACATCAACATTTTCATTTTTAGATAGAATGCTATAAAAAATTTTAATTTTTCATAGATACTSAGCGTCAATCACAAAGCAAATAAAGGACACGCAAATGTCCTTCTTTCCTCTAAAACATCTGCTTATTCTCTACTAAAGGCAAAATTTTCTATTTCTTMTATTTCTCTCCTCTCTTCTCTCTCTTTTAATGATGTAAAAGAGATACAATCTCTTTTAATGATACTCTCTTATCAGTAGAGTAACTTTACAGAATAAGATRTTTAAATACAGCACAAATCACAACCATGAGAAACAAACTCTAAGTTCCACTTGATTATCTTTTAATCCGGATTTKCTTTGAAAAGTAAGAAGGTACAAAATAGAATCAGGCATTCAGTTCAGCTAGGCAGAAATGTCTTTTGATGATGCTACTATTTCTTAACTATTTCCTTACAGTCTGAACTAAAACTTGCTCTAGCCAATGAAAATTTCTAGTCAGCTTTCAATCAGACCATAGGATGGCAAAGGAATATTTTCCTAACATTTTTCCAAACTAGTTTTGGTATTTCTTTGGATTTTTCGGTCTTTCTGTTTGCCAAATATTCTTAAATCTGATCCAGGTATATTGTAATTTGTATTTCAAATAGGAGGGGGAGAAGCAATAGCACAGAAAATGTTTTCACCTATAAAACAAAAACTATATGAGAAATAAAGCACATAAAAATTGATCCAATCTGTTGGGCATTGCTTGTTCACKGATATTGAAGAATTTATTGAGGAAAGCTGTAAATAACAATGTAGTACAACTTGATGGCTTGCTCTAATGCTCTTGCTAGAGCTCASTCTCTGCATTCTTTGCTCAAACTGATGGGTAGGGGAAGTTAAAACCTGAAAACATACACTCAGGTGGCAGTGGGTCAAGTCACAGCAAATGTTCCCTTTGGCTTCCTTTCAAAAGTTTCAATAAAATGGAGTAATAAGTTTTAGAAGATTTAAAGCTTGTTGGTTCTGCACCAGACATTTTTAAGAACAAAAAGTTGACAAGATTTCTCTTTGCCTTGAAGTACTGCTCCTAAAARTAGCTTAATGTTTTCTGCATTGCCAGAAATTTGAAACTTGAATACATTCTTTACATCTTTTCATTTTCCAGGGAGCCTTTGCTGTAATGACTCTCCTGAATATTTCTTTTTCTGTTGCTTGACCCCTGATTATCACCTGACATATTACCCAGTATTAGGTAGTGAGCTCAGAAATGGTCAGAAGTGAAAATAAGGTTTAACCTTTGAAGCATGAAAGTGCAAAACTTTTTTTTGGATGGCAGTGTTTAGGCCCAAATTACGCTTTTCCTTAGAAAYGAAAATGTGCAAGAGTTAAGGTATCACATTATCTAAAYGCTTCTAAGCCTACAGTTTATTTTGATCTTCTCTTTCCTTTTCTTTTGATAATGTGGGCAGATTTACAGAGATTATAGAAGCCTAAATGAAGTAATTCTATTGTTTCTTTTCATTTCAGTAAAGGAAGCCCTAATAATAGTCTATTATCTTTTACATTATTCCCATTATTCKTTAGAAAATACTGTGCTATTCTAGGATATTGCTTTTTTTTTTACATTTAATTTATGAACTTAAATTTGTAACCCTTTTTTACTTCAGTGTGCAGCAACATATTAGTCATAAACAGTCAACAGGAAGACTTCAAAAAAGCATATATTATTGTATTCAAAGTCAAACATAAGCTCTTTATAGGGGGAAAAGCCAATAAATATTAAAGTTTATAGTTCTAGAAAAAAAAAGCAGAAAGAAAATTACATTAGATTAGGCTTCCATTTGAAATGGTATAAATGAAAATATAAGTCACTGTACAGAATACACRCATAGGAGCAAATACTGGTTGTGGYACTTTTCTTGATAGTCCTATATCCAATAGCATTGGTGTGAAACACCAGGGGGCACATCTTAACAGAAAATATAGTGTATTCTGAGATGATGCAGCCTTAATTCATGTAGTTAAGCGACAATTAGGGAATTCAGTGTAATTAAACTACTTTCACTGTGAAGTTGGGAATACAGACGGGAAGACTTGGACTAACTGCATTTTACATTGCAAGATTTTGGAATCCCAAATGGCAGTTCAGAGCAGTCAACCTGCAGTCAACCAACCTTCAGTGGTCAGTCAGCAAATTTAGTACATGGCTGAATGAAGACACTAATTAAAAAGTGCTGAGGAAAAGGACAAGATGTAAATTATGCTTCTTGAGCACTATAYCAAGAGAGGTGTTTCTTTTTGGCTTTAATTTACCAGTCAAAAAGTAGATCTATATTTTCTTAGAATTTTATTTTACAGAGAGCTTAATTGAGTATACACAGAAACATAATATCCAAACAGTGAGAAAAAGATTGTAGATAGGCAATTACTTTCTTTATTTTGGAGAATTAAAAACTCCTCTTTAACTCTGGTTAAAAAAATAAAAAACAACTAAAAACAAAACACAACAACCCAACAAAAACAAAACAAACAAACAAAGTAAAAACCACACACATACAAAAAAGAAAACTGAACCAATTCTTGTAGAAATCGGGACAATAATTGAAATCACTATGTACAGTGAGAGGAGTTCTTACAGGTTAACTTTGCTTGCTCCTAGAATAAGTTAAACTTTTTTCTAGCTGCTCTGCTGAATGCGTACTTCAAGGCACAGAGCTCATGCTTCAAAGGAATGCTCAGTGTATTAGGAGGAACACCTTCACCGGGCAGATGATAGAGCACTGGAACAGATTGCCCAGGGATGTTGTGGAGTATCACTCACTGAAGATACTCAAAAACCATCGGCCACAATCCTGTACAACATTATTCTGGAAAGACCATGCTTGAGCAGGGAGGTTGGATGAGATGACCCACTGTATTCCTTCCCAATCTGATCCAGCCTATGGTTCTGTGATTCTGCATGATTGCCCACAGCTAAAGCCCAAAGGGAGTGGAAAATTAAACCTTGGTCTTGAGAACAACCACGGAATATATTTTTTTTGCTTAGGGATGGTAGACGCACATCTGTAAGTGTAGTAGACACACAAATGAAGATTTGCCATGCCTCTGCTTGGCATCTGTCTGCTGAAAGTWGTAAATCTTGCCAAGATGAAAGTTATATGATTGGGTGAGTTCTTAATTCATATTATCAATTTTTTAAAGGAGCACATCTGGTTTGATGGCAAATATTTAGGGTGGGGATTACTCTCAAATAATTACATGTCAAATGGAGGTATATATTATAAAAGTAGAAATGGGTGCCTGAAGAATATAACTAATTTGTTTCTTTTTAATGCTGCTTTTTTGGGTTTGGTTGGGAAGGAGTTAACTTTCCCTAGAGCTGACCTCACAGCATTCTGCTCTGGTTGTAGCTAAAACAACCAAGATAAGACACCAGACTTTTAGCTACTGCTGCACAGCATCAAGGCTGTCTCTCCAACTCGCTAGCACCACCAAAGGCCAGCAGAGCAGGGTTGGGTAGGAAGATTTAAGGAGTGGCTGTGTGGGAGGTCTGGTAGTAGCTTCAGTTTGGGAACCTTGACAGAGACTGACCAAAGGGATATTCCATGCCATGATGTCATGCCCAGCATTAAAAAATAAGAGAAAGAAGAAGGAGGGAATATTATTTATGAAGGTGTTTGKCTTCCAAAGCAGCTGCCATGGGTACTGCGGGCCTACCTCCCAGGAACTGCTGGACACAACCATCTATAAGGAAGCGGAGAATAAGTTTCTTTTTTGGCTTTACCTTTCCATTCAGTCTTTCCTTCTCTTAATTAAACATCTTTTATCTACACTGAAGACTTTTTAAATCTTATTTTCTCCACCTGTCCTGTGAAGTCAAGGTCAATCGACTACAGTGTCTTAAGGTAAGCTGAAACTCATATATTCCGTTTCTCAATACTAGCTATGAGAGGGAGCTAGGATAATATATGTAAAGATACAGGATATTTCACCAGATTAATACYTACACTTTTTTCTTTAAAATTCAAAATATTTTTCAAAGATGACAAATACTGGAGCCTTTTCTTTTTTAAAAAATAAAGTATAAGGGGATTAAAACAACCAAAGAAAAAGAACCAATTTAACCATGAAAATGAAGTTATTAGGATAATTAATTTCAAATTCTAGATCTTACATTAAAAAAAATGATTCTTGTTATTTTTATTAGGGCAGCTCAACTTATGCATCTCATTGGGATTGATACTGGTTTTTTTCAGTAACTGAGGCTGTTTCAATTTATACAATTAAAAAATCCTCTTAGGAAAGAGTTAAGAGGTATATGTATCCAATATATTTTTCTATCCATCATTATGCAAGGTTTTTCTTGGAAAAGTTATCATCTACAGCAAACTCATTGATATTGTCCATGTTATTCCAAGTGATTTCTGCATGACAAGACTTTGCTCACATTTATGCTTGCATGGCTACTTTTTTTCCCATGCAAGGTATTTTCAAACCAGAACAGCACCCATCACATTTGATTTAATGAAATAATAAAACAGCTTAGAAGAAAATGAAGAAAATGTTTTTATTTATTCCTCAAAAATATTACACGCAATATAAAAATGTTGGGGGATGTTTTTGAAGTAATACCATGCCACTGATAAAATAGAGTATGTTCTACAAGAGTAAATATTAAGGGGTTTGAATGATAATGATGTACATCCTTGTAAAGCCATTTTTCTTATATCCTTACATTTCTCTTTTTTTGTTTGTTTGTTTTGTCTTTGTTTTTTGTTTGTTTGTTCTGTAGAATAATGAAGAGAACACCAATGTGTACCAGTATTTACAGAGATACGATTATTTCTTCTTAGCACATACTATGGTGTTATGGTTTGGATTTGTTCTGAAAAAAGGATTGAGAGAACGCTGATGTTCCACTCATTATTCCTGCACAACATCAAGGCTGTCTCTGTTTCCCACACAGCCTGGCCAGTGAAGAGCCTGAAGGGGCTCAAGAAGCTGGGAGGGGACACAGCTGGGACAGCTGATCCCAACTGATCAAGGGAATATTGCATACCATAGTGTCATCCTCAGCAAGTGAAAGGCAGGGGAAGAAGGGGGAAGCAGGGGCATTTGGAGTGGTGGTGTTTGACTTCCCAAGTCACCATTACACATGATGTGGCCTGGCTTTCCTGGAAGTGCCTGAGTACCTGTCTGCCCTTGGGAAGCAGTGAATGAGCTCCTTGCTTTGCTTTGCCTGTGGACTTATCTTCTGTTTTGCCTATTGAACTTTCTTTATTTCAACCATATTTATTGTATTTATATTTGTCATTCTCTACTTCATCTAATGTACACTTGAATCACTGTCATGTTAATGTTTTAGATTTGCTCTTTCACTTCATATGAAGAGCAAATCAAATCTTGTGTATTTGAGCCTGAACTCCTAAAACTGTCAATGTAGCTATAAGACTAGCTCTTCATTTCATATTCAGATGAATTTATTTGCCTTGGGATGGCTGACCTGAAACAGAGACTGGACAGAACTAGAGAATAAAACAAATATTTATTAAAAGGCCCCCAGGATACCCCGGGACATCCAAACCAGCCCCGACAGCCCTTCCAAAAACTCCCGCTCTCCCCCGAGAGACCTCGGCCGCACTCCCTGTCCCCTTGGGTCTATTTGCATATTGGGTTTAATTGTCCAATTACAACTCCAGGCTGTGAAGTCTCATCCTTCTTGTTTTTCTCTTCAGTCCATCGTTGTTGATGCTTTTGGGCCAGAAAGTTGTCCTTGGTTTCCAGCAGGAAAGGATTTGTTTTGTCTACCTACTACCTACTAGCACTTAATATGAAGCTTAAAACTACACCTGAAACAGCACAGAATCTGGAAAACATAAAAGCTAAAACTAAAGGCATCATAACTTTCATGGTTTGAAGCCATTTATTATTTGCTAGCATATAGGGTACCTCAGTCTGGGTTGCCAGATAAAATACCTATAAAATAATCATGCCTTCCTATAGCAACAGGTAAAGTTCAGGTATGAAACACTTGAAGATTTCAAATTATACTGACATCAAGATTTAAGCACCTAAATTTCAACACTAGATTATATTTAGATATTTAAATTACAAAAACTTGAAATTAATTGCCACAATTCGTATTTAGTTTCTTTTTCTGAAAAATAATAATGAGGTAGTTCTTCCCRCTGTTATCTTCAAGCAATAATTTGAATTGAAGAAAAAATACATATGTATGAAAATATTCACCCGTGAGACCTTCAGAATTCAGCAATAAATATGCATGCTATTGCTCTCTCTTTTCTAAGGGATGACACCAGAAACTAAAACACATTTATTTTTAATGGAATACATGCTCTAAATTACTCTACTTTAAGAAATGGAACTTTCATGAGTACGTTTGTACTCCTTTAAGCTTCTAATTGCTCAAGGTTATGACGTGATAGCAATTATTTAGTAATTAGCTTTTTTCCAGTATTCTATGCCCTGCCATTGAAAAAATGCTTGTTTTCCTTCTTTTCATGAATGCAACACTTACTCAGATAGAGGTTTATGTGAAACATTTCAATTGAAAATAGATTATAATGAGAATATATTTGCTTAGAAATAGGAAGTCACATAGTTGTATTAATGCTTCATTGTTTGTTGTATGTAATAAATAAATGATAGCCCTTCCATGCAAAAAAAAAAAAAATGGAAACAACTTTGACGTAAACCCATGTTTATTTCTCATAGTGATGTGATAATGTAATTAGATATATCTCTTCATTGTTGAAAGGTTTTAGACAATCTGTACTTTAGAAACATCATTTGGCATCACTTGGCCTTGTAAAGGTAATTTCAAAATGAGTTTATGATTAAATAAGATGTTTAGTACTTTGGAAAAAAAAATATATTCCAGTAGTGAATTTTAAAAGTTTAACTTTTTTGTTTCACATTCCTGCTCATACAGTGAAAAGTTCTGAAAAGTTTCTCATTACATACAAAACATTCCAAGACATAATAAAAAAACAATTTTTCTTTTTTAAATTTTGAATTATTTTAATGTTTATAAATAAAAATTTAATCAGAAGAATTTATATAGATAGTACAAAAGCCCTTGTTTCTTAAGTACGCTGTTGCGAATCCTGATAATTTCACAGATTTAGCAATATACAGATTGCTCACTTTTGCTTTGTGTTTCTCTCCATGTGAGATGAGTAACAATATTTTAAAGTCTAAAATGCTGGGTCTGTACTATGCCAAGGAAAAGCAACCTGCATTTATTCCTCTTCAAAAATGTTCAGGATTCTGTGTTGCATCTCTAATAAAAAGACTTACCAGAACTGTAAAGGAAAGATTTTGCAACTTGTTCAAACAAGTGGAAATGTATTTTGCAAATAGGGTGAGTCAGTTAACACTGATAAGATTGCAGAACCTGTCTGAGACAAGAACTGTGCTGTCTGTTTGCTTCTTGAATTTAGGGTGTTTATGTTTTTCCTTCTGCAGTTTTCTTTTAAAAATGTCTATGTACCTTTACATAATTCCTTTAGCATAGTATTTTCTTAAAGAAATTTAAACCTCTTGTCTTCTCTCAGCAGATAAATGGATTCAAGCTCAAGCTCTTCCCTGTATTATGCATGCCATAAATGTATTAGCCTTTTGTTAATTATACTTTTCATATAAATTCTGGATTAGACCTGAAAAACTGAGTTGAGATTAATTTTCTAGATATTTTTGTTTACATTAAAGTGTGCTTAAAATTACTAAAAATCAGTAGAAACATAACCACTACAGACTGAAAGGGCAGCAAGGAGCAAAATAGCTTTGAGAGGATGAATACAATTAATATTGTTTTATGAAAAGTATTTCAGATAATTCTTTCTTTTAGCTTTTAATTTTTAAAATACATTTTTGGAATTATTTTTATCTTAGTATTGTTACATATTATTTTAAAAAATTAAATATTGTTATTAGAGTCTGTATTTTTTTGTTTCTGTCAAAGTATTACGAAGTGCTTTCATATTGTATTTCTTTTAGTCTATCTATTAAAGCATTCTGAGTAACCAGTAGTCAGAAATTCAATCAAAGCACAGGATTAAATCTTCAAACTACAGCAATCCTAATGTCTAGAATAAGATAATAAAATAAAATATCAATAGTAGGACAGATTAAATATTACTTACAAATGATAGAATTGAGAAAAATAATGTACTGTATTGAAAATGACAAAAATTCCCCAGTTGGAATTTTGCTTTGAAATCAAATTTTTAATAAGTAATATTGTTAGAGGAAAGTACACCACTCAGGATTTGACAGCCCAAGAGAGATGAGGCACCATAGCCTCAGGTCCCAGCCACAGAGAGGTTTAAAATGTCCAGCAGACACAAGCACACAAATCACACATATATACACACATACACACTTACATGCATAGATGAGCAACAGCACCCATTCTCACACAGTCATTTCACTGGCATGAACATAAACAGCCCCAATGTGCTCAGCCATTCAACCTGACCTTCATTTCCAGTCACAGACTCGCTGGCCCACCTGCTCTCACTCCAACTGCTGGCAACCCAGACTCCATAAATACACACATATATGAGAGGCCCTTATTGGGAAACAGTGAAAGCAGAGATCAGCTCTCACCCTTATACACACACAGGACCAAGAATCCTCACCCAGGTTGAAGTGAGAAAGGAATTTAATTGGAAGACATGACAGGTGTCTCTGATCTGGCACAGGGCATAGCCAGACAAGTACATGGACCAGCTACTCCCTTTTATTCCCTTATCCTTCTGTTTTCCACGATTGTTAGTCCTCAAATAATCTAATCCTCTCCCTTTTACTGCCATTGGTACCTCCTCTAAATATCCCAAAATGAGTATTTTGCCATCCCAAAGTTCTCTTCCACTGTATCTTATAAAGGTCCCCAGCACCTGAACCCCCATGAGTCTGAAAAGTGTTCTGGAGAATCTCTCCCCTTGACTCCTCCTGATGGATTTCACACTTAGATACTTAGGCTGAGGCTATTATGTTAGGTTTCCAGCTTGCCATTGTTCTTCCCTGTTCTTCTCTGRACTTGCGAAGATGGACCTTGGGTGGGCTGATGACTCCTGTGACAGGACTGGGAAGAGCCAGGCAGAGTATGTTTGGGGCTCCTCATCTGCCATAGTCTCTTGTGTTCCTTCGTGGGTGTGGAGACAAGCTTTTTTAACCACAAAACCTACCAAATATCTTTCTAGAAAATTTAATTTTCAATGTCACTTTAAATAAATAAAATAAAAAMCCATTATTGTCTTTTGACCAATTCTGGATATTAACAATTATTTTGGAATATTATAAAAAAGTTAAATTTATTTTGAAGATTCCTTTGGGCACTAAAGTGAATGACAGCAGAGACAGTAATTAGTAGACAGTATACCACCACTTTTGACAGTCTGAAGTGAGACTCAAACATTGCTAGAAGCCTCTAGGACTGTGAGAAATAAATCACATCAAGTAAAAGAAAAGCCAGTGCAGATAGCAGCTGTGGAAAAAATATGTGTTGTGGCTTATTTCAATTAGAGTCACACAGATGAAAGTGAGAAAGGTTGGACTGATTGCAATTCAAAGAGATAGGAATTTAAACAACTTCAGTCTCCAGTGAAGCATTAAAAGATAACTGAAAAGCACATTTTTAAGAGAAACATCTGTGGTAGAACCACCATGGATTCAATTTCAGCACTGCAGCCTGTATTTCTAAAGTGGTAAAATGAATATAACCTTAAACAACTAAACTGAGTTTTAAAAGTTCACAGGAAAAAATGTGGGTTGACACAGATTGATCTGGTAGGTGAAGGGTGCCTATAGCTCTGTCTTGGTGAGCTCATTGGGAAATAATTACATCAGAAGTAGATCCCAAACAGCAGTTTTGATCTGATGCATTTTGCAGACCTATAACATCAGCAATATTTTATTTTATGGAGAGACATTTGTGAAAGTATTGATGTCAATGGAAAAAATTAGTTAGAAAAATAGCTGGGATCAAAATGCTGCTACCAGTCAAGGATGTTTCATGATTGTGAACAGAAAGCACTATTTTTTTACATTTAATTAATTAGACACTTATACTCTAGAAGTCATGATAATGAACAGACTTGAACTTACACTCTGTTCTGTTCTGTTTATAAAATAAGTACACATGAAACAAATCCCATTGAGTGCTATGCCTCTAGCAACCCAAGGCTTGCTTCTTCCTATGGCGTGATTACTTATTCCTAGCTACTTTTTGAAGGAAGCCTTTAAAACCTGAGAGCTCCTTTTCCTTTAGGGAAGGAAAAAAAAAAAAAAGGTAACGTCAAAGAGCGAAGGAAGATGTCTTTCCAAAGGCATCACAAATGCAAAATATATCCAGTAGGTCTGAGGATATGTATAAATTTACATGGGACCTGTTGAAGAAAAATGACAGTGTAAAATTTTTYTGAGGCAATATTACATTTTAGTCACTACCCAATCTGATCTGGTATTTTCAAAAAWATATATATATATTGTTTAGGTAATTCTCCTTAAAAAGAGATTAAACAGGTAGATAATGCAATTAACTCAGGTCTGACACCCTGAGCATGCACAGAACACATTGGCCAGCATGGAAAAGCTGTAGACATGGATCTGCACATGYAAACAGACTGTGGGACTGACTGTATCATTGCTGGTCTTTGTCTTTGAAGGGTGTGTTTGGAACAATTTTCTAAAGAATGTCAAGGAGTCAAATCAAAAAGTTGCTGTGTCTGCATTTCCAGTTGTCAGTCATTCCTTTCAGCTGAGATTGGTGACTGGCCATGTTAATATTTTAATCTATTCCAAATAAAATCAGATCAATTTAAACTACCGGAGWAATTACTTGTAACTGTACTTCAGAGAATACAAACTAGCATATGGATATGTCTTGTAAGGCAAGCAACAGATAGGATAAGATACTAAAGGAAAATATTCTCCTTTAATATTCCACTTATCCTAACTTATTTGTCTAGTGCTTAAAGTGCTTACCAGTAGGAAACGTAATCTTTGGCATGTGTATTTTGTTCAATATCTTTCAAGAATAAAAAAAAAAAAAAAAAAAAAAAAAAAACAAGCAAAAAATCGGTAGAGCAATTCTTGTTTGTTTAAGAATAGTCCAGGAAAACAGACTTCTTTGTCCAAGTGAATATCCTGAACATATGTCTGAAGAGTTTCACTCTCACTTTCTTTCCAAGGACTACCTTTTAATCTTTGCCACAGGTGTGAATCCTAATGACTTGGATGGGAGAAAGTGAGATTCTTTGTACTGTCATATTTAACTAGAGTGAGCTGCAGACTAATATTTAAAGTATGGTGTTAAGGAGAGCCTGGAGATGTGAAAAGATTTAGCAGAGTTTTTTTTAATGAATTCTCTAACATCTGAGGCTCTTCATAAAATAAATAAATATTACTGGTTCTTGTTGAAAAAGTGGTTTATGTTGAAAAAATGAAAAATCCTTCCTTTAGAAAAAGAAACTTACAAAGAAAATTTTAAATGAGGATAAAGTGCAAACTGGCCAGATTTATGAGTTTTTAACTAGATTTAGTGGGAGGTGAAGATGAGGGATGGAGTTTTGAGTAACAAAGACGCAAGCCCTCCTGACATTTTAGGAATCAAGAGGGAAAAACTATTGTGCARTGCTTCAAAGGAATTAGGACATGTTCCTCTAAGAAGCTAACAAATGATACCCAGCTCTGCATCAATGCATGATAACAACCAGGAGTTGGTAGCCACTGTCCATCTAGAAACATGATCTATCTCCTATCAATGAAAAAGTGCTGGAATGAATTGAATTACTGAAACACTACAATAAACAGCTATAAACCATTCAGAACAGACAGGGAAGGAAGGAGAGGCAGTGGGGGTTTTCTTTTTGTAGAAAAATGGACTGCATGGAGTAACCTTTCAAAAAACAGTAATGAACAGGTTAAGAGATTATGGGTGAAAATTAGAGGCCAAGACAACAAAGGAAACCTCACATTTGGTGTTTGCTTTAGGCCACTCAGCAAAAGGGGTCTGCTAGATGAAGAGGATTTTACCTCAGTTAATTKGAACAAAACAATTACATTACTTTCATGTAATTTTTTTTGTGTGTGTTACTGAAAAGCACACTGTCAATACCTGTCAATATGATATAAAATATATGGTCTTGAAGATAAGTGAAAGCTGTAAATCTAAGAGTCAAATATCTAGTGATGAAAATACTAGCAAGTCTTCCTAGACCTGCCATTCTTCCCAAGTATATGCAGAGTTTTGGTAGAAGTAACACAGAAAACTTAAAAGATTGAAAATATACGGTTTATGTAAGTAAATTATGCACAAAACATTACAATCCTCTGTCTTTTGGACTTTGTYGTTTTCCCATTAAAGTKWMACTTTAATGGGAAAACAAATGAATTCTTAGCCTTTTCTTTAAATGTAGCTACCTGTAATTTTTTTTTTCCAGAACTGGCAAGAATTTAATTAATAATGTAATGGCAAATCAGAACAACTATATCTGACAGACAGCAGCAGATCTTCTACCTAAAATCTAGTTCTCTTGCTTTCAATAGAAAAAATGGCAAAAAACCCCAAAATATTTAATTTGGACAATGACCCAAATGTGCAAGGGACAAATGAAGCAGATTAACTGTTGCTATCCTTCATCTGTATTAACTAGTTAGAAGTTTTACAGTATGAGCCTRGAAAGCAGCCTTATGGGGTTTTGCAGGACCAGGCAGCAAAGAYAGATGATAACAAAATGACATGATAAAAAGTTGCAGCTTTTGCTAATGTCATGTCTACAGATTCCTTCTTKAACATTAAGGGAAATTAATCACCACAGGGCATGGCATTTCTGATTCCCTACTAGGAAACAGCAGTATCTCAGGAGGAGATAAAATGGTAGAAATGGGGGTTAGATAGATAGCAGAGACCTACTTTATGACGACTTATATAAAACTGTCATTTAGTCACATTTTTYCCTTCCTTTTATATAGTACTGAAAGTAAATATACTTTAGAGTTTCATGACATTTTAATGTCATGGGGTTTTTGTGGGGGCATTTTTTTTTTTGCTTCTTGTTTGGTTGGTTGGTTTTTTGCTTGTTTTTGTTTGGGTTTTTTTCTTTTTTTTTCTGAGCATCAGAAATGGACTTCATTCATTCATTCATGCTCAGAAACAGCAAAAATCAGGTAATGCATGGTACAGTGAAGTGTCATGCAACAGTACAAAAACCACTTCACCAAGAAGCTAGAATCACATGAAATATTTAATATAACTTATGGGACTTTTAGCCCAATTCATGAGTACCAAAATTCTTATAGCACTTTTTACACCCCCTGGCTGGAATAAAAAAGAAATAATTTTTCATTTAAGGCTCTTTAGGATGCAAGTCACAGAAGACTGAGAATTCCAATTCACATCACTATATACTAGGTTATTTTGGTAAGTAGTCATGATARAAAACATTTTAAAACAACCCATGGGCCACTGTAAGTGGCATATAAAAGAGAAATCACAAGCAGGAAAATGTCTTGCTGCAACTTGAATCACAGTAGTCTATTGAATACATGTTTATCACAAGTGCCTTTTAAAAWTTTTCTTTGGGAAAAAATACATCTGAACTTACACTACATGACTGCCAGCAATTTCAAGAATATCTATTCATTCAACTGTAATATTCACATCAACATCTGCAGAGCAATCCCTACTGTTCATTTTCATGGAATAAGCAGTGTAGGCATAAACACCAACATCAAGTGCTGGATGTTAAGTTAATTAACCTCTACACCTATAAATGAATAGGAAGATTTTTGCTGGCAAAATATATCCCTTATTTACCAGTATCATTCAACAAATTCAGCAATAACATTAGTAAATTTACGTTTGATTGCTTTGAGTGTTATTTTCTCCCAATTTATTTCTTTTCTTATGTGTTCTGATGTGGGTCTGTACATTCAAGATATTTTAATTATCCATATGCTTGGTACCCTAAATCTCTGTTCTGTGATGAATTTGCAGTATTTCTTCATGAACTTCAAGSTGAGAAATTGTTCTTTGTATTCAGCTGAATGCCTGCTGACTGGTGAAGTGGGCCTTAGACTTGGTTGCTGAGTTGGTTTCCTCCAAGCTATAATGTTCATTTTTCACTTGTAAAAGATCCCCTTGCTTCCATAGTGAGGACACTTATGATACTATTCTTTATATCCTTACCTCTGTATTACTAAGAGGAAAGCATGCAGATTCACAATCTGTGAGCCACGGTGTCATAAGATTCTTCTGCAAGGGCAAGTATTTAATTCTTCATAGAATTCAATTCCATTTCATAACAATAGACAATGGGTAGATTCACAAAATATGTTAGCAGGAGCAAAAAAAATCTCAGTGCCTAAACTTTTTTAGTTTTGCAAGGTTGAGTCAGAATTTAAATGTTTCATTAATATAATGCACTGAATAATTGATTATACAGTACCAACACCCAAAAATATTCTATGTTTAGTTGCTGTCAAAATCCTATATAMTTTCAATACTAAATAAATCAAGTGCCAGTGTGAGCTATGCTTTATGACTTTTTTTACATTTAGTTGTTACTAGCCTAGGTTTTCTTTAAGAAATTACCAACAACAAATCTCAGGCTATTGTTCTATAGTTCTCACTGCATACATGCAYAGATCCAAAGTCATATTTCTGTACTCTCATTCTCCATAATACTATTTATATAAGTACTGCCTCTTCAGAAGTTATTTTTATAGCCTAATTATTGCAATTTCTCACAGGAAAAGTTCATCTGCCAATGCAGTTGYTCAAACTGACTTCCAAATCAGAGGTTGTCATACATGCAAAATCTCCTTTCTACACTTAATTTGGAATTCTTAAGTCTATATTTTTATGTTTGCAGAAGAAAATGGTTTCTGCTATCTTTTATTTTCCCAGGACAAGTCTGCATACATATTTCAAGACTTTTTTCATGCTATAAATAACAGTTCTACCTCTGTTTCACAATACCACCTGTCAAAAATGAGTGCTTTTGTAGTTAATTGTAGACACAACAAACTAGTTGAAATTTTTGTTTCATTTGTTTTATTATCTTTCTTTTATTAAAGTGCAAAAACCTTCCYCAATGTTGTCATGTTTAGACTTGAGCTTCTTGGATATTGAAATGTTTTCAAAGTTTTTCAGCTGCTGTGTTTTGGGGATTTTTGAGAGCCCTTGAAATTGCTTAAATTTGGAAATACTTGTGCTGTCTCCTCAGTTAGCTGAGTCTTTGTGCATTCTAGAGATGACTCACAGAAGGCAATATATTTTAGTAACCAGAATAAATCTTGGATATTGACTTTACATCCTGAAGAAATCGTTGTGTGTTCCTTCAGATTTCGAAAATAAATTCAGCTAAAAACTTRTTATACCCAAGACAACAAAGCAARCCCCACCAAATAYAAGCCATATAAAACCCAGACACAGATTTACTAATCCTAAAAGATTGGTGGGGGAGGAACCTTTCATGTGTCTTGAGTCTGGAGACTAATTGGTCTAAATGYCTCTAATGTAGACATGTATTTTTAAGGTCAATATCTAGTCTTTATTTAGAGTCAGTAGAGAAAACAAGTATTTTTAGCTACATTTAATTTTTTATTTAAAGTAGATTTTAAATAATTCAGATGACTCATGGTCTAAAGTATCTATTTTTTCCTGTTGAGAGGGAAGGCCTTTTTCAGAACATTTATTTGATATCTCCACTTTTTACTATTGCCCTGTGAGGACACAMTTTTTGTGTGTTTGTGGTCTATGTTACTTWTAATAATAAAAATATTTAATTTAATTTACTATTATATAATACTCAAGTGTTTGTCTTGGTCAGTGTTGTAGGAATACAGATGGGATTCAGKTTCTTCATGCAGGAAGAGCCCCTTCTTTATTTACATAATTCATATTTACAAAACTTGTATTTATACAGTTTTCACAAACCTTGTGTTTAATTGGCTGGTGGTTTCTTACCACACAATTCCTTAGTTAAAARGTGTTTTTGTGTGTATGTGCTMAGACTCTCTCTTTCACTTAAGAGTTTACATATTTCTTTGTAGATTCTCATGAGACATCTTTTGTTATTACAAGTGCAACTTATTTTTCTTTACAAGAATGGTTTGTTATGCTGTTTTTCATTCCTCTAATTCTTCCTTATAAAAATGTAAAAGTTASTTGCTAGTTAAGCTAAAGAAGCAGGGCCTAAACTATCTTTTATAAGTATTTCTTTTATAATATCTTTACCTATATATAACAGGTCAGTTGTTTTGGACTGAAGAATTCCTCCTAGTTATAAATGAACCAGTATCTTTATTGAGTTTATATCCTGGTTCTGGCCAGGACAGGGWTAATTTTTGCAGTATCTGCAAAGGAGAGGGCATGGCTAGGACACAGGTTATTCTATACCACCTCATGTGTTTGCTGGGGGTGAGGGCAGCAGATTCTCTGTCCTGGAGAAGGAATTCTGGTTGTGTAAGTGTGGTGGAGGAAGCAATCAGGATAATCCTTGTTCTGAGCATTTTGCATGTCAATCACTCAYCTCTCTTTTGTGCATTTTTGTTATTAATTGTGTTGTTGTTAGTTTGCTTTCTCATCTCATTGCTGTTTCTGTAAATTGTTGTAATCTCAAGTTGAGATATTTATGTTTAGTGCCTCCAATTCTCTCTTCCATCCCACCACAGTGGCAAGCAGAGGGCAGAAGTGAAWAAGTGGCAGTGTGGTTTAGAAAGTACCATCCCTGAATCATGACAGCTCGTTTAAATACAGGACACAGATGCAATCATTTTATAATAAAAAAGATGCACTGAAATRAAATGAAACTTTCTGATATATATAGTAATGGGTTTATTATGGGTTTTTTTTCTTCTTTTTTGCATCAGGTGTCAAAATGTTTCCATCTTCACAAATYAGTTTTATGATGGAAAAAACCCATAAGTCTCAACTTTTTAGGCTTAAATGAGCTCTCAGAAAAATCAACTGCTGTCTTGCATATGCTACCTTCCTTCTTATGCTTTCCTTCTTATGTGACATGAAATCATACCACATGTCACATTAGGGAAGGGACATATCAATACTGTGAGACCTCTCTTCATAAAGATATAAATATATAACCAACTTTTCTCCCATTTGGCAGTCTAGAGGCTCAAATTTGTTAGATGACAGGTATTTATATCTTTATTACTAGTTTTAATATTTTATGTGGAACATCTTTATTAGTATTCACTGCCACTGCAGACATAAAAGTCCAGAACAAGTATGCATTGTGATCATATAACTTATCACCAAAAAAATAAAGGGAATGATGCACTTAGATACTACTGATTCCAGTTTGGAGTTAAAGTCAAAAAGTAAGATAACTTTCAGATGCTACATCTGCATCTCCAATGTTCTTTTAAATGTGAAACACAGTTTATATACAATATTTTTTAAAAAAATCATGGTTCTGAAATAAATCTAGATAAACAACATGGAATCAAACAGCTAGTTTTTCTTGTGTAATTAGACTCTATGTAAAAAGTAAAGGAACTTGGAAGCCCTTAGTATCAATTACTATTTGAATACATTTTAATACCTTGATGTAAAAGTAAATTATATGTTTTTCAAAAGTGTTTAAAGATAAAATGAAATATGGGCATTATGTTAAGTTGCATGCTTTTACAGTCATTAATCTTTTCTCACATATTTACCTTTAAACAAATACACAATGCCAAAATACAAGGACTTAGAACCAAACGCACCCCCCCAATTTATCCACAAGAATATTCTAAATAAACTTCTATGATCTAAATTTTTGATCTATAACTAAATTGGATAATGTAATGCAACTGTACAAGTGCTTCTAGTAATGCCAGTCAAAAAAGCACTCAAACACCATAAAATATTTTCCTAAAATGTCGCTTATGAACACTAACATGAGAGTAAAAAAACACCAAACAAAACAAAACAGAGTGCAGATGACCTTACATCCCTTCCATAAACTTCCATGTAGTGTTGAATCAGAAGGACCTCCAATTTGGGGAAGGCACATGACAGAGATCACATCCATTKAGAGTTTCCCTGGCTCTTTGGTCTTTACAATTTTGATAGAATGCTGTCAGAATAAAAGAAATTCATTTGTCATCTCCATTGGAGCACAAGGATGTCCAGACGAGAGCATCCTGCTTTATCTTAACAAAGAGAAAAGGAATTGTAGGTGGTGTGGCATCATTGCCAAGTGGGAGATGCCTGCTAATCCAAATGTAATGATCAGTTGACTACATTTATCCAGGGGCCAAGGATAATGTTTGGCACTCACAGGCCTGAATTCAAAGAGCTTTTCACAGCACCTGACTGACCTGCACGTTGACTGTTGGCTGGATCAGCATCTTCCTCATKCTCAATAGTCTTCCAGTTAGAATCACTACTGACTGTGATTCTGAAAGTCTAGGTAAGTCTTTAAAAGAATATTAATAAGGAATAAGCACAATACTTTTGGAACTACATCTCTATGAAAAGAAAAAAAAATAGTTAATTTCCTAAATATTTCTTTGATTGAGATTTCTTTAAAATTTTATTGATATCTTTGAAATCAATACCCAAATAGGGTAGGTTTTTTTCTTTTCTTTCTTTCTCTGRAATGTCTGTCCATGTCTTCTGTGGAAAGTCTATTAGAATATTTACAAAATGGAAACATATTTTTGCAGAAACAGTTCAAGTGATATATTTTTAATGTTTACTTTTGTATATTTCTTCCTGAATCTGTGCAACAGATCCAGGTTTTCAAGGAAAAATAAACCACAGGAAGTAACAAATTCCTCTGCAGGATGAAAGGGAAAATCTCTCCAAATGTAGCTGTTCTCCCTGTGAAGCTGTTTTCATTTAGCCTGAAAATCAAAGTCAGCGTAGATCGACAATATTTATAACTTTGTATTTGCTCTCCCTCATATGCTTGGTTTGATAACAAACAATGCCTCACTAGCTCAGGTTTACAACAAGCTTTAAGTTAAGTTAAGCAGTTATTAAATCAGCTTTGTTAATAAGGTTTAATAAAGTGTTGGCTGCAGTGTGTTTTAAAATACAGTCTAGATTCACTTGTATTACTCTAGCTTTTATTTCAGCACATCTCTCTGAAACCTGTGTAGTACCTTTAGCATGAATCATTGCTTCATTATTTGGCCTAAAAAAACACAATTTAAAAGCTGTTTATTTTGGTTCCTTCTTGTAACAGATCAGATTTATTTAACCAAACTGTGGAGTTTTCTTAATGCAGTGACTGGTATTCAGTTGTTTTTCTTATTTTTTTTCCAAGAGCATACAACCTTTTTACCATAGAAAATTCATGAATTACAACATTGTTTCCATCTGGAAAACCTAATTCATGGCAGTAAACATTGTAACACAGCTGTTCCTGCTCAGGGCCAATAATACTCTGTATCTATATACACTTATCTTTACATTTTATTTCAGCTTCTGTGCAACATGTGAGAGCTTAAATGTCCCTTGCTTTTACAGCAATAGAAAGAAACTATAAAACATGCCACTATTTCAAATATCAAACTGAATTCTTCTGGTAGTAAATTTTAGGTGAGAAAAGACATTACTCACCAAATAAATCTTCACTGAAGTAACTGTAATTAATATAGATTCTCATGCTCCACAGAATTGGGGTGGCTGTGTGTGAGCATTTCCATTAGATGTTAACTCCATAAATAAATTATGATCATCATATCATGTTGTAAGGACAAAAGACATTACAGTAATATAYTGAATTGGATTTGTATTTCCAAGACCAACGTGTAAAGTTCTCCATAATGAGGATTTTGCAGAAGCATACTAAGATTGCTACCGGTGAAGAGTATCCATAATAATTCCATTAAAATATAAACAATTAAACTCATCCTAAGACAACTTAGATCTCCAGATTCCATCAATCATGTTGAATGGGGTTGAAACATAACTGTATAAAATGTCTAATGACCAGGTGTCTGAAGCAGTCTTGTAAGCCTGAAGAGTCTGACACAGATCTTTAGAGCAGACTAGAGCCTTTCTGTATCACTAGCACACAGCCAGGTGGCTTACCCTAATGAGCCTCCAGTATGATGAGACCCCTATGATGAAACCAATGAACTGTGGGTTTGTTTTAATTTGAGTATCCTCATAATGTAAACTTACAACCAACAGGCATCACGTCTAGACACTTTAATTTAGGAGTATATGACCTGGAAATGAATTCCATCCTTGATTCCTGTAAACTTATTCTGGTTTTTTCCAARTATTATCTACCTTTGTTTTTTACATTATTCATGTGCTTGTATCTAAACTAGCCTCCAGGGGACTGAATTGTCTAATGCCATCAAGTTTGCACAATTAAGTGAATGACCAAGTCTAAAGATTAATGTGGAGTTTCAGATGAGCACTTGTGAGGATTATATTGGCTGATAGTCATCTTCATCTTAGCCTGGCCCTCTGTGCCAACCTGACCTTCTGACACTGAGGTGGCATTTAGAAGTAATAATCACAGCCACCAAGTAAATTGCACCCACAAAGTAATTCTAGTTCTTCTATTTCGGTAACATAAGCAGAATTACCAACTGAATCAAACAATAGGTTACTTCCCTACAAACAAGCTTTCCAAAAAGCGTTTCATCTAAATGCTTTGATAAAATACCTTTCCCCAGGACTCACAGACCCTGATCTATCATGATTAAGCATTTCCTTGAGATTTTTAGTGAAGTCTTATAAGCTCTCTTCACTTTGATACTAAAGACATTTCATGGACATGAGGGAAAATAGTGTAGTTTAAAATATGTCAAGACTGAATATTCAGTCCTTGTTAGTTTCATTGAAATGGCAAGCAATAATGGATGTGCTGTGCCTTGCTGGGACTTGAACACACTCTTTTTATGTGGAAGTGCACCTGTGATATGAAGTTAACCATAAACAATATTCATCCCTTTCTTCTCTAAGTGCCAACTTATTAGTTAAAAGCCTACTGCCATATGGTGAAGCAGTAATGACTGAGAAAGACAATAAAAGAGGGAAAAAAAGCTATTAAAGCAAGCTTCTAAAGAAAACTTTCAGAAGAAAGCTTTATGTGATGTTGGTAACAAATACTGGCATCCAAATTTGGTATTTAAGTTAAAAAAATAGGACATTATTGTGCATGGGAAAAAATATTAATAAGCAAACAAACCCAAGGAATAATTATATAATTTTCATGGTGTCCCATTCTCACAGTTTGCAATATGCTGAGAAAGCTTTTCCTCCATAAATTGAATGCCAGAAACATTGTATTGAAGTAAGACTGTTGCTTGGATTAGTTTTCCCAGCTTCATCAAATCATGATGGTAATTTTCAAATTTCAAATTAATCCCTACTGAGCGTCATGGATTAAATTGAAGATGCTGTAGCTGTGTTCTGAAAGAATTGAGCATTGAAACTTATTTTATTTGATTGGAGTTGTAATTGTATTGATTAATTAGCTTACTTGTGCCTGTACAGAGACTTTTTAGGATACTTACCTCTTTAATCTAAATTAAGTGGAAAATCTAGAATTGAACTGCCTAGGTCAGAGTGGCCACACACACTGCGAGCGGCTTCAAGTTGCATACTGAAATTACCAATTTTGATTCAAGGCTACTGTCTGTATTACAGTGCCAGTAACATATGATACTGAGGTGTTTCTCAGCTTGAAAATACCTAGTTAGCATGTCTATTTAAAAACAAATAGTTGAACAACAACACACTTGCCCAATAGGTGCAATGTTGCTTTCTGATGAAGTGGGCAAACAATCGATGCAGCTTGGCCAAAAATATCAAAAATCAGGAGGAAGTCAGTTTCTTCTTTTGTCAAAAGTCACAGCTACACAATTTGGAGAAAAATAATTTGTTTCTATTGAAATGAATAAGATGAGAGTTATCAGTTTCTATATTGTCTTATATATTTTTTATTTATTTCTTATTTTTGTTAAGTTGCCTGGGTCTTAGTTCTAAGCATACCAAACTTGATAAAAACTTTAAAAACACTATTTAGCTGCTTTCTTACATCTTTTCCAATTAATCATAGAAATCTTAGAAATCATAGATAAGCTTGAGTTGGGAAGGACCTTAAAAATCATTTTGTTTCAACCCCACCATCTTGAGAAGGGATGCTCCCCACTAGAACAGGTTGCAGTCCTTGTTTCACAAGAGCACAATCCTCTGGCACACCAGCTATTCCTCTCAGTTTGGGGTCATCTGTCAGCTTGTGGGGGGTACAGTCTGTCCCACTACCCAGATCACGAATGAAGATGATGAATAGGACCATACCCAGGATCTCTGGGGTACAGTGGCAGTTACTGGCCTTCAGCTACACCTCATGTTTCTGAGTGGYCCAGCCACTCAGCCAGTTTTCCATCTGCCTTGCCGTCTGCCCAGCCAGTCCATATACCAACAGCTTGTCTATGAGACTCTTATGAGAGGTGGAGTCAAAGGCCTCAGTGAAGTTTGGGAAGACATTATTCACTCTTCTCTCATCTATCAGGGCAGCTATTTCATTATGTAGGCTTATCAAGTAAAAGCCTGATTTCCCCTTGGTGAATACATGCTAACATTTCCTGATGATTTTTTGGCCTGGAAATGATTTTGAGGGTTAGCTAGTCCCAGGGACTAAGGTGAGACTAATTGAGATGTATTTGTTCAGTTCTTTCTTCTTCTCTTTGTTTAAGGTAAGAGTTAAGCTTCCTTTCCTTCAGTTCTCAGGCACTTCTACCAGTCACAACGATTGAGCAAATATTATTGAGGTTGTCTTTGCAATGTCATCAACCACCTTCCTCAGCACTTGTGCACTTCTCATAAGGGTCTACATATTTATGCATGTCCAGATTGTTTCAGTTAACAAATATTCTATTTAAATGTGAATCCACTCCAATTTTTTAATTCTCTGTGTTCAGAAGAAATCTGGAAGGATTGACACTGAAAAAATAATGAATTTTTATTAAATGTTAAGAGGGTTTTTTTTTCTCTCAGGGAAGAGAATTTAGGAAAAAAATTTTAAAAACTTGCTAAGTAACCTGTAAATTTACCAGCAAATCTTCCAGTGATACTGGATTATCTTTCCTTGTCTAATGAGACTATGCATAAATTATAAAAATAATATTATCTAAATTGTGATATTATAAAAAGGAGTAAACAAGAAGTATAAAAGTTAGTCTTTGGACCAAGAAGCTTCTTTTGAAGCTTCCTGTTCCTGTGGCTCTATGCATTAAGAGAAAATTAGAAAGTTCAGAAGAGAAGGATAAAAGAAGTACCTCAGATTCTCTCTGATCTGAAAGAAATGAAGGCAATACAGGGTTGAAAGAGGAAACTATTTATCTGTTGTGGATGTGTCAGCTATTCTCTCCTGGATCTCTGTAAAGTCAGTGGAAAGAAACAAATATTTTAAGGGCGTAAGTGATCTAACCTACTTTTAGATAAATCTCTTGAGATAAATCATGACCTTTGAGCACTTTTTTTCTCTCAACTGGTTATAAAAAGATCCAAGGATGACTAGCTTAGGTCTGAAGATATTTTTCTCGTACTTTTAMAGTTAGATAACTAATCCCATCTGTTTTTTTACTTCTGTGAGAAAACTCCTGAGCTGAGAYAAAAACAGCTTAATAACTGGAGCAAAAACCTTGCATGCAAGCAAAGCAAAAAAAAAGGGAATTAATCCATCACTTCACATTTGCAAGCAGGTGTTCAGCCACCTCCAGAAAAGCATGGAAAAAGGAATCCTYTGCAGGGACCTCCTTGAAGCCGTCCACCACTTAGTGGGAGATTATAAAAAAAAAAAAGCTACTTTTTACACGGGTAGATGGTGACAGGACAAGGGGGAAGAGGTTTAAACTAAAAGAGGATAGATTTAGATCAGAGGTCAGGACAAAATTGTTTACTTGGAAGTTAGTGAGGTTCTGGAACAGGTTATCCAAAGAAATAGTGTATGCCTCATCCTTGCAAGTGTTCAAGGCCAAGCTGGATGGGGCCCTGAGCAACCCAATCTAGTGAGTGGCATCCTTGCCTGTGGCAAGTGCCTTGGAACTAGATTGCCTCTGAGCATCACTGCACTGATTTTAGCCTAATCTGCTAATGGAAAACACTGTACAGGGAGACAGGTTTAAATACTATAGTATCTTCTAGTCTAGTTCCATACATSATAGCTGCAGATAAACATTGAACTTATAATTTATTATTCCAGACTTTATTTCATAATCAGTGAAACTGGACTGTTACTGACCCACTGCATATCTTATTTTCGTTTTATTCTTGCCTCTAAAATGCTTAAGCATTCTGATTAAAAACAGAAGAAAAGCAAGCAAGCAATGTTTCTTTTAAATTTAAATTTTCTGTGCAAGCAGCAAAAAAAAAAAAGTTTCAATTTAAATAAGGATATTTGTTTTCAGAAATCTGATTTTAAGGTTCTGCAGTATGGAAATCTGTGTCTTCCTTCAAATAAAAAGAGGTAAATTTTTTTAGATAAACCATCACTCTCRTTTTGAGATAGAATTAACTGTTTTATCTTTTAATGTACTGAAGRAGAATCAAAACATTATTTTAGACCATAAATGTGACCTAAGGCTACTGATCATGTATAAAATAAACCTTCCTGCAAACCTGCAGGTATCTAAGGAATTTTCACTATAGAATTCAGTGTTTTCTTTTAAACTCATGCTGAACCCTTGATTTTCTRTCCTAGTTATCTGTCATTTCAGTCTCTGCATTCTTTGCCACATGAATTCCTTTTTTCCATGACAAAGTCACTACAAAGGGAGAAGCTCTGCCCAATTTAGATAAAAGCTGTTCAGTGTCACTTGGCATCAGATTACAAGCTGGTGCTTTATCAGCATTTATATATGGATATGGATGATTCATGCTYCCAAATACTTTAAGACAGGACTTTTTAACAGTGATGTCTTGACTTTATATATTCATTTCACCAAGTTGCCCTTAATGCACTAAAATATTGTTTTACGTTTAGTGTGGATTGCCTACAATAAGGCATTTTCTACACCTAGACCTAAGAGTCTTTTCAATAGATTGGAAAATARATAGGGTGAGAATATCAGAAGAGGTAAAATCAGGTGTGCTAAGCCACATTTAGTGTTTCCTTTTCTTGATGTGTTCTTTGTCTTATTTAAATTATCTTATTTTGACCAACTCATTCTCTTTGTGATGACAGACAAATCACATATCTTTATGCTTGCATAGAGTTATTTCACTTCACAAAAATATATATAAAATGTGTGAGTACAGTCAACTGATCCATTTAGATTTATAGTGAAGTTTTTATGTGTATGCATTATGCTTATACATTTATTTTAGCTAAGTCATTAAGSTTCTCCTCTAGGAAAAAACTGAAAATTAATTACCTTCACCTCAAATAACACATTTAGTTTGATAAGTGTATGAGAACACGAAAATTGTCCTCTAACCAAGAGGGCAAGAACAGAGTTTTCATAATTTAAATGTACTCAATGATTAAATATATAAAAAACCTGCCCTTTGGTAATATTTGGTATTTGCATTTGTTTTGTTTCCTTGAATTATATTCTGCTTCTATAAAAGATGAACAGTGGACAGATTTAATCCCTGGGCAGATCAATTTCATGACTTTTCATATTCCTGCCTTATACAATCTGCCAAGGAAAAATGCAGGAATCTAAATMCCACATGCTGCAATAAGTTATTCATCAGACTCCTCAACCAGAGACTAATCTCAGTTTTTTTACACAGGAAAACAMGTCACTAAAGGATGGAAGATCTCTSGTGTTCTCCTGTTGTATGAAACAGAGTGGGATTACCAGGGATTGTGAAAACAAACTACTTCTAGATAATAAGGGTCAATCAGTATGCTACTCCTTCACCCTTTTTTTTTAATGTCTGAATAGCTTTCAGTGTTCTTCCTCAAAACCATCCTGACAGTTCTGTATTCACAAAATCACAGAATCTGTTGAGTTGGAAGGGACACACAAGCATTATCGAGTCCAACTTCAGACCCTGCACAGGACATACCCAAGAGTCACACCTTGTGCCTCAGAGCATTGTCAAAACACTTCAACTCATTAAGCTGGTGCTCTGATTGCCCTGGGGAGCCTGTTCTAGTGCCCAACCACCCTCTGGATGAAGAATCTTTTCCTAATATCCAACCTAAACATCTTCTGACACAGTATCAGGCCATTCCCTCAGTCCTGTCACTGGTCATCACAGAGAAGAGATCTGTGCCTGCCCCTCCTCTACCCCTCATGAGGAAGTTTCAGGCTGCAATGAGGTCTCACCTCAGTTGTCTCTTCTCCAGGTGGAACAGACCAAGTGACCTCAGCTGCTTCTCATACAGCTTCCCTTCCAGACCCTTCATCCTCATGGCCCTCCTTTGGACACTCTCTGACAGCTTTATACCTTTCTAATACTGTGGCACCTAAAGCTGCCCCCAGCTCTCGAGGTGAGGCCGCCCCAGTGCAGAGCAYAGCAGGACAATCCTCTCCCTTGCCTGACTGCTGATGCTGTCCCTGATKCCCCCAGGACAGGGTTGGCCCTCCTGGCTGCCAGGGCACTGCTGACTCAAATTAAACTTCCCACCAACCAGGACCTCCAGGTCACTTTACCTGACACTGCTTYCCAGCTTCTCATTCCCYAGTRAGTACATCCAGGGCTGCCCCATCCCAGGCACAGAATCTGGCACTTTCCCTTGTTGAACTTCATATGATTGTTTCRACTGAGTGATATTTGGTTATCAGTACTACTTTACATGCTAACTTTATTTTTCTCTTGGCTGGATGTATATATTTTAAGCAATCTGTCAGAAAATCAATAACATTGTAATTTCTATCAGTTGGCTGTTCTATATAAATAGCAATAAWATAAGGGTATATTGAGCACTCTATTACAGTTCCAGGATCTGAGTATTTGTCTCTCCATTACATTTAGAGGATAGAAATGAATTCTCATATTTAGCAAGTATGTTATAATTACCTGAACATTAATTATAAATAGAATTTAATAAATTTCTTTTCTGGTAACTAAAATTGAAATTTGATCACAGGATGACTCAGTCGTTCAATTAGCTATTAAMTCCAAAATATTATTATAATAACTGTTCTATACATATATTTCACTGAGAAAGAAAATTGTGTCCTATCATGATGGAAATCTGTTAGATTATAATAWATTTGGCTAATGAAACTGGGCTGCTAACAGCAGGCCATCAAAAGTTACAAAAATAATTTTCTATTGGAGACTATTGGAAATGTTTGACTAAATTTTATTACATACTTTCTACTTGTGACCCATAAGAGTATTTGGTACTGTATAATTTTGAAAATATTACTCTATTAAAAGTAGGGGAAAAAAAGGTAGATGAGACCATTAGATCATATGAAAGGAACAACAGAAATGTGAATATACAGGCCAATAATTTCTAAAAATGGTCTATGAAATTATTTTCTAAACCTGCAAGGGRAAAAAAAATTCTCAATTTATGTGTACATCTAATCTTCCACTACTAAATTAAAGCTACTGATTATGCTGTATTATTCTAAGTCAGAGTCTCATAAAAATATTTCCCCGTGAAATTAAAATCCTGACAGCTGTTTTTCTCCAGTTTGACAGTTTTTCTTGCAGGTGCAGGGATTTCTAAAAGCTTTATTTAGGGAACAGAACTTGAGGAAATATTCTATGGAAGTTTTGAAATTATGCATTTTTTACTTATTATAAATATTAATAAAATATTCACATGTGCAGAAAATAAATTATCAMAGTATCTTCTATTCCTCCCAAAAGACACTTTTAGAGAGAAGATAAAGTGAGTTAAAAAATATATTTATTTCCCACACATTTGCAGTGAAATACACTAAGCTGATACTGTAACTCAGGTTTCTGGAAGCAATGTGTGAATCTGAATCTCTAGAACACACTCACAGCTCCCTTTTTTCTTAAGTTGAGGGAAGACCAGAGATTTGTGATTAAAAAGATAGAGTGGGAAACAGTTTTTACCTCAATACAACAGTTAAATTAGTGCTCCCTATAAAGCTAAAAGATTGTAGACACATGGAGAACTGGACATGAAGAGTTCACTTCTATTGTTGATTGATTCGTATTTCAGATGGTAATGCCTGTGAGATGCCATATGTTAGGAGGACAAATACAGAGCACATACAAAACTGCAAGAAGAAACGTATCAGGTGATAATTTCCTTCACAGTCTGGAGAAGTTTGAACCCATCTTGGTTGAATGAGAATTCCCACACCCATAAAGTAAAAGTCCTTCGTAATATTCTTTAAGCTTATTTCTGCTRTCTTTGGGCAGAAAGAACAATTTCATGCAAATAATTCCGCTTTTTGTTGACTACAGAGAGCTCCTAAGTGACTAGCCAGTCAGATGAATCTGAGTTCCAGCAGTTTGAAAAATTCTTGTTTATTCTTTTTTAAGCCCACTACACTGTAGAACTGGGTGACAGTGTAAAAATGGACAGTGCTTTGAAAATAAACATTGGTAATTTTGCCTTTACTTAAACACAGAAATCCACCGTTGCATTTGACTGATTTAAAATTTGAGGAAAACATTGCTGAGTAAAGATAGGAGATAATTTAATTCTAATGTCAAAGAAACAACCACTTTTATTTTGAGATTTCTGAAATCAGCCTTAGTAAAACTAAAAACGGGAAAAACATCTTTTCTTCCATCACTTTATGACTGATTTTGAGTAATTAACTTGAGAATTGCTGCTAAAAATACAAGTTTTAAGTTATTACTGGAAAGTTAACATAAATTATTTTTGAAAAAGCTATTTCTCTGTGATGTGAAAGGTATGGGTATTTTTTTAAATTTAAATGGAAGATAAACCAACAAATTAACAGAATCATTTTACCTGACAAAAGCACTTTTTAACTTTCCGTGAAATGAAGATATCTTTCCTTTTCACAAGAGTCAGTAGCTATCAAGGTTTAAACAAATACTYTTTGATTATTTGTTACTAGAGATTTTTGTCCACCATACATCAATACCCATTATCATCCCTCTCATACTGGTTAAATTATACTTTTCTGTATTATCTTGGTAGTTGTTGAATGAATGGGATCTTTATACACCTCATGTGCTCTTTGTGCTATCTATCATCACATATCAAACACCTTTTACAGTAAGTTAATGAACAAAGCATTTTGCTTTGTTGCTATAGTAATATATTGCAAAACTATTCAGCTATGTGTTCATATATATGATATATTATTATATATGTTTTCATATATATGTTATATTATTAAGGTGAATTTTCCTTTATATTTTATAATGTTTTACAGTGTATATGAATAAAATAAGTTTCAAAAYATCATAAAAAATTTCCAAGGTATCTCAGCTTCAGACATCAACAAAGTAATTATAAACTCAATTTATATCCACAAAAATCCAGGTGAGCTTTAAAAATAATTTCAATTTTGCAAAATTAAATAGTATACAACAATTAAATTGACTGATTCATTAAAAATTAACAAATAAAACCAACAGAAAAAAAACCAGTGAAATCATCTGAAAAGACAAAAACCATGTCATACAACTCACCTTTTTATCTTCAAATCATTCTTCATTATAATTTTCTACTTTCATATTTCTAAAGCAGATGGCAGATTACAACACCCAGGGTTGTTCTTGCATGATAATTTCCTTCTGTAGAACTTTGATAACAAAAGCTACTTGTTCACAATTGTAAACATTCAGAACTCATTGTCACTGTATACTAAATCGTTTTTTGAGATTATGTTGTAACTATTAAACTATGACTTATTACTTAAGATAGAAGAATGGAACATATTTCTAGCATAAATACTGTGATTTAAATTAACAACTTCGCTTCAARTAAAGGATGGTTGAGAAAGGGAAATTTCTAAGGGGATTACACATTTTCTACTAGTTTATTATAAGTTCTATCGATGCTCAACTTCGAGATTTTTTTGCTAGATTTTTGGTAAATCTGTTAGTASTGTAGGAGTATTTTGGAATAACTACAAAATTTAAAACTGATTCTTTGATTACTATTTCTGAAAGAGAGACTAKTCTTTTCATTTCCTTCCTTCATTTATTTGATTGATTGATATATTTTAGAATAGTTAAGATACCCTTTTAATGTATTAATAGTTGTTTCTATTAGATATTAAACAGCAATACTTGTTTTGACTGGTGCAGTCAAAATTATCCATAGAGAAATCTAATCCTCCCTGAAAGGTCCCTAGACCTGGCCCAGCTCCCTCACACCCACATTTCTGCCCCAATTTCTCTTGCTGGACTAGCTTTCTAATTAACCTTCAGCCTGGCCTCATGCCCTCTCCAGCCATTCTGGGCTGTGTGACTCTGGTTCTCCCATTAGGCTTGATCCCAACAACCTCCCACAGGCTAATGCCCTGTCCTGACCTCAGAGGCACCTGATGATGTCCTGGGCTGTGGTACCCTGACTGCTGCTTGTTAAATAGTGACAGCTCTGCTGTGTCATTAACCTCACTCACAGATGTGAAGCCAGAACATGCTGAATCATAATCAACAGGTAATTTAAAAAATGTGCTAAAGCTGGTTTAAATTAAAACAAAAACAAAACACAAAAAAAAAAAAGCAACCTACATTTACGAAAGCTAGTATTTAACTATATTTGAAATTAGATTATTTAAATAACATAAATACATTTTCTATGTATCAGAGAAATATGGCTATGATACCATTGCCATGGGTTTATATTTTATATTTCATGATTCTTATATATACTAYATGTCTTTGATTTCTTTTCAGTCAAATCTCTAATAAATTTAAGAGGAAATAAAAGCCTACAATTTTTCTTCACCCAGAACATCTTGCACATTTCAGTACAACTCATTAATTCTCATTATTGCATAACTTCCCCTTAGTGATCATAATACTACTGGATTAGCTAAGTTGCCTTGAACTAAAGGTTCAAATCCGTTTCATTTAGGTTATCCTAAAAGACCACACTTAAAAACACCCCATTCTCCTTCCCAGGCTTTACCTTTTTCCTCCTCAGCAGTGCAGTGAGACAGAGAACGGGGGTTATGGTCATGTCTTTTCTCGTGGTACTCAGGAAAAGGAGTCTTTCCCCTACTATAACTTGGGGTCCCTGCCACAGGAGACAACTCTCCACAAACTACTCCAATATGAGTCCAAGCCACAAACTGCTGCAAYGTGGGYCACTCTTCCATGGGGTGCAGTCCTTCAGGCACAGCCTGCTTCCAAATGGGTCACCCACAGGGTCACAGGTCCTGCCAGGAAACCTGCTCCAGAGTAGGGTCCTCTCTGTATGTGTCAACAGGTCACTGCTGGCGATCTCCTCCAGCACAGGCTTCTCATGGCTTCACAACCCTCTTTTGAGCACCCACGTGCTTCAGTGGTGGATCTCTAGATCCCCATGGATCTTCATGGGCTTCAGGGGCACAGCTGCTTCATCATGAGCTGCCTCATTAGTTGCAGAGGAAACTCAGCTCAGGTGCTTGCAGGATATTCCCCTCCTTCTTCACTGACCTCGGTGTCTGCAGAATTGTTCCTCTGACATACTCACCTAATTTTTCTCTGGCCATAATTACATCTGCACAATAAGCTTTTTTGGTTTTTTCTTCTTTTTCTTTTTTCCTTGAATATGTTATCATAGAGGTGTTACCACCATTTCTGATTGGCCCAGCCTCAGCAGGCAGCGATTCCATCTTGGAGGCACCYGGCACTTGCTTGGCTGGACATGGGGAAGCTTCTGACAGCTTGCCACAAAAGCCACCCCTGTAGCCCCCTGCTACCAAAACCTGGCCATGCAAACACAACAAACCCATCTGTTTGACCAAGGGAAGCCAGTAGATGTGGTGGGGTTAGATTGCAGCMGAGATTTCATTCTTCACATGAGATTAGTATGAGAGGGTACTTAGGGGTTAATGTAATTTAACTTCTGCTGCAAAGTTCAATGTGAATTTTGATAAAACAAAATATACATGTATAACTGATTTTATTTTAAGAGTCTGAGACAATTATTGTCCCATGGCTATCAGGTCAATCCTAATAAAACTAACCATCTGGCAATCAAGTCAGAAAAGACAGCATACAGATCAATCTTCACCCAGAAAAGTTAATGGAATATGTCCTAAGGTAAGCACACAGAGAAATAACTTAATCTTGTATTTAATGAAATAACTTTTCCATTTTTTGGCAGTTTAAAATATTTTTAAATTCTATGTATAATTAATCTATGCTTAAAATATATATAGCCATATGCATAACACTACATATTTAATTATATAATGAAACTGTATATGGAAATGTAACTTACGTAGTAATACTCATACTTAGTGTTGCAAAAAACCAAGATTATACCAACAAACTGCCTCACAGATAAGAATATCTAAATGGGTGATATTTTTGGTGACATTCTTGCCTAAAGCAGACTTCAGGATATCTAAGTAGGTATACTTGGRTGTGACTGGGATGGAGTTAATTTTCTTCCCAACAGCCCAGATTTTTAGATATTTTAAATTTACATCTTTTTTCTAAAACACTGATGATAACACATCAATGTTGTGGCTGTTGCTGGACTTTCCTTTCATGGCATCAAGCTTTTCATTCTGCKCCTACTGTGAGCAACAGTGAGGATGTAGGCAGGAGGTTGTAATTCAACATAATAGGGAAAGTAGACAAACAGTGACAATATTTTTTTTTTTTTTCATAACATGGAACATAATTTTCAGTAATAAAATTGAGGAGATATTATTTACAAAGCAGCTGTTGCTCAGAGACTTTCTGGGCATTGACCTCTTTTTTTTGTTTGTTTTTGTTTTCTCTTTCCCCTCACTTATTAAATGTTCTTTGTCTCTGGCAGTGAAATTTCAGGTTTTGCTATTCTGCTTCACTCCCCCRTCTTACTGAGGAGGACAGGGAGTGAGTGTCTGAGTGCGTGCTCAGTTTTTGGCTGGGGTCAAGCCACCAAAGTCTTGTTTAGAAGCCAGCATGGATCTTGGGAGTTTTTAGATAATTAAAGATTTGATTGGAATGTGCTAATCTTCATTCATAGTTGTTGTAACAGTTTAGCAGGTAGTTTGCAGCTACCTGCTCTCTGTTGCTTGTCACAATGTTGATTTTTGATACTGCTTCCTTTGTTCCTTCTTCTGCTCTGTGGTGTGCTCCCTCTCTTTCTGCGCATTGAACTCCAATCTGGCTGTGTTCAGCTCTCTCTGTTCTGTTTTTTATCATTTTGCCTGGAAGTACTCTGGCAGAAACAACTGGCCTTTCACCTAATCTGCTGTTTGGGCCATGCACTGCTGCTATCTCAGTACTCCAGGAAAGAAAATGTGGAGATTTAACCCTTAGAATTTTCTCCTCTTTTCCTCCAGAAGGCAATTAATGGGGGAATATAACAGTGACACTTGTCCCTTCTCCTCCTCTGGGATATGAGTTTCTCACCTTTTTGCAATCACCCTTCAGTTCTTCAATCTTCCTGGGTAACCAGAATGCTTGTATTGGTGTGTTCTATGAATTTGGTTTTGTGTTTAGCTAACAACTTGATGCTACATAGGGACGTGTCCTGGACAAACCAGGGTGGTAAGGTATGAGTAAGAATTTAGAGAGGTGCTTTTAGTGCTTTTCCCCTCTGATGTCTGGGGCTTCATGGCAAAAACAGTGTGATAATTGGTGGAAGTGGCAAACCCTATGAAGAAAGGATGGCTCTACCCAAACCAAGAGACAGAAATTCTAGTGCTGTGCTAGAACTCGTGCTACACCTACTGAGCCTGTGTTCTGTACCCTCAATGAGGCAAGAGGGTTCTGGGTCTAAGGCCATACAAATGAACACTGGTTAAACTAGAGGCTCAAGCCTCAACTACAACTCTCCTGTAGTCAAGAAGAAACAGTGGAAGATGAGATTAACTTGGTTAGCAAAGGGGCAGTAGCTTCTTCCTGTGAGGGAGAATGAAGAAAAATCAGAGGAGACAATATTCTCTGCATCTGAAGCAAAAAAGGAAAAAAATGCATTAAATATGTATATATACACCTCTGCTTTTCATCAGGGGGTTACTGAGAAGATTTTATATTTTTCTCTTCCAACAACTCATAATCAGAACTCCAACAGAACAGATTAGGGATATATGAAAGTGGCAGTGGAATAACTCCAGTAATCCTTACTTCYTTTTTATTTGGTTTTACTTGTTTTAATATTTGAAAATATGTCATAATTTTAATACAGGAAAAACATTTATTATTTCTTAAAATATATTACTTATAACAAACAACAAGTATAATTTGCTTACCACTTGATAGTCAAGTTCAAAATATTTTAACTCTAGAAATTTAATGTCAACTATTAAATCAATAAAATAAATAAATAAACTTTAAATAAACTCCTGGACATCAGAAGAAAAATCAGCAGGAAACAATGCTCATATACAGAAAGAACACCAATAACTCTGTTGTTTCTGAGGATCCAGATTATTTTCTATAATCTAAGTAACAATAAAATCAGGCATAATGTAAAATTAGCAATTAAAATAAAGAAASTAAAGACCTATTTTTTAGCTAACTGAATTGTACCGAGTCCTCAACTGAGGAAGGAACAAATTATGTTTTTGTATATGTGTTGTTTGGCATTTTGATTTGGTTTGTTTTTTTTGCTGAGTCTATTTTGAACTGCCTACAGCCTCAGAAGCTAAACACTGTTATTTCTAAGAGTTGTGGTATTTGCTGTAACTGTTGATTGCAGATTACCTTCAAGTCTTCACTTCTAGTCTTCCTAGTCAGTCATATTGATCTTTCCAGTGAAGCTAAGGTTTCATGTTATTGTGAAATATCAGATCAATCAGGACTACCTATCATTCCTCAGTGCTGCTTCTATGGCTTTCTTTCAAACACACTCCTAACATGCAGTTGCAGAACACCTAGGAGGGTATTATTCTGTCTCAGTCATGCTGAGAAGTACTGTTCTCCAAGAGTCTCATCTCTATTAGCAGTCATAGTAACAAGAGCTGAATGACACAATTCTGAAAGCTAAAGCATGAGAATGGTAGTTCTCAGCATAAGTGGACGTATCTGCCAGAGTTTTGGGCTAGGGATGTAACTTTGGTTTATATCAAAGAAGACCAAGAAATAAATCTCTGTCTAACAGCCCACTGAGACTTTTTTTCATTATATACAGTCTGCAGTTTCATGTGACATAATTTCTGAATTAAAATATCCTACAAATTTCATATGTCTCAGTGATTTTAACTGCTGTTGTTTAAATGCTTAAAACACTATGCAAGCATCTGATTATYTTCCTCTTTATCRTTACTTCTCACTGCCAAGCTCAAAAATGTGGGAACAGCGTGTGTTATCATCTGTTGCTGATAAAAGAACTGAAAGCATTTGGAGAAGACTGTAAACTTTCTAATTCAATTAGCAAGATGTGTTTCCGTGGTGTACTGTGGGAGATATTGTGAATAAAACATCCTGCAGTCCAACCAAAGTAGTTCATTCTTGCTACATGGCAGAAATTGGTGTTTGCCATTTTGCTTGCAGCAGTAAAAAAAAAAAAAAATCTATATGAGAAACCGTGTATTGATCATCAAAACCAGGTTATGTTTCAATTAGGAAGTAAATCACTTGTACTGGCACTGGTTGGGATGGAGCTAGCTTTCTACATAGCAGCCCATATGATGTTATATTTTGGGTTGCTGGCCAAAAGTRTGGCTAAGACTCCAGTGTTTTGGGTATTGGTAAGTAATGCTTAGAACAGATCAAGGCTTTGCAATTTACAAATTTACTCTTTTTTTTTTTCCTGTTTGTAGGATTTTTTGTGGGTGTTTTGGTTTACCTTTGTTTTTTATCTTTTTAATTGTTTTGTTTGGAGTTTTTTTGTTTTGAATGGCTTAGGTTTCAACCCTGTTTTTTTTTTTATTAATCAGAATATTACTAGATGTTGGCTTAACAATTTGCTTAGAAAATTGAGATTTATAAGTTATAGATCAGTTCTTSCATTCAGCTTGCACTTTAAATTGCCTTATTTGAAATATAGCAAAATTTGTAGATCAACTGAACAATAAAATATGAGGGATCAGTTAAATTAAAGGTGATGGAAATAACAATATCAAGGTTTGAGAAAACTGAAAATATGTATTTTTCTGTCAGTTTTAGCAAACTAGCTGGTAGCGAGATTGGGGGATTTTTGCTACTGTTATTTTGTATATCTGTATATCATTATTGGTTGTRGAGTTTTCATTCCTTTAGGATCTCTTATGGGAACAGAAAAAATTTCTAAAAAACTTTTTTCTATTATRTTAATGCATTTCTTCTGTAGTTAGATGTATCAAGTGTAAAAAAAAAAAAAAAAAAAAAAAAAAAAAAAAAAAAAACCCCACAGAGAAAAATAATGCTAGACTATGTCTGTTCTGTGTCAGAAACAAAACCTGGCAGGGTGTATCCTAAACAAAGCAGAGCACAGCTCATATATACATTGTCTCCTGTGCAGAGTCTGAGTTCATGTGTTCAGCCCATGCATAGAAATGAAGCAACACAGCTGGAGCTACTGCCTGGAAATAGCCTGCTATCAGAAACCTGGCATAAGTGATGGAATGTCACAAGCAAGGAGCATGTGTTTTTCATTTTAATGACAATGGCTTGTGCAGTAAGAGCATCTGGTGCCTGAGAGTATRGTTTTGCATATATGTCAGTCTATGCTTTGGATATTTTGCTCATCCAGGTAATTTAGTACGGCATTAATGCGGGCTAGATTTCACTAGATAGCATTTTTAAAGTATGTCAGAAGTCAGAAAAGAATCTCTTACAGATTTTATTCTGAGGTTTTATTCTCAGTGTTCAAATTATAGTTATCATAGAATCACAGAATATCCTAAGTTGGAAGAGACCCAGTAGAATTTTCAAAGTGCCCAGGACTGACCCAAGAATCACACCATGTACCTGAGAGCATTTTCCAAAGTCTTCTTGAACAGTCAGGCTGATGCTGTGACTGCTTCTCTGGAGAGCCTGTTCCAGTGCCCAAACACCCTCTGGAGAGGTAAAGAACTTTTTCCTAATATCTAACTTAACCTTATCTGACTCAGATGTGTGTTGTTTCCATGAGTCCTGTTACCCATCATCATTGAGTAGAGATCAGTGTCTGTCCCTCCTCTTCCCCTCACGAGGAAGTTGGAGGCTGCCATCAGGTCTCCCTTCAGTCTCCTCCAGGCTAAACAAGGTAAGTGACTTCAGCTGCTCCTCCTGTGGCTTCCCCTCTAGGCTACACTATTTCACATGCTTACAGTCAGTCCTCTGCTGCAATGAAGGTTGGGTAAGCTGATAATATCCTTCCAGATTTTAGAAGGATGTATATTTCTTGCCTGTTTAAATTGTGCTTTTAAAAGCTGTAGATTACTTATTTATCCTAGTGTTATACTCACCCTTTTACCTAACTAGCAAGAACAGACTTTCTACTATTCAGTTTGATTCTTGCCACAGAGACTTGTCTGCTTGGCAAAGGAAGAACTCAAGGAGATATATAAAGAAAGTAAAATTTTGGTCAAAAGAAGAAAACATCCCAATAATTATTTGACTAAAGAGAACACTGTAATAATGTTACCTYTGACAACTTTTCATCAAACTTTAAGCAATGAAACAAAACAACTGTTTGTATATATATTGGTGACCACTAGTTTACATAATTAAACATTAATTCCTACTAATACTAATAGGAAGGAGCACAGGGGAGGAACAGCAGGTGGGGGAACAACACCACTGTCAGTAATACAAGCTGCTGCTCTGGCCCTCCCAGAGCTGCTACTGGGGGCTCTCATTCCCATGGGCACGTCACCCCGAGTCAGCAGGGGAAGCTCTCCAGATCCCTTTCAAGGCTGGGGGAGGTTTACTTCTTTACAAGGCTTAGGTGAGGAAGCAGAGGCAGGGAAAGTGGGAGTCAAACAGGAGTAGGGAGAAATCAATGTGGAAAAATAGAGGGATAAGAAGTTGTGWGTTGGGCCAGAAGTTGGCCTCAGTGATCCTTGTGGATCCAGATAAGGATATTCTTTGATTCTATGATAAGAAGTAAAAAAATGAATAGTCTATTAGGAGTCCTTGGTTGTTTAGTCTTAGTATTATATTCATACTTGCATACTTCTCAGGTTTTTAAATTTCTGAGGACTTTGACATAYTCACAAATCATGTTAATTGAAGACTGACACTCCCTCTATTACATCTTGAATCCACCTGAAGAAAGGTGAAGAGAGATGTTTTGCAAGAGCATTTCGTGACAGGACAAGGGTGAATGGCTTTAAAAGGAAAGAGTAGGTTTRGATTTGGTATTAGGAAGAAGTTACTACGAGGGTGGTGAGGCACTGGTACAAGTTGCCCAGAGAGGCTGTGGCTGCCCCATTCCTGGCAATGTTAAAGGCCAGTTTGGATGGGGCTCTGACAACCTGGTCTAGTGAAAGGTGTCCCTGCCCATGGCTAGAGATTTGGAATTGGGTGATCTTCAAGATCCTTTCCAACTCAAGCCATTCTATGATTTTATGATGACACATTCTTAGCTTTCATGTGATAACCATAGCTAAGATAATTTAACCAGTTGTATATCTTTAAACACTAAAAAATTATTCTTCAATTACACTGTATGCAGCAGAAAAAGTGAAAGGTAACATTTCCTGAACTATATAAGCATCTGTTCTTAGAAACATCATTAGCTTGTTTATTTTCATCAGTTGCTGCCTGAAGGAACTGAAATAAAGATCAATATTTATAAAATTTTTGCCAGTTTGTGGAGAAGAAATTGTATTAAATTTGCTGTTAAAAACCTTAATCCTTATAAAAATGCTGTACTCTCTTTTTCTTCCCCACTTGTTTTCAAAATGTTAATTTTATTTACAGATAATACTGAAAAACTGTCTGCATAATTAATATTTTGAATTGCATAAAAACATCTTCTGCTTCTGAAGACACATCAGGGTAATGGCTCGATACCATTTTCTTGATGGAAGAAATGGATGTGGTGAAGTGTATTTTATCACTCATTGAATAATTTAGGTTAACAACTGTTAACCTGTTAGTGTGACTAACCTCGTAACTTGCGACTGCAATCTTTGTTAAGGAGTGGACAAATTAATTCTGCACATCAAATGAGATGTTTTTTTTCAGGTATTGCAGTGGCTTAAAAGACTTTCTGTGTGGTCAGAATAAAAGATCCTGTATAAATGAATATTTATGTTTATACACTCATTATGTCATCTATAAATCAAGCCAGACAAATTARTACTTGAAAAACAAAGCAAGAAAACAAACATAAAAATTATTTCATAATTCATATGTATCTTTTTCACATGCTCCCAGGAGGAAGGATAGAAGCAGTGCAGAAACAGAGAATATAAGATTAAAGAACTGATTCTGTGATTTTTACAGTTTAGTCTATATCCTGACTAAATCTGTTTGAGAGTTCTACACGTATAATTGAAATCTGTAAATCATTAATTTTTTTCATTCTTAATATATGCAACTTACCCCTGTTAAATTTTATATAGATTTTCCTTGTACATTTGAACTCTTCATGTCATTGTTTAATCCCAGTTGGCAACTAAGCACCAGACAGCTGCTCATTCACTCCCCTTCAGCAGGACGAGGGGAAGAGAATTGGACGGAAAAAAATGAGAAAACTTGTGGGTTGAGATAAGAACAATTTGTTAATTGAAATAGGGGGGAAAATTGCTATAATTTAAAATATTGTAATGAAAAGAAAAATAAGAGACAGAAAGAGAAAGATTAAAAATGAGAAAGACAAGGGATGCCCAGCCAGCCCCTGAGCAACAGTCCCCCAGCCAACCATGCCCCTAGATTGTTGCAGACCATGATGCCATATGGTGGGGAATATTCCTTTGGCTGATTAGGGTCAGCTGTCCCATCTGTGTACCTCACAACTTTTTGAGCACTCCCAGCCTCCTTGCTGGTGGGATCATGTTAGGAGCTGAAAGYACTGTGCAAGTGCTGCTCAGCAATACCAAAAACATTTGTGTTTTCAACACAGTTTTCAGCACATATCCAAAACTTAGCCCTATATTGGCTACTGTGACAAAATTAATTGTGCCCTGACAAAAAACAACACATCTTGTCTCCCCTTTTGTGTCAGTTTTGAAGGAAATTCTGAGATAGGAATTAATTCCTGAGATTCTTTAGGAAGCCTGTAGCTTCAAAAAAGAAAAAGCCTTTTCAACAAGGACACATGGTTTATCTTTGTTTCTTGCTCAGGTAAAATAAGAGTTTAAGGATTTTCTCTCTTTTCAACTTTAGCCTAGCAAGGGAAAGAGAATGAAGAAAATTCAAAAAAGAACTTAAGACATAAGATGAAGTTGCAAGAAYATAGTTTCTGTCTCCACATACACTCCAATCTTTCACATGAAAAATGTCATCATTCTTCATAGCAGGGAGTAGCTGGCAGGAGAATCAGTAGAATTTGTACAACCTTTCAAATTTCACCTCTTCTAGATCTTGTGAGGACAGTTGCAGCTGCCAGGCACTCAAACACTTTACCTCTGTTCTCTTTAARAAGTATTTTAGGTAAGTTCACAGTAAGGTAGTAGCACCTCTTTCTGTTCTGCTTATGTTACTGTGTCTGCCAGCAAACTCACTTTTACTTTAGATTTAAGTTAAAGGTAAGCTGCTAGACTCTGAATAATATCTATTTTAATAATTTCCCCTTTTTAATGACTAACAGTAAACAACCAATCTAGATGTTAGATCAATGTAGGAAATTTCACATTAAGTTCCATCAATTCGCACTTTTTAAAAACTGCTGTGGCAACTAGCATAGCAGGTAACTTTGGGAATGCTCTATGTTTAGAATAATCTCATATTTATTTGATTGCTTGGGRTTTTTGTAGACACTGAGTRCATTATACTAAAACTGCTTCTTACTCTTATTCTATATGACCAGTTAAGCTCTGTATCAGAGTTGTAATGGAGAAAATTTTATGGTATATACACAGGTATAAGTAGGAAAGTATTTGATTTATTTTGGTGATGACAAACTATAGATACTATAATAAGAAAATGGAATCGCTGTGCTTAAAACCAGTGGAGAGRGAATAAAGTGTCATTTCCTACAGCAAACTCTATTACTAAAGGACAGAAGATAAATATTATCTTGCAAATCAATTCAGAAACAAGTAATTTGAAAGGATTCAAAGTTGAAAACCTAACAMAGTAAGTGCCTGAAGTTTACTTTCTAGTTTAATGCTCACAAGGTGTACGGACAATCAAATTCGTAAAATTGTAGAAGTCAAAATATGTTATGAATAACATTTATCTWGTAGAGCACTGGCTAATGCATTAATTGCTGAGTGCAGGTCATGTTCAGATGTATAGTCAGAARCAGAAAATGGAGCTGCAAATAAAACTAAGAAACATCTCAAAGTCTAGGAATAACACATTGCCTTTCCTGYTCAATTTTAGAAGGACAAAAAAATGAGCAGTCAGAATTTCAGAAACAAAAGTAAGAGAGCAGAAACCCAATTKTTAGGAAAGAGACCATAAATTATTGCAATCCACTAACTGTACATAAACTTACACTAATAAAAAAATAATCATACACTTTCAGTGCCAGACAAGGTGATGTTTTAAAATGAGAGAAAACAAGCTGTGGATAAAGAGATAACAARGTCAAGAGCTTTTTCAGAAAAAAAACCCAACTGCTTTCTTTTCTTTATGCAAATAATTGACGAATAAGAGTGGATTTGAATCCTGAACACAGTTGAAGAGTGACCAAAAAACAACTAATAAACTATAAAAAAGACAAACTGAACCTCCAGGTATTACTTCGGAGGTCTGCCAATAGTCTAGCAAGCAATATATGTAAGATTCAGCTTTTCTGTGAGGTTTTTTTTCTTTATTCAGAGAATGAGCAACCCAAATTGAATGAATTTTTCTTGATTGGGACCACGTTTTCTATGCATTCATATTAAATTTTCACAACCAACAAAAACCCTTTCACTGTTGCTATGATTCTCTTTTTTTCAATTTTATTTTATTGGTTTTTAATGAAAGAGATGATGAAGAAAGACTAGGCTCTTCCGTTTTGGGGGCCAGGTAGTTTCCAAGCTCTATATTAGATATTGTTCTTCTCTTCAGTGTATCAAAAGACATTTCATAATAATGGTACTGCCTAATTCTGGAAAAAAATTTAATTGGATTCTGTATTCAGATACTTAGATCTTCAGTACAAGATAYCTTTTCTATATCTACCACCAAAATTTTACATCTATTGTTTTAAATACAAAACTGAAAAGAACAGCCCCAAGAGAATGTGTCTTCAGAAAGTATATACACATCTATAATTCTTTTGGCTTAATATCTAYCTCTGTAGTCTGAAATCCTTCTTATTTATTCTGCTGCTTCCCACACCCATGCACTACTGTTTACAATTTAACTCAATTAATATTAMGATTAGCTAGAAAAAGTTTACAGTAACATAATTGCATCAAGACAATAGTATTAATTTTCTTTRCTTGATTGATATTTGGCATGATCACCACAATCTTTCTTGATGACTCTTATCTGGAAATTACTGTTGAAAAGAAAAACTAGCATGGTGATGTTCTACTTTTGCTACTTTTTTTTTTTTCTGCTTTTTGCTTCCTCTGAGTAATTCATTCTGTTTCTACTTCTGTTCCTAGGAAATTAGTGCCAGTAGGCTGCCCATCATAGGTCTCCAAATGTGATTCCATAGAATGATTTTATGGTATTCACTGAAATGTCTGTTTTTATACTTGATCTCCTACCCTCTCAATGTAGGTCAAGTGCAATTGTTTTTCCAAAGGTTTATTGATGACAGTGGAATTGAACCAGACTCCAGTGGCCTGAATCACAATTACARTGAAGGTAGATATAAATTTCAGTCATAAAGATTCATGTACAGTTGCAAATTTAACTGTTTCACATCTGATTAATTATATATTTGACTTCGTACTGTTTTGTACTCAGGTCTTTCCAAATACTGTGGGACACTAAGGTCTCAAAGAAAAGCAGAAGGTATAGCAAGATTATGACAGATTAAGTCTTCTATTGAAGCCTCTGTTCTTAGTATAAGATGAGCTCAAAAAGTTTCCAAAAGTTTGGAAGATATATATAAATATGACATACTGGCAGAGGCTCTGTTGGATTTGAAACACCATATGAGTTATTACCTGTACTTGACACTTTATCATCTGTACACAATAGCTAGATTTATAGCATCAAATCTTAGAAAATCTGTCTGAAGATTTAGTAATAAAGTTCTCTTTGTAAAAGTGGTGATATCCCTCTTCCCCATCCCTCTTCTATCTACCAAATAGTTACTCTAAGCTTCAACCTATCAATAAGAATCAGTCTATTTTGACAGTTCAAAACTTTAAAAACAGCCTTCCTAACTTACTGGAAGGTTGATTTTGGATATTAATGTGCAAGTGCTAAGAAAAATGAAATCAAATCTCTGGTACAAACYCAAAAATGTATGTGCTCTTGCATGATTATAAAATTTTCTCCCACAAAATTACTTGCTCAGTTTCACAATAAAAGCAAAACTGGAGACAGCTGTGAATCATAATACTCACTACTTGAGTGTAATAAGGGCATGTGGCAGCAATGTGTCTGCTCCTTTAACTTTACCTGGCCTAAGGATCAACAAACCAGAACATACACATCTGACTAACACAATGGTATRGGAGGTAGTGATAAGAACAAACCTGGTAAGTGACACAAATTGATAAGGATATGCCACGTACATTAATTTTTTTATGGTTTTGATTGCTTGATTATTTTTGTGTTTTGCAAAATATTATCACTGGAGGAAACAAGAACAACATCAACAACAAACCACCAAAACAAAACAAAACAAAAAAATCAACCAACCAAACAAAAAAACAAGCCACCAAACAGAATCCTAGCAAATCAAAATAAAACAAAAAAAGTTGCCACAAAAAAAAAATTAAAGACTAGAGAGCAGAATTCCTAATACGTCATTCCTCACCTCTTTAGCTAGAAATGGGAACCTAATCTGTTAATTTTTATGGCTTCAGAATGCTGTTATTTTTGGTAATCCTGTATCTTTAACAATTACAATGAAAAATACTCTTCCACTTGCCAGTTTTTTATCTTCCAGTCAGAAACTTTTCTGCCATGGGGAAGCTGTGGATTGTAATTAAGAGTGAGAACTCAGTTCTCCTACTTAATGGTCTAATCATTAAGCTGCTTTGCAAAGGGAGTGTACAGCCTTCAYTGTTACAGTCTGAGCATTTATATCTAAATTTGTCTTGAACCCAGGAGCAACAAATGCTYAATGCCAAATTATATTAGGCAGAAAATGAGTCCCCAGGGAATTACATTGGAATAGACAGGAGTGCAGCTGACAATTGAGCATTTACAATAACTTAGCTGTTAGACCTTCAAAAAGGTGTGTGTAGTTGGTGGTTTGGTTTTGTTTGTTTGATTGCTTTTTCCACTTGGTATATTGTGTATTTCCTCAAAAAAAAATAGATTGAGCTTTATAAATTACTTTCTTGAGCTCAGGCTTCTGTGTCTACATCTTTGCTACATATTTGCTTGTTCATGAGGTAAAAATGTTATAGAATAATCAATCCTTTCTACATTTTTCTCACATGAGGGTGAATTCTTGAAATTAGRTAATGTGAACAGCACTGAAATATACTCCAGGATGTATCTCAGGGAAAGTATGTAGATTCACATTGGTTATTTTTTCCTAACACAAGATTTTTCATCTCTCTGCAAGTCATTTGTAGAGAACAACTGCAATTTCCATGTTGCTTGTGTTTGATAAAGCCACACCTCCCCACCATGCCCTTCCCTGAGTACGTGCTCAGCACAGGAAAAATAAATACRCAAATTAAAGACAATTTTTGAGCATTCAAATTACACATTATGATTTTTACAATCAAAATAATATGGGCTGCTATCTGTTTTTCATATCTATATATTTATATATAGATATGAGAAAATATATATCTATGAAAAATATATAAAATATATTTATATATATATATAAAAAAATTTTTTTTTTTTCAAGAAGTGATTTTGAAGTTATGGAAATTTTATTTACTTGTTCCCCTAATCACTAGGCTTAGTGGGATACTAAGCCCAAAGCTAGTAAGCTCAACTAGAAGTTATAAGAACTRTGTTAAAGAAAGGGTTTTACAATTTTCTGACCCTTCCTCTTTTAGCTTTCATTTAAGGCAAATACAGAATCCTTGAAAAAATCGGGTTATGGTCTAATTTTTTGTTCTTTGTGTCATTCAGGGATGCTCCCTTATTCCTAAAACATGTTCATTGCTGAAAGAATTCTGTCCCTCAGTCTTGAGCTCTGTTAGCTATGAACATTGTTGTGAAAGGAAATAAGTTTACCAAAACTACTATTTTAAATGTCATCCAAGAATCTAACTACATCCCAGAAACAACCCAAGACCTGGCAAGTCATTCAAAGACCATGGTATTGACATCTGCAGTCCTTGTCACAGCTCTTTCCTTTGTGGTTCTCGGCCATMCGGTCATTTTGATAGAYGGTCTTTTCAGAGGGAAAAACAAAAAAATCAGGAACATATTGAAATCTAGTTGAGATCAGTATCTGAGAGTACTACAAAAATGGTAGAATTAGCTTACTAGGACAATCTAGAAAGTATGGAATTTATCACAGTGACTGAATGAGAAAAAGAAATTGCTGGATTCATTGGTTCAGTTCTCTCTCCTGATTAATATTCTGATTTGCATCAACCAGTGACAGTACTTATCAGTTTCCACAGTTATATTTCAGAAGTACCCTATCTATTTTATTTATATACAATTTACAGTGGCTGCATGAAATTTTATTTTCTGGTTCAAGCAAGAATGTGTACCATATCTTCACTCTTCTCTGCAACTCCAAACCAGATGTTGTTTGTACAGGTTTGTAAGATTTCAGCATTTAACTAGATTATTTCTTTCTCTGAGTGACATTATATTGGTTTTGCATTTAAAAACCCCTACAATTTTAAAACTAGATTAGTCAGAAACATAACTCTAAGGGTGAAAAAAATGGAAACTACATGAGCAACAGTTATATCAATCACTTCTGAAGTGCCTGAAAAACCATTTTGAGACATTATCTAACAATAAGTWCTGGTTTGCTGATTAGTTGTCAAAGTTCTGCTACTAGGTCAGAACAACAGTAGATGAGGAAAAACTCTAAGGAAAATCCCCAAACTCAGTTTGGGGATATAATTGGATATAATTCTTTGTTTTGTTTCTAGGTTAACCTCTCTATGTACATCGAGTAGACTTTTAAATTTATTTTCTCTTTTTCTCCAGATTTCAGTTACATTCCAGCTGGGACTGAAAAATTAACACCTACCACAGTAGCATCTGACTGAAGTTACAACTACATGTTGGAATCTGGAGATCTTCATCCAGAGTTATAAATATCAAACATAAAATTTGAATATATTTGGATCAACTCTCTTGTTTTGATTTTCAAAGCTTACTGATCAAAAATTACTCTGCTGGCTTACCATATATTTAGGAAGAGAAGTTTCTTTTTGTCAACAAAACTGAACTTTCTGTGTTATTCTGGTCTGCATAATATGATGGAGTGTTGCCCTATAGCTGAATAGAAACAGATGTATATGGAGAAAATAACAAAAACAGACACAGATGGTGTATCACATGTATAACTTCTTAATTTATCCCTCATTGTGTGATACAATTATCCCAGCAAGTAGGCTGTATTCATCCCCATTTCACAGATTCTGCCAGTTCCTGCAGGGACACTTTTCTGGATTGTGCTATAAACTGCCAGGGCAGCACAAAAAGATTGCTCAGTCTCTCATTGCACCCTCTCTGTCCATTTTTCCTTTTGTTTGTTTGTTTACTTATTTCTTTTTGAGTAATTGAGAGTACGGTGAATGGACTGTTTCAGTTAATTTTTTCATGGAAATAGTGATGTGGTTTTCTTTAAGCATAAAAACACAAAAAGCAAACTCAGTAAAACCCATGCCATTTCCTACATAATATTTGCAATGATGGGATCCTCTTTTCTAAAGGATAAATTGTTACTTTAACTCTGTGCTCAGAATTCATATTTATCTCATAAAATTTGTATAAATTCATTCTCAACAACATTGGGTTAACTCTGAACTTTGCATAATGAATATTAAATTGGGACCTTGGTTTGAATCCCAAGCTTCTCAGTGTTTCCCCATCAATTTGTTAAAAGTGATTTCCTGTCATAGCCTTAAAGATGTCTTTAAGCTTATGGAAATTGTAAGTATAGAAATATTTTTCATTGAAATATGGAAATAAGAGCTATTCATGAGTGTAGTAATTCAACTTCTATGGCAGGTGGCTATAATTAAATAATATTAATTATTTAAAATTAAATRAAGATATGTCATCAAAGGACTTATTGGAAAGGAAGATGCACTAAAACAAATTACATTTTTTGTTTTATCTGTGAGTTCCTTCAGATCTTCTCTTATGTTCTTTTTTTTCTTTTTTCCTCTTCCTCTTCCTTTTTTCTTTCCTTTTAACAAGGACTAAAAAGATAAGATTCTTGACTATTCCTGCTTCCATTCACAGTACAGAACTATACTCTTGGCTGCATTACTTTAGGTCAGCTTTGCATAAGCCCATGGCTTTAGGATGCTTTTTGCCCAGTAAAGAAAGACTTGACACATAGATCAAGAAGAAAACATTGAATTCATTTTAGGCAAGCAGACAAGAAACAAGACAGCAACAGGTTTTCTGGGAAGGTGGTAGATGCCCCATTCCTGGAAATATTCAAGGTCAGGTTGGACTGGCCTCTGAACAAACCACTCTATTTGAAGATATCTGCTCTGTACAGGAAGGGGGTTAGACTAGAGGGACTACAAAAGTCTCTTCCATTCTCTGATTCCATGACTTCAACAAATGTGCAAATACACTGTTCTTATTTAATATTCTTAAGAAGCAAAATGATCTGTTTCTATTTAACAATCGTCTTAAATTGTGTATATGTTTCTTTAACACCAAACTGTATCACTAGGCATATTTTTAAACTGAAAGTACCCCATTGAGATTAAGCTGATATATGGCTGTGTTTGTAGCAGTGTAGAACAAAAAGTCTCCATACCTTGATGAAATCTGGAGAAATCTATGAAAATGTCTTATTGCAGTCAAAAATAAAATAAAGGAACAAAAACTATTATAAAAATATTCATCAGAAAACAATACAATCTATATTATGACCAATGTATTTTCTCTGTGGTCAAGGTCCTGTATTCAAGTAGGAATATCCCCCATACTAAATGAGAGGAAAACACCAACCTGTACTCTTGTCTGGTTTTGAGTTCTCTCTACCTCAGTTATTCCAGTTTTTTGACTCTGCTGCTTTCTGCTTCCCTGAAGCTCTCCCTCTGAGTCCCAGGCAAAGTTCTGGCCAGATCATTTTCCTCTGATTGTGCCAAAGACAGTGACAAAACAAAACTCCATCAGAAATCCTTAGCTATTCTTAAGCCACCTTCTCCAGCAACCCTCATTTCCCTCTATCCTGAGCTAAAATTGGCCACAAAGCACACATACAGGAAGTAAGCATCCACATATTTCCATGAGATGCTTCACTGACTGTACTACATGCTTCTTTTGACTTCAGTTTTTTTGGACTGAGAAGACAAGGTCCATGTTTGTGCTTGGACTACAAAAAGCTAATTAATAAAATGGGCTGGATTTACTAAACAAATTGCACATTCCTTCATCTAACTAAGATTTCTATTGTGATTACTAAGATGTCGAATGGCAGAAATGTAATAAACTTTTTTTTTCTGAAAAGTTTCAGATTATTTCATTAATAATATTTTTTTAATTATTTGGATTACTTTATTCTATTCATTCTCTTTTGGATTTCTTTATTTAATACAATAAAAAAGACAAATATATTATGCCATTTACCTTTTTCATTCCTGATAAAGCAGTGCAAGAAAGATGTCTTTTGTGTCAGTATTAAGAAGCATGCAATGAAGATGTTCTGAGTTCTAGTGGTGACAAAACCAGACAGAAAGCTGCTAGCTTCCTAGGACTTATCACAAATCCTTTCAGCTAGTAATATTCATGTTTTGTACCTGTTAAATATTAAGTGAAAGCACTATGATGTGAGAAAATATATTTAGCTGCTCGTACTTTTAAGAAATGTCGGGAGAAAATTTGATCAACTATCTAGCTTAAACCAGTGAATTAAAATTCCACAGCTGTATCAGTCAGTAACTCAGGTCCTTTTTCTGATGGCAGTAGTCCTACAGAGTATTTCACAGGTGTAAAATTCTAGAGCTGGAAGGGAAAATTACTGATGAGATATTTGATCTCATGTTAGCTAGCAGGGGCTGTTTTGAATACTGGTGTCTAGATTAATGCTTAGCAATTTCCAAGCTGCATTCACGTGTCCTGATGCATATGCTGCATATCAGAATCAATGTTAAGAAAATACAGCTGTGCTGCAATGAATTTCTGTCCTGAGAAACTGGAGAGCCAGGATTCAAGGCCTTGCATACTACATTTTCTTTCCCAATTTAGGCTGTACAAAGCTTTGGATCAGAGAGGCGTRGTATTTATGGCAGCTCTTTCTTACAATAGCAGCAATGGTTTTTTCCTAGACCTTTTCTAGGTCATGTTTTCTGTATGCTACTTCTCTGTTCTCTGAATAAGGGAATTACTTCAATAGGGTACAAGAAATGTTCAGATTTTCTCTTCCTGTTCCTSCAATTCTTCAAATCTGTTTTCATTGAAATAGAGATATTTTCTTTCCTAGTACTAAAAGGATTATGTCCCAAGATCTGACTTTAAAATGTTGCCATTATTAATTTATTTAATTTCGGTTCATCTTATTGAAGTAGTGTTTTTTTGATCTGTCCTTGAATTAAGCACATTAGTAGAATACATGCTTTTGTTTCTAGTCTCATATAATGCTATCCTTYAGTTTAAACAATACTCTTTTTCTGAAGTATTTTGAACTTCAATACAATAGAGCATGACTTATTTTCTTCTAGAATATCATGTAATCATATTATGTAATCATATCATGATGGATGCACCAAAAAACCTCTTATGTCATTAGTTTCTTTGCTTCAGGTACTTTTCTATATGTTTTGAATTAATTTATTTCAGTCTAAGAGGACATTTCATCATACTTTGCTTACTAAGAAACACTGGTTTTTCTCTGCATAGAAACAAACTTTATTCTGCTAATCAGTAGGAGATAATTTTTTTGTATTGATTAAGTCTTTATAATTCTTTATAAAGATTTTAAATAAATTCTGCTCATATATATGTAAATTCACAGAACTATATTCAATAGTATCTTTATACAAGCACAAAATTAAAATTTTGTGTTTTTTCCTAAATAGCATCAACTAAATTTAATTAAGTTCTCCAGGTTTCACTAGGTATTTCTTTAATAAATTGAAAATGTATACACTAGTTCTACTACAGAGAATAATACTTAGAAATAATTAACAACAGCAGTAGTACTACTTCTTCCACTACTCCTAATCTTCCTACTTTTATGCAAACTCCATAACAGATTACATCATTTTATTCAGGATTTCCAGTTGAGACATGCTACCAGTCCAATTAGAAACATAATTATGTAAATAATATATTCAAGAATATCAGGTATATGAGAAAATGTAAGTATTGTTATAGAAAGGTAGTGTGGGATAAATAATGAAATATGTTTCATGTTTATATAATATTGATCTACCTGCATCATATAAAGATCATATAAATTATCATCAAAAGTCATATAGAATTATGTAATAGATTTTTCTGCTCATCAAATGGGAAAATGTAAAGAAAAAGTCTGGATTGAGATAATTTTAAGGCCAGTTAAAATTAGCTGAGGCATATTAGTTTATCCTAAAGAGATTAGATAACAAAGAGGTACAAACTTATGGTTATACTTCAAAGTATTAAAGTCTATCTTTTTTATTCTGGTAATGAAGTTCCAGTGACATTTTATAAAGCAGGAGTAAATATGGTGTACAGTTCTTGTGACTTAACATTAGGGAAAGTTTCTACAAATTTTTAAAATTTCTAAATGTTCAGGGAAAGAAAAACTTAATAAATAAGACAAAAAGTTTAACACAGAAACATAAAATCTTAGGAGACATAAATTTTTTTTCATCTTTATAAATATGCAAAGAATTTAGTACTCTCAGCACTGGCACAAAAAGAAATAGGTATAAATTAATCAGGCTGTTAGAGGTCAGTTGGAAAATCCAGGCAATTTACAGTCCATTCTTCCTTAGTGAGAAATCAGGAAAATTCAAATGTCTGTAATATAGGAGACATTAAATTTATACTGGCATTAGTAGTAAGGTTGGCAGAGCAGGTTAAAGAGCTGATTCCCTTCAGGTATGTTTTTTTCTGGAACTTGTATTTCTTTTTATTTTTCAGGCTTACTTACTTTACGCATAAATTAGTACTTTGCTTGACTTAAGCCAAGTTATTTGTTATTTTAACTAAACAATTTATTGAGCTACTTTTAATGGTAATGAAACATGGTTAAATAGAGTAAATAAATTTCARTGAAGCAAAACATGTGTCATTAAAGGCTTTCAGACACCTAGATTGAAGTACTCATGTACAAGTTGTATCACTCATATGTGTAAAAGTTTGCAGTAGAAAAATCTTTCTTTTTTAAATGCATTAGTGGCAGAGTTAAAAAAGTAGAAACAGTTGATAAGAGAGAAGAAAGAATAAAAGGTGAAATACAYTGTATGCCAAATACAGTACAATCCCTACTTGACCAAGTCCTTTTCACTCAACAGACTGTTCTCATATTATAATCATAATAAAGATTATTGCGCTATGAGTTTTTCCATCTGTCTTTAATATCCAAACAAGGATGCAAATAATTGCTCATTTTTTCCTGTGATTGTTTGGAGTATTTTTCYCTGAGATTTGAAACAATTATGTATTTCTAGTGCAGTGAGAATCAGCATTACAAGATGATCTTGTCACTTGCATGTTGCTTGGCTGTATACATTAAAAAAAATTTTAATCAGGACAACTGCCTGGATCACAAAACACACGTATTCTGCAGAGGTTTTTGTGCATRTGTATATGTATACATGTATATATGTATACACACTCCACTGTCTCATTACCTTATACAGTAATGCACCAACTAGCAATATGTGTCTGTCTTCCAGTTAATTGAGCCTCCAGCTCACATGCCATAAACACCCTCTGGTCTTCACAAGCGAGATTGTCAGCAGGACCAAGACTATGATGTTTTCCCTTTGTTCAGCATTTCTGGAGTGAAATATGCAGTTTTGCATTGCCCAAGAAGAAAAGCATTTTTTTACATGCTGGAACAAGTCCAGTGGAGATTATCAGGAGAGTCACAGTTGGAGCAATTTCTACAATCAGGAGCCRATGAATCAGCCCTCAGCCTTGCCTCTGGAATCTTTGTTACTGTCTACAATTACCTCATCAAAGGATGCAGATAAGATGGAGTCCAGATTTTCCACGTTTTATCTGAAACTGTCAAATGGTCTGAGGAGTTGACAGATAATCTACTGGTTTTGTGTTACACTGAGATTGGGAAATAAGGATCACATAATCTATTTTGTTCTCATCTGCTTTCAGCTGTGATTTGTTCCCAATTTTTTTCCTTTGGTAAAGAAATTGGTCATGTTTATCTGCGCAGATAGTTCATTACTGCAATATCAGAACACCTCCCATCAATCACTCCTCCACATTCTGCAATTCCCTGGTCAAAGTATTAAGAAATCCTTTTCAAATTTATGGAGTCATTAATTTGAAGTGACCCATAATAAGGTTAAATGAAAGGTATCAGTGCCAAATGTAGAACATTGAACTTGATGTTTCATATACAGACACTCAAATCAAAATTTGATAATGTATTTGCTGTCAAAATTTCTGGTAGACATTGAGAAGCRCTGATGTGTGTTTATCCAAGGTGGATTGGGCCCAAAGTTCATATTGTAAATAAAATTCACCAGATCTTAAAATCTCTGATACTGGTAGGGGTTTTAGTAAAGAAAAATTTATTATCTATACTGCTACATAGTTTCTTAATTGTCACACTAAACTTTCTTTGTTTATAAAGAGGACGTACAGGTATATGGATTAATTGCATTCAACATACTATAGTTGTAGTTATCTCACTGATGTGACTCTGAAAACATCTATAATGCTRAAAACAGGACTCAGAGTGGTGATCCACTGCATTTTATGTAAAATTACACTTGTTTCTGGGAGGTTGCTTTTTTATCAATTGCAGAGTTCTTAAATATTAATATGAATATATTAACTTCAGCACAAAAAGGAGTAATGTAAACAGGAAATTAAAATTGTCTTTAAAAAACCCCAGCAATCTAAGAAGAATTATGGTTGTAACTCAAGCAAAGGAGGTTTTCAGATTCACAGAATAGTTTKAGTTAAAAGGGGGTTGTTTTGTTTGGTTGGGTTTTTTTTTTTCATTAAATCATATTTAGTTTTCTTGTAGGAAGTCACTGAGGGTTATCATTTTAATAGTCTTATATAATTTAATGGCATAAGACCATTGCCATTATTAATTGTGTATGTCTTCTCCGTATCTTGAGCTCTATTTACTTGGACAATTTTTTCATTCTTTAATTCTTGGAAACTATATATATATATATATTTATTGTTTTTCTTAACATTGTGGACAGAAAAATGGGAAAATAAGTGCTGAAAAATAATTAAAGGGACATTAYTCTAAAGAAACTGGAAACCTGCCAGTCGTAATGAATAGTTTCAGAATACTGAACATTAAAGGAAATTTATATTATTTTCTGAAATGTATGCTGCAAAAATGCATCACTGAATTCTATCCATAAAATAAAGCTACCGCATTATTTTTCCATCTCATTTTGGATCTCATTAATCTAGTGGTTTGATCTTTAGCTATAGCTGACCAGTTTTCTCAAAAATAAGGAAAAGAAAGAAAAAGAAAGGGAAAACACTCATTAGAAGAATGATATTTTGACACAACTATATGTGTACAAAGTTCCTAGGACATTTTGACTGATTTTTTGACTTTGCCTGTACTTTACTCACATACTCTAGAAATTTATGTATGTTGTATTAGGACTGGGGATGGTGTTTGTTAGAAAGACAGAGAGTTTTCTTTATGTCCTCTAAGATTTCCTTTAACACAGGAAAACTGTCCACCAAACTTATGCTTTGTCTGCACATCACCAAAAGAGCACTTTCATAGTGACCTCCTGGTTAAGCAAAATGTATAATAGCTTGTATAAAGGAGTGGTTTCATGTACTGCATTCAACTGCAGAAATAGCAGAATTATCTCCCCACCACCCCCCCCCCCCCAAAAAAAAAAAAAAAAAAAAAAAAAAATCAGTGGTGCTTTAGTAGTTTTTGACCTTTCAGGAAAAAATACAGTCCACTTCCCTGCTGGACGCTAGGCACAGTGACACAGAAGATACCTGCCAGGCTTCACAGCTTCCTGAGGTTCAATATAGCAAATGAAAGATACTGTGAAGAATAAAGCATTCTTAAGATAGATATCAAATATAGGTCTATTGAACCAAACTAACACTTGCAAAGTCCTGGTAGACTTTATCAAAAATCAACATTATATTACTTCTGTTTCCTACTCTATATGGATTAAGAAAGCACTTAATTTGTTAACTTTCTGTATACAAGGTGGTAGAAGCCCTTTGTAATGGAATTTGTTAGTCCATAGGCAAGAAATCAGATTATGATCCCTGTTACTCCTATGTAAATATGAAATAATGGAAATAGGTTTTTTAAATTGAAAATATTTAAGTTACAGTTATATGTTTCCTATTAATTTGGAGTTCTCTGCTTTTATTTACTTAATTAAATCTTTCAGTTATCTCTGTAAATAAGATTAGATAATGCTTTGTGTCTTTAATTTAATTAGAGCGTTTGTACAAAATGATGCTGCTGCTTTGGAGACCACTGCATTGATCAAGCTATTAAATACTGCTACAGCTGCACACTCCCTCCCCCCTCCCATGGAACAGGGCAAAACTGGAGGGAGAGTCTTGGCTTAGAAGTGGGAAGTCTTGTGGATCAGGTCAGGTCTTTCAGGTCTGCCCYCTCCCAATCTCTTGATCACCCCAGCCTGTTTTCTGGGCGAGTGCCAAGTGGRGAATAAAATCCTGAGTGATGTGCAAGCACTGGTGATGACACCTCTGGAATACTGCACTGAGATTTTGAGTCCCTCATTCATGAAGGATTTTGAGATATGAAAGAGATAGATCATAAGGCTACCCAAATTATCAAGTGTCTATATTGCCTGTTCTACATGAGCCAGGGAGAGGAAGCTGGGATTATTTAGTCTCCTGAAGAGGAGGCTAAAGGGTCATTTCACAAAAGTCTGCTACTACCTGAGGGGGAGTTACAAACGTGAAAACCAGATGATACAGCAAAGACAAATGGCCACAACCTTGAAAGGCTCATATGAAGCATTAGAAAAATAATTGTAACTAAAAGAGTAGTGCCATACTTGAATGTGTTGCCATGAACAGTCCTGGGCTCTGCACCTCTGGAGGTCTATGAGACTCAGCCAAAGTCACAGCCAAGCTGAKCTCATGCTGGCAAACAGATCTACATCAAACAAAGCATTAACAAAATAGCCTTTAGAAATATTTTTTTTTAAAAAACTTTTTTTTTTTTATTCCATTACTATGTGTTTGTTTGCTTTTATATTACAGCAATCAAGAATTGTTCATTGCTGGTGACAGGATGACATGATTGCTGGAACCCATTTGCCTACAGCTTACTTTGAAAAGAAATTACCAGTTTCTAAAGAATAAGGTGTATGAACAAACATATATTTAAAACTTTCAAACTACAGGTCTGAATGTATCTAAGCACAGTCAAGAACTGGAAGTTTTATCTACCATTTCAGTTTCAGAATGTTCCAATATATTAAAGACAAGATATGCTGTCAGGATACTGCAGAATCACCAATGCTGTTTAAGCAGTCTGTGTTATCTGTTGTGTTAATACAAAAGGAATTTCAGTTCCTGAGACTCCTAAAACAGGATCTTTCAGAAACGTAAACTGAGTAAAAAATAATTTAAATAAATTAAAAATATGAAAAAGAAGGAAAGAATGTTCACTGTCAGGTTTGCCACTGTCACATCAGTTTAAAGCTGATTTATTTTATTTCATTAACAGGAAGATCATATGAGAGGCTAAGTATTTTTCTGGGTAGTTTTGAATGGAATAAATTTGAACTAGAACTTGAGTTGAAATAAACAAAAATCTATGAGCAATTTGTTGAACCCCAATCTTTTGTTTATTTAAACAGGCTTATGAGCCTTAAACAAAACTTTCTTCAAATTAAAGTAACAAATCTTTTCAAGAATGTGTAAACAGTTTGTTTACATTTCTAAAAAACACTGAGGATCTAAGATAAGAAATCAAATATGCCACTACTGCAACATATTCTCACTTGAAAGATTTATTAGGCTGAATCTTGCTGTGGAAAACTGTGAGGTTTATGAAAAAAAAAAAAAAAAGAAAAAAACACGAAATATTTTCCAAATGGTGGGAAAAAATATACAAAATGCTTCAAGCACTTTTCTGATTCACATCACTTACTTTTGATTAGTTTGAATGGATCAAATGTAGCCATAAAAGTCTTCTACCTTTATGAACATCTATTCTTCAACAATGAGGTCTTCTGTACCCCTGGTGGATGCAGATGGCTGGCATGGATAGGAAGGCATGGGACATGGTGCCTGAGAACTGGGGCACRTGCTTATTATCAGAGAGATCTGAAAGAACACAGATACAGTCCTGCTACCACTGCTTTCTATTTACTACCTAAGATCAAGTATCTGTGTGCATACAGGAAGCTAAATGGCTGTGAAAGTCATATTGGCTCCCTATAAAGAGGAAAGAGAACTCTGAGTCTGGTACTCTCAAATGCTTTAAATGATGTAAGATACCTAAATGTCCATTTTCAGACTTCTGAATTACCCAGTAATTGCAGTGCTTACACTCATCTCTGAGATCTGAACCTGACTTCTAATGGCTAATCTTTTGCTCTCAGTCTGGTGACATACAGGTAATCACAAAGGAGCACAAACTGTGAAGATGCCAAATCTGAAAAACTGATGCAATTACCTCTTCCTAGAATTAGAGCATTTGATTGTCGAAGAAGAGGATTTAAAAAAAAAAAAAAATCTGTGAATTTAGACTAGCACAGCTGCTGCTGTTGTTAATGAGGAAAAGAACATGAAATGCAAAAGAGGATGGCGAGTTAGTTTCACTGACAGGGCATTCAAGCTGATTTCCAGTTGTTCTACCCTGAATAAATGTACTGATACTGCAGTAAAGGCTTCACAATTATTTCCATGTCTCATACTTGGCTTTGTCACCCATGCACATCAGCTGGAATGCTGGAAATAAAACTAATTAAAATCCTACCCCTTCTCACAGTAAGAAAAGATATCAAACAACCATTGCAGTCTTAAGCCAAAATAATTATAAAATGCAAATCTGTATCAGATATATTGGTATCTTGTAGTGATTAATGTTTATAGCCAATAGAAACTTAATTTCAAAATCACAGTTTCTTCTATATTAGTTACACTTCTCAAAAATAATATCTTTCATGTGGAAGTCCTAGCTTTCAAACTTTTCAAGCCTTGTAACCCTGACATTATCATGCTTTCTGCAGACTTCTGCCCCTATTGTAGTAACATAGAGATGAAAAGGACTCCATGGATTACTGAGTCTGGTCCCCTGCTGTGTATATAATCCTGAGCCCACTGAAATCAGTAGGAGTTTTAGCTTTTACTTCAATGGTTGCATGATTAGGCCTAGAGTATCTCAAAAATGTTCAAATTAGACGGGTGTTTTTTGCACATTTTTCTAATGACTTGTTAAAGATAGTATTAAAAGGTCTTAAATTCCAAATGTAATTGGTTCAGTGTAGTTGCAATTCCTTATTCTATGATGAAAATCTGAAAATAACACTAAAGAATTTATTCTTGTTCATGTCTACTCGTGAAAGGTCACAGCACACTGAGCTTAGATGTCTCAAGCAAAGGAAAGACCAGAGGCAAAGAGTGACAACCTTTAAGCTGATTTAACTCTTCATAACCATGGTGATCCAGGGAATTGGAGTAACAACAGTTATAGATGATATTAATGGGGAAATAAATGCTTACTGTCCCTGAAGATCAGTATTTGTCCTGTTCTGTTTCCTTAATTTGGTTAAAGACAAAAGATTAGTCCACTGGATTAATCTTCCAGATCTGCATTTTCACAGAGTGAAGAGGATATATCTCAGGTACTATCTCACATCTTCAAGCTGTATTAGGAAAGAAAGACAGCAGTGTGAAGCCAAAGCATATGTTAGCTTACAAAACCTGCTGAAACAGTTCGTATTTCCCAGTTTATTTAAAATTAAAATTTATTTGGGCTAACATCAGTTATCCAAAGCTACTTCTGTGGTCAGAGGCAGTGAAATTTCCCTTATATGATCAACAGAGAGACATGCAGCACCTTGGGAATGCAAATAAAGATAAGCACCTTTATTAGATTGCAAGTACTCATCCTATGAGAGAAAAAAAACCAAAACAACCAAACAACCAAACAACCAAATGGCCAAAGCCACCAAAAAAGCCAAGTATCAGATTTTTTTTATTAATTCTGAGGTTTTTTTTAAGAATGTAAAATAATTGAACCAATGAAATATATTAGCTTTTAGGGTTACTTTAACTACGATTTTAAATTATGCCAGTATATTTAGGACATCAACACCTTTAAAGATTTTATGAAAAACTTAATATAAACTCCCAGCAAATGTGTGTCATTATTCTGCAAATGACAAAAAAAGAATGTAGAAATATAGCTAGTTGATATGTCTTTAATATGAGCTGTAGATTAATAGCCACTACTTATATCCTAACCAGAATGAAAACAGATTTACTAAAGTTTGTAAATAAGCAGTGAAGGAATGAAAGTAGCAGCTTTAAGTTAGAAGCAGACTTCAGAGAAGCACTACCAGGATTTAATGTATAAAAGGTTTTCCACTARTACATATTCACATTCTTCTAATCTCAATAAAAAATAGTGCTTGAACTATTTGAGGTTCAGAAAACTAAATGCAATGAGATTTTCTGCATTACTGTGTTCGTGTAAAACAACTGTGAGGTTTCATCACAAAACAGATAACGCAATTATTATTAAAGTCATATCTTCCAATATAGACTCCTCAGATTTCTAATTATATTTTCCAGCTTGTTCCTCACAGAAGTTTTCTTAAAAATGAAGCACTGATGTATTTTGCTTTGTTGAGAATCYATAAATTTGTAATATATTCCCTTATTCCATGAATTTTGCCTCTTTTCTAGGCATGTCCAATGATTCCAAGATTTGTGTCTTAAAGTGGAGCACAATTGAATGCTRGGTTTCCTGATCCTGGGGTTTTGCCTTTCTTTTGTTTTGTTGCTATAAACACTATAAAAAGTTGATGGTGATACAATCACTCTGGGATTAACCCATGAATAAAAGCARTAAGAATTCAGATGCAAGTTTATCKTCTAAACTGSATGATTTCATAGCACYRTTCAATAAGTTGTGAAGAGRGCTAGTCCAGGAGCATACAGTACAAAARYAAAGAAAGAAATTCCAAACAAACAATAAGTTTAAACAGATACTAAACCACAAAATCTCATATTTTCTCAGATTGCATTACAAGTCAATTATCATTTACATGACAGATCCTTTAAATAATTTTTTAAGGCAAAAAGGATACATTTTTCTGTGGCTAATCATCTTATTTCAATGATGAAAATATAATATACTTTGAAATAAAATGAATATATCACAATGAAAATATTGATGGAACTAATGCAAGTGTTTTCTGATTTCTGTAACTGGATGAAATTTGCAGCATGAATCTTTTTTCTGTTCACATGTTTAGAAACAGATTTGCTTCTAATCAATAACACCTAACATAAAATCCACAATTCAAATTTATACTTGTTAATACCTGTAGGTACCCATATAAAACAATAAATTTCTTATATTTTGGGTTCCATTTAAACATCTTCTGTATAAATGAACATGAGGAGAACACATTAAAAATCATAAACTACTCATCTGAAGTTCCAGATTAGTTAGAATACTTATTCAAAATGATGCTAGAATTAAGCACTCTACCTATGAGAGAGAAATATTTTTGCATGCTTACATATTTTTATTTATTKATTAGTGCTGCATTAAATACTTTTCAAAAAAGAAAGAGGACAATGCAGGTTTTATTAATCTCAACCAATACTACAATATGGATCCTTAAATTTGGCATGATAAATTTAAGTCAAACTTCACCAGCAGCTTCTTAATGTGAGAATTAGGAAATTTGCTCAGACCTGATCTGTTCCATATTTCTACACATCCATTGAGAATTTTGYAGTTCACAACTTCTAGATATTATCCATAAGGGTTTGTAGCTGAAACCCTGCCTCAGTGTCTGTTTCTTTATTTCTATTTTCTGTCATAGTATGTTAATTTTGAGAACATGTTTTGATAGTCTTATTTTTCTTACCATTAAAAATATTTAAACATGCAACATGGTATGTTTACTGAAAGTTACTCCAGCAGTTTCTGCATTGATTGAGGAAAAAGGGAAATTATATTTCAAAAAGTGTATAAAATTGACCCATTGCTTTAGATTTGTTTTCTCTCAGCAAGTGGTTTCAAATTATGTAAAGTAGCTCAAAGGAAAAACTTTAATAAGATARCCAATTCATTCAGGTATATTTAATTTTTTCTGACTAAGTCCAGAGTAATTCAACAAAAAATATTCCTAGTGTAATTACAGAGTTTTCATGATTGACACAAATCCATAYGCTCACTTTGAAATATAACACCTTTATTTGAGTAAATTAGAACAAAATTTAAAGCACTAAATATATGCAAACCCAGACTTAAAAATGGATTAAGTACCACTTACAACTCCCATGAAAAATTATAATTTTACTATGTTGTAGGAAGATTTCACTTTGTATAGATCAACTTCTATATTTTCCAAAATGTTGGAAAARGAACTAGTTGGTTCCTCCAACTGTCATACCTGTCATTTCTTTTGCTGTCTAATTGTTACTGGCCATTTGAAATGTTGAGTCAATTCCTTAACACAAATTTTTCTCTCTTTTTTTTTTTTTAAGTAGGTTCTCTAAGTTTTGCCACTCTTACGTGGACACGTTCAGAAAATTGATTCACATCTTCCATTTTTTAAATAAAAAATGTCTTATTGTTTTAATGTTGTCTCATGTTTTCTTCAGACCTTTTCATTTTGTCTTTACAGAATCACAAAACCATTTAGATTGCAAAAGACCCTAATATTGTCAAATCCAGCAATTAACCTAGCATTGCCAAGTCCAGCACTAAACCACGTCTCCAGGTGCCACATCACATATCTTTTTAATGCCCCCAGGAATGGTGACTCAATCATTTCCTTCAGCAACCTGTTCCAATGCTTGACAATTTTTCCAGTGAAAACTTAATACCTGATGTCCATTCTAAATTTTCCTTGACACAACTTGAGCCCATTTTCTCTTGTCTCCATATCTCTCCCTATCTGGGAGTAGGGACTAACCCTCACACTACTACAGTGTCCTGTCTGGTAGTTGTAGAGCCTCCTTTTCTCCAGGCTAAACAGTGCCAGCTCCCTCAGCCACTCCTCACAAAATTTGTGCTCTTATCCTTTTACCAACTTTGCTGCACTTTTTTTATTACATAGATATATCTTGATCAGCAAAATTGTTGCAGATTCATTTTAAAGGCAGCTGTTGGATGACATGATAAAGAAAATTAATTATTTTGATGGATGGTTTCTAAGATGAAAATTTGTTTCTTTGATGCCTGAATTTGATTTCCTTCAGAGCTCACATGGATCRCCAAGAATTGTGATCTGTGGTATCTGTATTATCTACTGGTAGTTTGCACCAGTGTAAGTAAATTGCAGAGCATTGTGTGAGATAGACATATACTGAAAACCTCAGGAAGGGAACTATAGCAACCAGTACTTGTGCAGAAGTTAAGATACTATCACTTCACTCAGACCATTTACCATATCTTGATCTGAGCTCTTCATATGGTGATATGTTGAAAATCTTCCCAGACCAGAAAGTATTCCTGATGCGACATCTAGATTACTTTAYAAAGAATTGTGTTAATGGAGCCATCTTCTTTTTATGTATTTATAAGACACTCAGATTCAATTCATTGCACTTCTTTAGTGCWCTTAGATTCAAACTTACTTTTCTGGCATGAAAAATGTTTTAATCATCAAGTGGTAGGTGAGGTTAAATTTAAAATAATGTTAGCTGTTTCTAGAGTGCTCAGACTTATCATCTAAGGAGACACTTCAGGGACCTCAGTGTACTTCTAAACTGATAAATGGAAAAGAACTAAGATCTCAATGTCTTCTCATTTTCTGCACTTATTAATTTTTGGGTCAGTACCTACAGCTGATCATCTCTGAGACAAACTTATAAGGAATGCTAACCTTTAAGCAGTGTGGATGTGAGGTAATCAGTGTCATTTGGCTTCAGGTTCTTTTTTATTTGCTAGCATTAAGCCAGCTCAAGTACAAACAAATTATGCAATGCAGACATGATGTTGCACAGAATCTGAATGAAGATTTCCACAGTTAGGGAATACATTACTGCATATTACAATAGGAATAATATTCTGTTTCCACTTGGAATTTTCATTTGCAACAGAGCCCCTAAAAAAATAAGTTATATAAAATTTCTAGATTTTTAGAGGTAGAAAGCATAAGCCATGAACCAGAAAAAWTAGTTACCTTGGATTACCTATCGCACTCACGGCAGCAATCCCAGCGCTGAAAAAAAAAATGTCCTGCAATAATTAAAAGGAGATTTCAATTATCTGAGATTTGACTATCTTATTTACAAACCATGAACAACTGAGGAGTAGATTCACAAAAGAACGCAGGAATTTTTGTAGATGCTGAGTTAAAAGATCACAGTGCAATGAAATATCTGATTTTTAGGAGTCCTGCTATTTGACAAYGTCCTAAATTACTTACCTAGGCTACTCTTGCATTCATGCTGAGGGAGGATTAAGTGCCCAAGTACAAGAGTCAAAATTAGCCGTTGATTGTGAGTCACATACAATAGATTACGGGGTAAATCATAAGCTTTTCTCTCTTCAAGGCTTAATTATGTAACTGTAGGAATGCACTTATCTTCAATCAGGATCCCCAACAGAGTTTATGTAGTCCTTAGCTGCTTAGGCTTAATGGTAAAAAATGAAAGGTCTCTGACTATAGAGAAGCTGAAAAAAAGAGTATTTGCCATTTAACATTTTGTCTTTATTTCATATGCAACTGCCTACAGGGACAATTAATCAGGATTTAAGTGCCCTATTTCTTTGCAGACCAAGTTCTTATTGTGTGATATCTAAAAAACAATGAAGGAAATGTAGAAATGCACTATAAAATCTAACAGTCTATTGTTGTTCTAATTGTATAATAATGCTCCATGAGATGGAATAGGGTCATTTCTCTGACACACATTTCAACTCCACAAGACTGCAGTTCTTCAGATGAAATAAAAGCTTGTCAGTTTCCTTTTTTGACTTCATTAAGTGTTTCTGATAAAAAGATGCATATCTATGTATCTATGTATCTATGTGTAATAAATATTAAAACTCCACAAACATAAAAACTTTTGTTACCAGGCTAAAACCACTGTAAGATTTGCAATAGAGCCTCTTGCAAGATTCTGAGGTGAATTAGAGAGGGAAGTACGGATAAAATACCTAACCATACATTTTGCAAAACATAAAATTCTCTTTCAGAGTAAAGAAATCCAAATATCTTTTTATAAACAGTCAGATATAAAATTTTTTAAGTGATCAAGTAAACATACCCAAGATTTATTTTTTCCTCCCATGCACTTAATTTTAGTCTTAGAATAAGGTATATTGTAAAAATAAATAGCCACTATAATACTGAAAAAGCTTCAGTATTATATCCATAGGAATTATATACTACAGCAAAAATTGCTTTTGACAATCTTGCCAGTGAAAATTATGATGGTATTTTTAAAACCACTAATTTGTCCCTCTTCAGAATATATGCCTTTGCACAAATGAAATACAGTGTAACACAGTGTTATGTAATGATATCAGTACCTCTCCTGTCTTTTTCTCTGCCTTTTTTTTTAAGTATGAAGAGCTTTTAAAATTTATAACCTATAGGAAACCCACAGAAACTCGAAAGAAATGTGTTTTGTTTGTTACTAAAATGCTTTCATAAGATCTGAAATGCAAAAAAATTCTCTGATTTGTAGAGGAAAATATTTACATTTAGTTAAAGAGTGGATCCTTCTTCACCACTACACGTGATGGGGCCCTTCTCTCCTGGAGATGGCTGAGCACCCATCTGCCCATGGGAAGCATTATTAAATTAAAAATTCCTTATTTTGTTTTGCTTGTGTGCGTGGTTTTTGATTTCCCTACTAAACTCTCCTTATCCCAACCCCAAAGTTTTTTGGCTTTTAGCCTTTCAATTCTCTCCCCTATTCCACTGGTGGGGAAGTGAGTGAGTTGTTTCATTGTGCTTGGTTGATGGCTCAGGTTAAACCATGACACTCACTTTTTATCTATCATGTAGTATGGAGTCACAGAATCACAGAATGGCTCAGGTTGGAAGGGACCACAGTGGGTCATACGATTGAATCTCTGTACTCAAGCAAGGTCATCCTAGATCACATTGCACAAGATTGCACCAAGAACGTTCTTGAATAAATCCAGCAATAGAGAATCCACAATATCTCTGGACAATCTGCTCCAGTGCATGGTCACTCACACAATCAAGAAGTTCTTCCTCATGTTCAGGTGGAACATCCTGTGCATCAGTTTCTGTCCATTGCCTCATGTCCTATTGCTTGGTACCAACAAGAACACCCTGGAAACCTCCTCTTGTCACCCTCCCTGCAGATATTGATACATATTGATGAGGTCTCCTCTCAGTCATCTCTTTTTGAGTCTGAACAGGCCCAGCTCCCTCAGCCTTTCCTCATAAGAGAGATGTTCCAGCCCCTCATAATCATCATAGCCCTCCACCAGATCTGCTTACAGGAGTTGCATGTCTCTTTCATACTGAGGAGCCCAGAAATGGACATAGCACTCCTGGTGTGGCCTCACCAGGGCTGAACAGTGTGACAGGATCACCTCCCTCATCCTTCTGGCGAAGCTCTTCCTAATGGACCCCAGCCAAGGACATCATTGTCCTTCTTAGCCACAAGGGCACTGCTGGCTCATGGACAGCTAGTTGTCCACCAGCACCACTAGGTCCTTTTCTGCAGAGCTACTGTCCGGCAGGTTGGTCCCCAGCCTGTGCTGATATATGGGGTTAGTCTTCCCCAGGTGTAGGACCCTGCATTTGCCTTTGTTGAATTTCAGATGATTCCTCCCTGCCCATCTCTGCTGCCTGTTGAGGTCCTGCTGAAGGGCTGCACAGCCCTCTGGGGTATTGACCACTCCTCACAGGCTTGTGTCATCAGAGAGGATGCATGTGGAGGATGCATCTGTCCCTTCATCCAAGTCACTTATGGATAAATTAAACAATACTGAATCCAGTATGGAACCCTGGGGGACACCACTAGTGACAGGCCTTCAGCTAGACCTATCTTACTGATTGCAGCCCTCTGGGATCTGCTGTTTAGTCAATTCTGTATCCATGGCACAGTCCACTCATCCAATCCATGCTTCCTGAGCTTGCCTATGAATATGTTGTCAGAAATACTGTCAAAAAAAAACCACAACAAAAACAAAATCAAAAAATTCCATTCAACAAACACCTTGTTCTGACTGAAAACAGTGTTTCAAAATGCAGCAACACAAAGCAGTGAGGATAATAATGTATTGCCAAAACTCTTCCTCCAAAGCTGCAGATTGTGTGGGCTGGAAGAAAAAAGGTAGACTAAAACTGCAAATAACTTTAGCAATATTAAAGCATTTGACATGCACTACGTAAAGGCTTCTGTTTTGATCTTCATAAAAACACAGGCTCAATATCTCACTGAACCAAAGTCTTTTTCATGCAAACCTGTAGTATCTGCAGGAATATTTAACTCTGTACATGAAACATCTTTGTCACACCTGCTTGTTGTCCAGGCCTTGAAAAAGTGGAGTTAGGCCAAATAGCAAAGACGAGTAACTAACACTAGGCAGAAATTTCTTTGATTTTATCAGCCTGAAGCCAGAAAAAAAATCTGGGCATGCTGAGATATTTTCTCACAAACAGCAAATGAATTTTTAAAGATAAATACCCTTAACATCATAAATTTAAAAAAAATACAAACCTAATTTTTTATAAATTTTAATAAGATAATTAATAGTCTTCTCTCTCTCTGTCTCTCTGAGTAGTATCTTTAAAATGAAAGGATCTCAAGATTAGAAAGGAGATAGAGAAATGTTATGACAGCATAGAAAAAACATGACTTTCTAACAGAAACACACTTTCTTAGTAGATATTTCTTTGCTCTTGTGTTTCATTAGGGCTATTTTACAGCAGAGGAAATGAAGTCTTGTACTTTGTTAATAATCCATAATGAAAGAAACAGGAGGAAGGTATTTTCTTGCTCCTTTTCCCATTAAAGCTAAGTAAAATGCTTCAGGCTAGCAAACTTTTTAATTTTAATGCATTTTTTTTCCCTGAAAACAAATGAAATACCTCATTTGCTCAGACAGATCTGTGATGATGCACATACAGCTCTATGTATCTATTGTGTAGGTGCTTGCCACTGAATATAGCAGCTAAAGCAAATAAACCAGATTCCAGAACATTTTGTGGAGTTGACTCAGGGAAACAAGCACAGAGACACCACATCATTTTCCCCATGTTGCATCCACCACTTTGAATTTTTTCCATATATCTGATTGTCTTGGGTTGCAATTCAAGATGTAATCAAAAGTATGTATTCTATTTGCCATCTGTTGAAATCAGTTGGGGAGGTGTTTTTTTCTTTATCCCTTCTAACTCTGGGAGGGAGAGGGCAGGGTGTTAACGGGCCAGCTGTTAAAACCAGGTGGGGCAATGTTCTTTATTTCTTCCACAACCCATCCTCACTCCAGGGGGATATCTGCTGTTAATGGGCCATTTGGGCTCACTACATGACTGATAAAATTACATCATCCCATTATGAGATGCCCCACCCAGAGGGAGGAACCAAGCTTTCCCACCTGGATAAAACCTGAGTCAGCAGAATGGCCTGTTTCCACTGGATTCCCATTATCATCACCACTGGACCTTCTCAGGTAAACTGTACCCTTCTACAGGGTCATCTCTGTTCCAACAGAATCACATCTGTTACTCCCGGAGGACTTAACTGGACTGCTACCAACACCCTGACCAACACAGTGTCAGGTCTTATTCTGACTCTATCAGTGTTTTTTGTTTTGTTTGTGTTTTCTACTATGACATGTTCATTTTTAATATCCCTGGTAAAGAACTGTTATTCCTATTGACAATTCTTTGCCTGAAAGCCCTGTAATTTCAAATTAATAATAACTCAGAGGGAGGGGGTTTACATTCTCCATTCTAAGGGAGGCTCTGGCTTTTCCTTGGCAGATACCTGTCTTTCCAAAGCAAGACACTGATTTATACTTGCATTCTCTACCTTTAAAACTAGTTAAGCAGGAAATTGTTTTGGCTGGAATAATACATCATTCATCCATAATGCTCAGAGCCTGCACCTGGATGATCTGAGTCATTATTTAGTTGTATTATTTCTACAAGAGATATTAGTGGTCTTAAGAGTTTTGGAAAGAGAAGGACAGGGTGGGAGGGAAAGTGGTCCATTCCTTTATATGGACATGTGTGATTTTACTAGGTTGTACCATAATTATACAGTGCATTCAGGTTTTCTTTTGTATGATTACTAATATTAGCTTCAGCTTTAGTGAAGCTAGATTTGAATTTCCCACTCCATGGTATTTTTATTTCATCTACTTTTATTTATGATATGAGTATCAGTCTTGCTGTTGCCATGGGCAAAAATTATTAGAAGCAAAAAGGAACAAGAAAGCACATATGCATGCAGACTCATTTGTAGAGTTCCAGCAAGAGCTTATCTGTATTCAGTCACTTTAGCCAAACTACTTGTCTGCCAGGCTTTGCTTCCAGTTTTGGTGTTACTAGCTCATAACACCACCCTAAATACATTAAAATACTGTTGTAAGCTTACATATTTGATTTGTCACTCAGCCATGTGAGTTGTGATGTTCAAGTGCATGTGTTGCCTCTGTATACATTTGTTGTATCAATACATCCAAAGTTGTTTCATTACCCATTTTAGACCCTAATTTTTTAAAGGAACTCTACTTATGTAGATAATAGCATACATTCTAGTCAGCATAGTTTAAATTAGGTGCAGAAACCTTGAAGGATAAAAATTTTTAAAACCATGGAAAGAAGATCCTTGGATCATGTTAACTGCCCACTTAATAGCCTATCTAAGAATGTTTTATTTGAGAAAATAAATAGTGAAAGGAAAATGAAACAAACATTAAAACATTAAAAACAAGATAAGTTCAAATTTAAAGCCACCTTTTACAGGTTTGTTTGGGAGGGTTTTTTTTGATACAGAAAATTAATCTGGACTACAATATGAAATAAGCAGGTTCTTTATGTAATCTTAAAGTTTACAGTATTCAAACAAGAACAATCTATGATGGTGATATTCTCAAGACCCAACAGCTTTTTTTCAAAATAAAAATATACATATAAAAATTTTGAAATCAAACTCTAAATTCTCAYGTAAAACTTTTACATACACAGCTTATGAGGTTAGTTATTCTTTTATACAACTGATCTCAACAGTTTATTAAATGAGGTTATTGAGAAAGCTATTTGTCACGAAGTATTTTGGATGCCTTCCTTTTAAATCCCACATTCTCAAATCCATTTAGGACATTAATGTCTGTAGACGCTGTCAATGATGAAGTCTGGTGAAGAAAGAGGAACAGCTAACATAATTTAAAGTAAAATTCATCTTACGCCACAAAACACTTATATTTCCTACTCACCACCAGAGTTTGCCATGTCCGTTGTAAAAAGATGCAACCAAGCTTTTCTGCTTCTTCTCAGGTACACTTCTGAGCTTGTATAAATAGAAAATATTTTTGGAAACATATTTTTGGAACTTACCAACACAGATTATGTAGCCAAGTAGCTGAAGGAAGGTTCTCAGCCAGGCATGAGAAGCAGGACACCATGATCACATAGATTATTATGATTAGGTGTTTGCTGTTGTTGATACAGTATCTAAATATTGCTAATGCAGTATCTAAATAATAACTGTCATCTTTTATAACAGATTATTAAAATTATAATTATTTATTACACCCTTATATTTACACCTGTTCACTCAGACCAAATAAGTTGCAATTGCACTGGATACTTCACCTGGCAAGTAGGCATCTGACACCTACTATTCTAGACAATTACTTAGTTGTGTTCTGTTCTGTGAAGACTAACAGTGAGCAAGATCTGTGAACCAAACTCACATTTTAACAAATAGAGATAACAGTATTAACTAAGTTCTGGTTTTGATCATCATTGTAATAGATCAAAGAGTTAAACCCATTGTTTTCAATAGTCATTCTTATCAAAGATTAACAAGTTATTCTTGAAGCAAACACACTCTCAGATTCATTTTTATTATCATCTTTGAGGAAAGCTACAACAGTAGCTGTCATCTGAAAACCTGTTCATCTGATTTAAATAGTACAGAGAAAACAGAAATGTCTCAAAGGGCACTTTGTCTGGGGATCAACTGATGTGTTTTAAGATTCTATAAGGATGATGCCATGAGAAGAAAAGCCAACAAAATTCAATCCAAACTTAGAAATGACACTGATATTAACCAATTAACATTCCCAGCCACAGAAACATGTCAATACCTCTTTACAGAAGAAGAAAACAAATTAAAAGAAAAATCCAGCTGATGCTATAAAAAAATAAATGTATGTTTAAATGAGGTTTCTGTTTGCTTATTTAATTTTCTAGAATTAGCATGACTAACAGTGGAATGGTGGCAATAGTTCTGGTCATATTTTTAAGCCCCAGGCAGTTTAATTTTAAATGTCTGCTATATTCTTTGTTCAGACWTGCAGAGCTGTTTGGCATCATAATCACATGGAATCAAGTTCTCTGGAGACATGCAACTATAGCTATAACTCTTCTTAAGTCCAGTGAGGTTTTTTTGTTCGAATTTGAAGCTTTTTTTRTATTTGCTTACTTTGTTGATGCAAATATTTGGGATAGAAGAATAATCAAACGAGAACAAAAATGAACTGTTTGGTTTTTTTTTTTTGGTGATTGATTTTCTGTTTATTTTGGTGGCCATTCTTGGTTAACAAGCATAAAAATCTCTATATTAACATGTAAATGGAAGCAACATCTTTTTTTTTCAGTTCTATTGATTAGTTCATATTTTGTTGTTGGAGAATTGAATATGTGCTAAATTTTCGAAAGTATATTGCAAAAAATGTATAAAAATTATACTTTGCCAAAAATCTGGACTCTTTTGGAGGACTGCATTTAACATATACTTTTATAGGGGAAGAGGGCAGCCTCTTCTTCCAGGCAACTAGTGATGCAACAAAGGGGAAATATCCTTAAGCTGCATCAGGGTAGGTTCAGGTTAAATGTATTAGGAAAAATTTCTGCACCGATAGAGAGGCTAAGCAGTGGAACAGGTAAATGGTAGAATTACAATCCCTGGAAGTGCTATAAAAAACTAGTAGATGTGGCACTTCACAATATGATTTAGTGGGTATGGTGGCAGGTCATGTTGGATTTGATGGTCTTGGAGATCTTTTCCAACTTCAATGATTAGATAATTCTACTGAATGCTGTATCTGCAATTGTGAATGAAAAAATGCCCACACACTATTACTGGCAACAAATTTTCTCAGACTGGACACAGTTAAGCATGTGCCATTTAACTATTGCTAGAACTCAGCAACAGCAAACATACTAATTATTGAGCACGTTTAGGACCTTGGAATCAGGATACTAAAGTTCAGAGTATTTCTGGCTCTGAGAAATGTAGCAATGCATAAGTTTGAGGAACTTGCTCTAGCTGTTGTTAGCACATTATGCTGCTGATGAAGTTCATGATGAACAGGCTGAGTTATAGCCTCTTATATACCAAAATACTCCTGAGAAAAAATAAAAAGGTGCTTGTTGTTTTTCTTTTTTTTTTTTTTAACTTGTGATGGAAGCTTGTGTAATCCATCACATGTACAAAACTATGAGTTCTCTGGAATACAGGCATTAAGACTGCATTGCTGGATGACTGCTGCAGACATACTTACTGAAAGATRTGAAGGACAGAGTCATCTTGCCACCTGCCTTACAGTGTTTTATGATACATCAAAAAAATCTGTGGTTAAATTTCAAGTAAAAATGTATGTAGATTACTTACACAACTATCYTAAAATACAATTCAATATCTGAATTATCAATTTTTTATTCGGTGAAAGTGTTAGAACCCTGGCACAGAGCCTGACTTGCTTTTCTTTAGATAGTATATTCTGTTGCAATTTTGAATGACTTAATAGAAAAAAAGTAAAACTGATTGTTTAAAAATTAAAATAATTTACAGGAGACTGAATAATCTTTAAAAAAACAATTTTCCACGTGCAACTTGAATGATGAGGCATGTTATTTGATCAAATGCAGCCTATTATATTATATCCCTCATGTCTGCCTGAAAATTAAACCAGTTTATAAGATGGGAGTCGAAATTACCCTACATAAAGGAAAAATGGTAACTTTATTGTTGGTTTGGTTTTTTTTTCCCAGTTGATTTGTCACTATCATCTAGTTTCATATCATGGACAACCATATTCCAGTGTCAAAACAGCCAGGTTGCCAGGGGCTCTCTTTACTGGTGACTGAGATCATTTCACAGATCTCTCAGCTCATCCAGGGATAGGGATCTTTAGGTAGACACCTTGAAAGTATTAAGGAAGACACAACTATTCTCGCTATGGATATTTGCACTGGCAATGAATACCACTCGATTTATTTTTATCTGCCCTGCCAGACTCTCTTTTCCAATTTCAGAGAGTTCAGGGTCGTAAAATGTTTATTTTGYATCATATTAACTCTTTAATAGCCTACATTCATGCTCAGTAACCTTCTTTTATATATTTYCTCTCCTTTTTGTTTAAGCTGAACATGGACACTGTCAAGTCTTTTGAAATATTTCTCCTTGAGACACAGACAAAATAAACTGAAAACATTATTATCTGARTTTTGTTCCTGTCTGACTTCCTATTTATTTCTCAGTAACAGTTAAATATTTAATTTTATGCATGTATTCCTTCACCTCCATCTCTCATCAACTTATTAAGCAGAAATTAAATACTTATTTAGAGACACTTAATTTAAAAGGYTGTCCTTTTACTTGTTCTAATTGAGTTCTGAGATGCCAAATGTAATTCATAGTCAAAGTCTGTACTTTGGCAGCATGCTGCACAAGAAGCTTCTTTTTGTTTTCATATAAAAATGATTTTCTATTTTAATTCACTATTCTAATATTCAGCAAATTTATTTTCATGGCAAGAGACAGCAATTTCAGTTTGTTCAGGGATTTGCATGCAGCATCTGATGGGAGAAAGCAAAGAGACCCAGGATAATTGGCTGATCTTCAAGGAAATCCTTCTCAATATTAAGGAAAGCAAAACAAAACAACACAAAAAAACAAACCAAAAAAAACCACAAAAACCCAAACCCAAAAACAAACAAAAAAATGGGGTAAAAATTCCACTCTGTTGAAGGGGAAGTCAAGGRAACATCTCACTGGGACAAAATGATGTGCAGAGAATGTACAGGTATGTTCASTATGTCTGAGCTTTGTAGCGGAGAAAATCTGCTCAAGTCATAGTACAGATGTGGTTTATTACTATATTAATAGTMATAGTTCAGAATGAATGCAGCATAAACCAAAAAATTCTGACTCCACGTTCCTATGTATACYTTTGCACAGTTGTGTGCATATTTAACCACCCCTTCCAACCAGCCAGGTAACCACTATCACATTGCCCCTCACCTGGGAGTGCAGGTTCCCCTGCGTGCTCACCCTTCCTCTTGGCACTGTGGGTGTGCCAGCTCAAAGTGTAATTCTGAATTCCCTACCATGATAGGTATCATCTAAGTATGTCTGCCCACACAACAGCAAGTAGTTGTCCCAGGCTGTGTCTCCTGCACCCCAAGGTGCAGCTCACTGTGTGCAGACCCCCTGTGCTGGCTGTCCCCCCCACCATCTCTCCTTGCTGTCACAAATATTCATGCTTCTTTTATTTTCTTCTTCTGATGGCTGTTTTTTGTTGTCCCAACAATCTCTTGGTTATTCTCCACTCACTGCCTGCTTAGTGCACTTGATTAACAATGTTGTTTTTTCTAGGAACCACTGTTTCCAACATTTAACTCACATAACTGTTCACACATTTGTTTCTTTAACTGGCGCTCATTGCTGGGCCATTTCTTTATCAACTTCAAGAGAAAGGCAAAYCTTAAATCTGTCTTCAGTAAGCAAGTTGGAGGATTTAAAGAACTACAGGCTAGAGTGCTACACCACAGTCCCAAGGAGAACTTGAAGTAATTTCTCTTGAAAATCACTTCCATGCACATGAAGGGCAGGAAGATGATTAGGAACATCTACAATGGATTATCTTTTAATTTTTAATGCTAAAATATTTATCTCAATAAGCATAAAGCCATAATTATGATTAATGAAATGTGACAAAAATATTTTATGCTGCAGAATGGCTTTGTATAAGGCACCTTTCAAACTATATCTTGACTATCTGGCTCTACAGAGGAAGCAAGACTTGCTGAAAGAAATAGCCTAAGTTTTATTGAAGTGAAGGCTTATAGCCACTGATAGGATATTTCTCAATTTATAACAGACTAACGTAAAAAAATGATTTTCAGGCAAGTTGGTCATACCTCACTTAGGACTTGGGCACATTAAGTTTATCTTCTCATCTATTTTTCAGGAAGAAGGAATCAATACTAATCTGACCAGATATATACCAATTAAATCATGATCATATAACCATGAAAAGGTGAATAAATTTTGTGGGGTTTTTTTCAGGCAGCTAATAGACTTGGYCTGATTGAAGTCATGTAAGTACACTGCACTGTTTTGCTACTTTCTGGTTTGGGTAAGAAGGTAAGAAATAAAGAAAATTTCTTTATTGAATCATCTGCATAATTGAAGGATCTGTCATCAGACATAAAATTTTGGGTATCCCTATTTCTTTACTCCATGCTTTCTATGTAAGGTAGGGTGATGATTCCAATTTTGAATCTGACATTTTATTAATCATCTAGAACAAGAAGTTTGAAAYACAAAAAAAATGAAAACTTAAATGACATTGGTGTAAATCCCTAGATGAGCGTCACCTTATTCAGAAGTACTTTTTCCTCTTCATGATAATTCGTAAGCAAACAGCAAGCAGAGTTTCTGTGCTGTACCAAGTAGACTGGTCTCAATTGTCTTCAAACAATTGAATGTCATTGTGGGTCTTTGAACACGACATTGCATGTATACCACACCTCTGATTTTCCTCAGAAACACTGACATGTATCATTCTTGTTAATGTTGACTTGTTTGTCACTGGATGGATTCATTCTATGTTTTTGTAGCAGGGTGCAATGCAAGATGATTGGTATTAAAACACATTTTTTAACTTGCATCTTTCAAAATACAGTACAAAATCAGCTTTTGCAGAAAAAAATGCACATATTGGTGAACTCCCCAAAGATTTGTTTTTTATATAAAATATACTTTCTGTTCAATTTATTGAAGTATACTAAATATATGTATAAGAAAAGGAGCTCAGCTGTTCTCTGAAGTTAGAAAAGTTGCTTCTAACATCACCATTTTTCGTGTTACTCAATCTGTATATTTTTTTATGTTTCCTCCAAGACTTATTAGCTTGTAATTTCTATTTAAATTTAATTTTATTGTAGTTATTTTCAGTGCTAATTGCTCTTCCTCTTGTACTTATTTATGTGTCACATCCATCATTCTTTCAATCTTCACAAGTTGTCTAAATATCAATAATATGAAGCTGATTCAATGCACAACACTGGAAAACTTCAAGTCCTCTCATCCACAGCAGGAAAATATGAAATTTTCATAGAGAATTAAATCTATTCTTTTTACTTAAAGTACCTGCTGTAATTATTAATTTACTGCACTTCAATACTTCTTTTCTGATTAAATGGTCATGAACAGTTGTTGAAATTGTATTTTGGATGARAAGAYATTTCAYGAACAGGAGAACATGAGATGGCATCAAAAATAGAGMTCCAGCATTTTAATTTACTCCATAMAAGCAGGACATTGTAGAGAAACTTCTGGCTTCAGTGAAGCACTGTGTGGCTGTGAAAGAGCTTGAACATTTAGAACACTGTTGAATTCATGATGAAATGTTCAGCCTACCGTAACTATCAGAGAATTCCACAATGCAAGTGAGACAGTTGGCTTACAGAGCATTTATCACGTGCAACATTGCAGATCCAGAGGTGAACTGTAATTCTMCAGTTTGAAATGTTTAATCCTGTAAGAGCTCCAATTGCCCCGGCATGAAAAATTGTGGGACGCCAACTGTGCAACTCAATATAATCTTCATATATGGCTAYTCATGTGGAATGATCTCAATTTTTAAGATATTAAATGTGTGAATATACAATCACTTATGTAGATACAAGCTGTACAAAGCAAGAGTATTGCAAACTTTAGACATCAGGATGGGGTTTTTTTATCTTTAGCAGAACAGTTTTTGTTGGTTTCTTTTTTGGTTGGTTTGTTTGTTTTGTTTTGTTTGGTTTGCTTTTTTTTTGTTGGTTGTGAGGAGGCATGGCTTTTACTTTTCTGYGCTTTATAAATAAGTATAAACCTCAAAGCATCAAGAACTATATACTAAATTCTGATATGCTTTGAAATTAACAGTATATTAATGTATTAAAATAGTCTCATTTACTGAATTTAAGTCATTCATTGAAGTTCTCCGTTTTAAAGCACACTGCTTTAATTAAATTATGTGTTGTTTCCCTTTTTCAACTTTGGTTACAATAATAGAATCAAAAATTTGTGCTGCGTTTCTATTTTGAAACATGTGAAGATCAAATATGGAAGAAGATTATTATCTAAGAGATCAGTGGTATTTGCTATTCAAATAATGAGTTTATACAATTAATTTGTTGTCAAGTGCAATACACAGTATTTGTCTAAGCATGCATTTCCCAGCTTATTGAATGAGCTAGATGAGAAGCATGMATTCTTTTCTTCCTCCAATATGCACTACAGGCTACAAGCTGTAAACTGGGTGATAAAGTGGCAAACCTTCAGGATTCCACTGGAGAGMACACGGACGTGACAGCCCTGTTGCTACTCCTATAACATGCCAGAAGTAAAAGCATAGGAGAGAGTTTTGCACTTCCAGAAAGATATAACAAGGTGACCTGTACTTCCTGAGACAATCTTTGAAAAATCAATTTTGAGTTGTCACTATAATTCAAGACTTTGTTAGGTTAATATAAATTTTCATTGCAAGTTAAGATCCCAAAAACTTTGTATTTATGGTTTCATTTACTGCTAAGATCTTAAAGGGATGCAGAAAATACTTATGTAAAAAAGTATTTTTTTACTATAAAGCTTTCTCTGTATCTTAAGTGCCTCTAGAATTCAATGAAATGTTGCAACCTATTAAGTGCTTGTCAGATGAAGTCATTAATTTTCATGTAATCTTTTTACCTAATATCAATTTATAAGCATACTAAATGTCCTAGCTTTAAAATACTTCTATTCAAGAAAACAATTAAAAATAAATTAATTGGACATTATAATTAAAACGTTTTTAAACATTTTAAATAAYTAGTTTTAAATAATTTAAATAAYATTTTAAAGAATGWGTTTTCTRYAGAATACGCATTTTTGCTGYCACATTTTTCCAATGATCAGAACTAATAACCATATGTTTGTGTTCTAATCAAAACTGGAATATACTTCTTTTAAAATTTACAGGACTTGCATTAGTCTGTTTTTTAACTATTTTTCATTCATTTTGGCACACRTTTACCTTTCAGGATGTGATCTTTTACATCTTTGTGTGCTAATTTTTAGTAATGAGAAAAATGGGGAAGACAACAGAGTCGGAAAAAAACCAAAAAATTTTAATTTTTTTTCATTGAAATAAATTGCAACTAATCACCTAAAAATTCAGATAAAATGAGTCATTTTACAGAGTAGATGTTGGGATTTTTTTCTTGCTTAGAAAGCAAGGTACTAAAAAAGTGAATTATGGTCTTGGGTGATCTCTGACCTTCCCAAGCAAAGACACTCATCTATGCCTCAGTAATTTAAAGACAATAACTTGTTATTCACAACCCAAAAGTGAGATACAGAGTTGTTAAGAGGTATGATATTGCAATTGCTAAATTTCACCTCCTAAATGTAAAGATTTAGAAGAAAGTTTTAATTACATTTTCCATAAGAAATTAATTGCATGGAAAATATGATCTAAAAAACCAGGCATAATTCACCAGAAAAAGATGTGGCATGTACAAAAAACATTATAAATTCAATTATTGCATTCTATTTTTTATATTATGATTAGAAGAGAATTTAGGAGCTACCTAAAATTATTTTTGGACTTACAAGAGCTGCACGAATGAACTTGTTTCTCACATCCATGGGAAAGCCTTTGGCAGCAGGAGTAGTGAGTGCTCCACAACATGAAACAGAGRTACTCGACTGGGTCAACAAAGAAAACGTGCTTCCATTGGAAAGGGTTTGTATCCAGGCTAATTAACCCTGTTCTTCTACAATTACAGTACAGGATAATTAGAGCTTCCAAGTCAGCTCATTTATTGTTAGTCCAGATRTCGGTGCTCCCCATGATTCCTAGTTCAGAGAGGAAATGTTTATTAGCATAGTTATGCTTTAAAATGTGTGGTGATTTAGCTAATTAAAGGACTTCCCGTATCTGTACCGTTGAAAGTCAGCTCTTAAATCAAAAAGAAGATGATAACATTGTCCAGAAAATATTTTAATGAGTTTCTATAGATCTCACAATAGAATGTTTTAACATATAACTTGTTGAATATACTTACATTGTATTTTAAAATGTCTGAAACGCTAAGGTTTCTTTAAAGTGTTCAATGCATTTAATTGGAAGTTATAAATGTATTATAATTGCTATACTTAAGCTTAGGGGCAATTTTAAACACAGTCTTTAAAGAAGCACTGTCATAAGTTGAGTAAGCATTCAAGACCGAAAAACAGCTCAAAAATAGAGTTACATTTAGCCTGTGTATTTTGAATGCTATACTTCAGCTTTGAGAAAAGGCTACAAAGAAGATTCCAGGCACCCAGGAACCCTGGMAAAAAAGCCTGCCTTGCTAAGCAATGAAAGGATGACAGCAGTTGTTTTGTTTTCTTTGATCTGTGTAGTCATGAAAGGAATATGTTTTTCACTTCCAAAATATTATGTGAAGAAAGGACTTATTWAATAACTCACTGAATTGAGCAAGAAATGCTTTCTCCTCTCCTTTGTTCTCCTTCCTCACCACAGTGGGTTCATCACAGAATGTCTTTTCCTCTTCTATAAGCAGYTGTGATCTGACAGGCCAACAGAAAAAAAAATACAAAGGAAATTATAATTACAATGAAAAACAACCTCCTAGACCTGACAAGTAGAAATTCAGCACTTAGTGAAAAAAAAWCCCACCAAAACAATTGCTCTGACTGGTAAAAGCAGGCAACCTTGAGGGCTCTAAACAGGCTAATATGTCATAGGACAGAGTGCATACTCAGACACTTTGGAATAATGTAATTTACATCTTGATCACAGCTGTGGCACATACAGCTCAAGAATGCAGCTGTACTCCCTCTTAGTGAGCCACTGTCCAAAAGCTCACTAAAAGAAGACAAAATTAAGCATCTCATAGTAGTTCTCTAAAGGCTCATTCTATACTCTTTGTTATGCTTCTTGGCCATCTTACCTCTCTTAAMCTGTTTCAAAAAATGCAAATAAAATGTCACCAATTTAAGTTCCAGGTGCTCCTTAATGTTCATGCTGTTCTTTCTACAAAAGGAAGGTAAAAAATGAGAAATCTTTCCAGATGAACTGAAAAGACCACATTGGCTACATTAATATAATCAGTAATTTATTCTTTTGATTTTCATTGTCCTTATTCAGATCCCCGAATAAAAATGTCTGACTTTTTCTTTTCTTTTTTTTCTTTTTTTTTCTTTTTTTTCCTTTTTCTTTTTTAATTAAAAAGAAGGAGTGAAGGGGAGAAAACAGAGTAGATGTGTAGTTGGTTATAGGTGAAAAGAGATGCGAAGAAGGGGTGTGTTTTTCAATGTTATAGTGACAGAAGCATTTTGGGGCCAAAGGAAAAATAAAAGACATTGGAGTAAGCAGAGTTTTTCCCYTCTGAACTTTGGTAGTAGTTACATCAAAGTGGTAACTGTTCCATTTGCATGTTCTTAAAATTACTTTGCCTCAATCGTAAGTAACATGCACCTTTGAGTTTTAATTATAACAAAYGTGAATACATCTTACTCTGTAAGTAAGATACATTCTARTTTTATGCATACAGAACTATAATATTCAAAATAAATTTTAAAGTGATTTTAGCTTCCTGCATAAATCCAGATTAAATGATAAATTTGCTTCATCTACCCAGCAAGTACATTTTCTCTTTAACCTGCACTGGGAAACCTACAGTTTTTACATCTTCAAAGAATGTCATAATCTTAATTTGGTTTCCAATAGACTTACCAACTAAYTTACTCTAAATGCAGAGATGATAATTATGTAAAGAAATTTTGCATCCAGAAAACATTTGGGCCAAATGAAGAGYGTATAGTCATGTTTGAGATTTAGAATAAATACTGCAAATTGCCTAAGTTTTAATGTAGGTAAACCARTTTCTATTCTGTGACGTTTACTTCAGGAAACAACAGAAAAACCTAGTGATTGATGTGATTGTGGACTGCAGATGTTTCACCTTTATTTCTCAATTGACTGTGACTTGGCTTCCCAGAATGAATGACTATGTCATCTAGGGCCAGATTATTGAGGAATTAAGCAATTTGCACCATGGTGTGTGATGCAGCTCAACTCTTTTTGCTCACTTCATATTTGCTCCTTCCCTTAGGAGATTAATTACTKTTATCATTTCTCTCTGTCTTCTTTCCCCTCAACATCATCTACATGACACTGGTACTAATGATCTTTTRCATCACAGTCAGTCTACTTGACATGTGCTGTCCTGGAAGAATTGAACYGAACCTGTAGAGGTAAAAACCTGAAGAAATTTTTCGCAACTTATATTAATTTCTGTCTATTTTTCCTAAAAGTGTCACTTTGCCCAATATAAAAATATTACCCTTGGTGTACAAACAATGCATTACCTTAATCACAACATTATTATGGGTCCTGAGTATTGCATTTTAAGGTGCCTAACTCTCCCCATGTACAATATGAAGATTTTAAATTCCCCATCCAGATCTGAGACTCCTACCCACCTAAATTAAGCAGATTTTTTTACAATGGTCGGAAATACTTTCAAACCTAGAAGTGTTTGAGAATCTCCTTCTCAATTTAAGAGTTAAAGGTAAAACGACAGAATGTTATCTCACATAAAATGCAAATGTTGTTTAGTGTACAGAATGAAAATATAAAGGAATGGATTTTCATATATGCAAAACTAAGGAAAAGAAATGTTGTAGGGATTATACCGGGGGATTATTTGAAAATAGCATCCAGAGTCTGAGAAAGCTTATAAAATAATATGAAAGCTTTTGTGCTCAACTACTATAAGTTTATCTATTAAATTTTAACAAATGTAAGGACAATCCACAAATGGCAATGACTTATACATACATTATAAATTTTTCTTATGAAAATAAAAATTGTAATATTTCTAGAAGAATATAAAAAACCCAAAAAATATAACCTCATTCATATTGAAAATATTTGCAACTTTACATAATATTTAGTTCCTGGTACTGTATTTTTGTTACAGCTATTATGGGGTGTAACTTCCATTTTTGTATCAGAAGGGGAAAACAGATGACATAAATACTGAAGATCAAAGTACAGCATCAGAAAAACATGCCAAAACCAAATCAACAGAAACGAACATAAATACTTGAAGGCAGATTGTTTCTCTGATGAATTGCAACTCACAGACAAGAAAAAACCTTCATGAGATAATTAAGCATCAGCCAAATGCACAACTTTTCTCAAGTCCTTCGTGGAACAATGCTATGGTTATGAATAGCCTGCTAAAGTCCACACTTCTGGCTCCAGCAAACTTCTTCCACTTCTGTGAGCCTTCTGCCCTSTGACACAAATGGCTTTTGCTGTCCCCACCCTGAGTCTGCAGGGCTGTTGTTCCTGTCTGCTTGGTGAGGACCCTGAGCCAGCAGCAGCTCCTAATGGCCAGTGACAGTCACAGGAGTGTGGGAAAGAAAACTKCTTTCAATGAGTTTCAACAGTCTCCAACCAGCCAAGGCCATTYCAAATTTCCAAGAGAGACTTGGAGACCTTTCCATGCTACCACAGGTGTTAAGCACTTGCTATATTTGGTGATCAGAATTATCTGATAAACTGCAGAACTACATCATAAAATAGTTTGCATCTCTGAATAACTTCTGCCTGTAAATAAACATGGGATTTGTTTTCACAAACCATGATTCTTAGGTGCTCTTTACCTCCCATGAGAAACAGGGACTACACTGAAGTTTGTTTCTTATCCWCTGAAATCTGACACTGGTGCTGTCAGAAAGAAGTCCTTCACTTCCAAAGGCATAACACTGTTACAGTGTTATTTCTACTCATAGAAAAGAATAAAATTAATGTCCTGACATCTGATTTTATAAAGGCTCAGTTTTTTGTGAGGTTATGGTGCCTTTCTGTGCYCCTTATCTCTCCTAATAATTAGGGTCCCTTGCTTTGAAAATGCAGAGGGAAAAAAAAAAAAGCCCAGGGCAAGAGAACTGCAAGGATACAGAAACTCATGCCATAGCTTGTGAAATGAATTCTCCTTTCAACACCTCTTCAGGATGAACTACTCACATACAATATGAGCCAAAAAGCCCACAGAGATTGTGATGCCAGATCAAATAATCTACTTGCTTCAGAACCTTAGCTGAATGCTGCTATTTTTATCTATTGCTGACACGCACCAGATGGAAATGGAGGGGGGGAGGGGGAGAGCGGGAAGAATCTTCAGATTCAGCCATTTTATTTATGAATAAGAATACTTTTTTCTTTCCTTGGATTAGGCAATTTCTAAGAGATAGGTATCCTAAGTAAACTCTTGTCATGAATAAAACCTGTTGAGTAAACTCTTGTCATGAATAAAACCTGTTGTGACTGATGCCTTAATTTTCATTATCATCTGATGAACCTACAACCAGTGTGATCAAATAAGAGCTCACTCTAGAAATGGTTAGAGGAACATTTCTTTTTCATGTGTTGAAAAAGGACTCAAGATTCACTATGTCCMTTCCAAAAGCTTCCTTTTATTTTTATGGTAAAACACTTAGACCTAAATTCTTGAAGACACTAAGGGCAATGACATTATTTAGCAGTGCAGTGCCTAAAGAGCAGGCTAATAACCCAGGCCTCAGTTAAGGACTTAAATTCTCCATGCAAAATAAAGGAAGCATATTAAATAAATAAAGGATTAAATAGATAAAATCTCAGCAGAATGATGAAACAAAGAGTGCAGTAAGGCAGAAAAAGAAAGCTGTAACCAAATATAGATCGCAACTAACAATTTGATTTTCACACGCATTCACACTGCATGATTTTTGATACTTCATTTGGTCATTTCTGCTAGGAATAGAATTGGTCATACAGGCAATGCAAATTTCTCTGAAGATTTAAAGGAAGATCTCCATCCAAAAATAACACACAAAGGATCTTACATGTTTTTTTGGTTATTGATGTGAAATACTGGTGGAATTATCAAAGCAAGTGGGAATTTTGCTTGTGAAATTCCAAGGCTAAGAGTTGGGGGAAGAAGCATGGCACAGGCTGTAATCCTAGACATTAAYGTAAATTTCTGTATCTAAATTTTAGTTTCAGAAGACCACTCTGTTTCCCTGTGTTCTAAGAGAGGGCTTTCAGTTCTCTCAGATTTCTAGTGTTCAGCTAGTTGACTGAACTGCCTGCTTAAAAAAGTGAGAAAGCATTCTTTTGAAGAGATGCCATCATTCGAGTTATTAGGATATAAAATAAGTCTCTGCATTTATGAGTTGTACTGTGGATAATTAGGATTTTATTCTAATATAATTTATAGAAGTATTTCTACTTCAGTATTCTATTGCCAGCAAAGGAGGTCTAACAAGATATGTACTAGAGACAGTTGAAATAATTTCATGGGCTTCTACCTACAATTCTCACACATAGTAAGTAAGAGCTCTGAAAAGAAGGCTTAGACAGTAGACAAATATGAAGCAGGTCACCCACTCAGTAGGATACTGTGGTCCCCTTCCTTCCCTCTCAACCTGACCTTTATTTCCCATAACTCTGCCMAAGGATAACCCCTGGTGGCAGTCCTAATGGATATGTCTAATCATAATGGCTACATCCAGCTCAAAGTAAATTCAGGAGAGACAGATGTAAGTGCAGTATCCATGGGCTAATTTGGGCAAAGCACCCATCCAATCGTAGTGCTGGTTGAAATCTCACTGAAACCAAATTTAGAACAAACTAATATTTGTAGTCAGCATGCAAATATTACCATAAGCTACTTGTCTTACTCCATACATACCGAACAGCCAAGGGTCCATTGAGGTCTCCTGCACAGCAGGATCTTYACTTGAGAAGTTATGCATGCCAAGGTTACTCCTTGAGGCTGAGAAGATCCTTATCATGTCAGATACTCAGTAAGTGAATTTGGAATAAGTACACTGACACTTTGAAATTTAGCTAGGTGATTATAAGGGATTKATTGTGCACACATTATCCTTCAGACATAAAGCATTGAACAAGTSTGGGACTAAATATGGATCCAGATGCACTTAACCTCACTTCTGTCAATCTCATGGTTCTACAGCCTCCCTGACAGGTTTGTCTGACCCTGTCCTCTATGCAATAAATAACCAACTGTACCTGGCCATTATCGCCGACACATTTACTATAAAACTTTTTTAATTGCTACTTTATGTCAATAAACACATTGCGACTTCTCTGGTGTGGGTCACTTCACGGACAGCACTGCTACTTTAGTAACAATTAYTTCGTAAGCTGGAGAGAGACAGGAAAAAAAAAAGAGTGCTGGTTGTTCTTCCAATGAAAAACTAGTGCATCAAACTTCAGAATTTGAGGATGACTGGAAAAGAAATCTTCTGCATATTCCCCCCTCCTTGGTGTACCAGAATACATAAATTCTCTCAGTACCTTTGTAGTGATACTGTACAAGTAATGAGTAACTGCTATTTCAAGCTGTAGCCTCTGCTTTTCTGAGCATGCCTGCAAGAAATTGTCAATACTCTAGAGATATGACCTCCTGATTTAATAATTCTAGCTCAGCCCTTCTGAAGCTGAATCTTGTCCAAGAGTTCCAAGTTGCTTGTCAGTAGATCAGTTTCATTTCTTAGATGGCTTCATATACAAGATTATTAAGGAATTGAAAAGATAAGGAATGTAATAGGCAAGTGATAGATTTAAGAATATCAATGATGTTTAAATTAGTGACTTATATATCAAAAGAAGCAAGGTGAAGGACTGTCAYCCTGAATTTTTAAGCCTTCTGATAAGCCATATTTTAGAGTCAGTTTCTCATAGTTTGTACATAAACAACATGTGTTGYTTTTCTAATGAGCTTTAATGTTTACATTCTTTTTAGTAGGATAAATTTTCTTGACATCATTTGTAATAACCAGTATGAGTGTAGAGGTGGAAACTTTCTCCACCAATCTTTACCTGTTTTACTTTCTGTATTGAGTTAGTTTTAAGTTTTGTGTCCACTAATTTTCGATTTCTCGGCCAACGCACCAATTAATGTGGTGGTTTTATTAGGGTTTTTCTGCTGTGAGATAGGATTAAGAGAAAAGCAAAGCAGGCTCAAACTTAAAAGATATAAAGATAGTTTATTCACACACACTAAAAGGAAACAAGGAGGGAAAAAA
>CADDXX010000685.1:156431-225285 GCA_902810485.1 Alauda arvensis
AAAAAAAAAAAAAAAAAAAGGCAGATGGACTGAAATTCTGTTGTCCCAGAATGATGATTTTTATTTTCCACACTTCATGTTCATCCTTCATTCATGTATATCCAAAAATCTCAGTACCTGGAATTGCCACAGAAAGTAGTAAAAATTTGTCACCCAAAAAGTCGAAAAGAAATTGAATGACATTTTTCACACCTAAGGAGTTTATTTATTCTGGAGTGTATTACTATGTATCCATTGCATTGCTTGRMAACAAATTTACAAAAAAATTGAGASCATAAATCATCATAACTAATCAAATGCCTAAAACAGATGGGCCTACAATTTGAGTAATCCAGTAACTGGATAATCCATTTCTTCAAGATCTTGCTATCTGTCTAACCTTTCACTCAGAGTCTTCCTTCCAGTGATTATCATGTCACTGCAGGATTTATGAACAGCTAAGTCTCCMCTTAAATAAGTTCTTCTTTTACTCTGCACCCTGACCCAACACAGAATTAGACTGGTGATTTTCCCTTATTTTAAAGAATTTATCCTGTTACTTTTTATAAAATAATTGTCATACCGCACAGTAAAGGATGGTTTTAGTTGGCATAAATTATTTCTGGGAATAGATGGCGTTTTTCCAGAAATTTTCTTTAAAATGGATTTATGTATTTTGTCAATATTGCTATTTTTTAGGATTTAAAGGAAACATTTAAACAAGCAAATTAATTAACAAATACCAACATTAAGTTCCCCTTGCTTGGCAGCCCTGTAAAGCTCATTTCTTTTCAATGTACACGTAGTGTTTTTTAATGTCTGACTGACCAATGTGTTCGCTGGGCCACTGCCACATGCAGCAACCCCAAAAGGAGAAAGAGATCTTATAAACTACCAGGGGGAGCCATAAAATTTGGGACGCATAGACGGGAGAGAGTGTTGTAGACATACAGCAAGAAGSAAGGGATTGTCCCAGTGTAAAGTGGACCTGCTTGAATTTTTTTAAAGAGATCTATCATATCACTGAAATATGACTCTTTTTTTCCTTTTCCTTTATTTTCTCCTGCTTTGATGAAAGTGCTTTGCTGAAGGAAGAGTTTCTTCCTTTGAAGTGTTTCTGATTGATCTTTCCCTTGTAGAAACATCTTTGTCCTTCCTGGGACCTGTGGAAGGTTGAGGAACTGCATTCAGGAACAATCATTAAAACTGAACTTTAAGAACAGGTCCCCTGTAATGAAATAATAAAGCCCTCTCCTCTGAAGGCAGCAAATTATCCCCATGGATAATCATGCAGTCATGGAGTTGGGTTAAATGTCCYCCTTTCAAAGATACAGTTAACCTTGAAAGGTTTAAATTCTTTGGGAATACATTTGAGCATTTTTGTCTTCCAACATTTCTAAGGATTTCCAATATTTCCTGTTATACTAAATTTGACTGTCTCTAAAATAAATGAAACCGATTTTAATTTATGGAAATGTATTTTAAAAACAGAAGCAATAATAAAACCCTTTAAAAGGTTTAATATAAATAGATCCAATGCTTTTGGGGAATAGTCTTTAGTAACACTATAAARACCTAGAATAATATCAAAAAGAAGAAACAGCTAATAATTACACTTCTAATTCTTGACAACACTGTAATCTCAACTAATTTCGCCAGTGAAGTATCTCTACTCTGGAAATGCCCCCTTTCCAAAGTCTCTTGACTTTGACCTTAATGTTTCATATGTTTGATCAAAGACCCATTGTATTAACAAATACTTTGAGAAAAGATCAGCTGCTAAAAAGACCTATTTTTAGGTCAACATTTTATTAGGTGAGTTTACATCAAATACTGGCATTTCAAAATGATAGAATTTGGTACTTGTAATAGCTAATTCTCTTAGATATTTTTGTTTTTGTTTTAATGTAATTTTGTATAGATGGGAAAAAAGTAAATAATTTCCCTAAGATGATTTCTTTTTGGTTTTGTAAACTACTGAATTGGATTTTTGAATTAAAGCATGAATTCCAGCTGTTCCAAATATCTTTTTTYTGCCATGAGTTCTTTACATAAATAATTTTCAGATCCTGTTTTAGATAGTATATTGAATTCACCCATTAACTGAAAAAAAAGTTCAGAATTCTGAAATGGAAAGGGGAGGGCAGCTGGACCAGGAGCCAAAAGTCTTAAATGAGGAATAAATTATTTGTTTTCTAGTTTGGGAGACTTTCAGGTTCAATTTATATTATATAATCCTATATAGGTCTGAATATTAAAAGCATGTTAGGCCTCCACATATAACTGGCTCAGCATGAGTCACTGGTTTTTACTCATATGCATTTCTAAGACTACTTTYTGCCCAAGAAATGATTGCTTCTAAATGAAGTTGAGGTTGTCATGGTTGATTTCACTGCACTCAAAGATAAATTTTAACCAGCTATCTATCAAAGATTGTTTATTGAAAAGAGATTATTACATACAGAGGAGGAATATGCCATTAACTTCTCTGCAGCACAGTGCAACACATGCATGTGGTGTTGTGTGGTTTTGTCCCTCAAAGTCTRACCTCCCACATCAAGATAAAATCATTTGCTTTTTGAATTAGTAGTTTGAGCCAGAAATAGTAATCAAATTATTATGGTAACTGAAGCAGTGACAACATCGAAAGGAACAGATCATTTTTCCATCTGTTCATCAGGATATGAATACAAGAGCATCATAGCACATGGGTATTTCACAGCRTTAATTTATTAATTGGAAATGTAAACAAAACTGCCATTCTAAAGGATTTTGGTGTGTGTAATCTATTGGTCTTCAACCTTAAACTGAASTGAATAAATACATTTCTATGAATTAAAAATAGTGGAAATTTTCCATGAAAATTTTCTTTAGAAATATATATGCCAAGTATGTAAGAACAAAGTAAATATCTAGGAGCTGATTATTACTTTCTCTGTGAAACATTAAAGGTTGAACTACTACTGTGCTCGCTGTCTTTGTGACCCTCTGATGTAATAAAAATCTCAGATGTTGTAAAAAAGAGGTCATGTTTATGAAAGCCTGGAGTATAAATCTGGCTGCAGAGCATTTAACTTCTGTTATTCTCAGCTAATGCACTGATATACTGAGCAAAGAATTAAAATGATACATTATTTTCTTGACCCACATAATATTTCAATGAAAAGAAGCTGAGCAGAAAAGAGAACTTGGTCTTGCATATAAAATAAAAYTGCAACACTATGCATTGTATATTAACAGGTTTTTTTTTTTCCTTAGAAGCTCTAGTTAATATAATTAGCCACAGTTCCCAAAAATCATCTGTGGATGGAAAGTTTTAATTTGTTTAGATCCAACACTCCTAAAGCATTTCCTCAAAGGCTGCARCAGAGTAACTAGTCTGCTTGGCATTACTAATTCTGTCCTTTACCACAACAGAGAGGATAAGTTTCAGCTGAGAGAGATTGCGACCCATGTTTTTATCCATGCCATGCCTTTTAGAAATTGGGGAAAATTGTTCATGCCAGAAGGCTCAAGGCTTGTTTTTTGCATCATATATTCAGTGTTATTTGGCTGAATATCTGTGTTTTGTTGGATTTGAAGGGAGCTAAAGTAACTAATTTAAGAACCCACTGTCTAGTATAGATTAAAACAAATGCCCTCCAAATGCTGAAAAACTATCATAGCTGTATTTTCCCTAGTCAGCCAAGGCTTCTTTAATGTAAAAAAATAGGAATGTCTATTGCAGCTAGATAGCCAATGCAGAGAAACAGACACTCTCAATAAAGAATTTATCTAACTTTTAAAGAGAACTATGGATGAAAAAAAGTTCCCAGTTGGAGGTACTTATTTCTTACCATTGGCAATCAAAAGACCAAACAGCATATATCTCATATCTGGATCCCTAGACATCCCCAATGTATGTCTAAATTGAAGCAGATAATTAATCCTTGCTTAGAGATGCCAGAAATTCTTTTAGTTCTCTAGTGTAATACTTWACGATTGAAACGTCTTTTCCGCATTTGCTTCTTTCCTGCTCTAGATTCACATTAAAATATGGTACTTTTCTGCTACAAACATTTTTAAAAGCCTCAATCTAGAAATGAACTTATATTATTACTACATTTGAGATCTAGGGAGAATCATACAAATTTATAAAGCAACAATTATAATTTTTAAAACTGCAACCAGAAATAGGAAATAGCAAATACAAAATATTATTGTGATCTCAAATTCATTGCTAGAGCTTGTCATGAATGCTAAAASCTAAGGTTGATTCAAACAGGCACTGAATCACCYGGAAAGGGGAGATTTTCTCAACCTGTAGCATGAAGAGATTTCTTCAGTCATTTAATGTTTGATTTGTCTGTCCACATCCCAGGAAAGTCAAGACCCTTCTGCCTGACCAGTCTGTCAGTGTCMCATTAYGGGGACACTTCACTGAACAGTCCCATTTGATTAGGGGATGATTCAAGTGATTCATTCAGGAACACACACAGCAACATAAGGGAGACCCCTCAGTGGGTCTTCCCACTGTATTTGAATATATCACCAAGGATTGTCAGCAATAGTATCTGATTGCAAAAACATATTCAAAGCAATAYACAGACAAGCTCTARYCCCCAGTAAAAGTACTCAGCATGCATTAAGTGTGGTTCTTACCCAAAAGGCATTCCTAYGTGTGGTAAGACRGATAAAGATAGTCTAGGGAGACAAATAGAGTTAGTAGTAAAGATAATCTTGTGGCCAGTGTATTGCAGCTGTGTTAATTATCYTAGAGTGGGAACAGCCTTGTTCTCCCAGCTATGGGTGTGATAAAGAGTGAGCTGGCTGGGAGGATCTTCCACAGCAGTTGCAGTTGTTTCAGTTACAGCTCAGTTGGAGCCAGATAGAGTTTGCTGCTGTGTCATGAAGACCYGGGAACAGGAGGTTGTGGAAGGGAGAGATAAGGTATGGCTTTGTGACAGGGACAAGATAGACCTGGCCAGATGTGCGGAAGGGAGAAGAAGGAGAACTGACTGAGTGGCTGTTGGCATAAATGGAGAGACCCTGAGAGCTGCTTGGAGATGCCTTTGGGAAACAAGATAGAGACTGTTAAGTATGGTTAATAAAGTCCTGATACTTGGAACCCATTGGAAGTTTCAATGAAGCACTTTGTGTGTTTTGACCATCTTGACAACCAAACCTATGGGGGAAAAGACAGGTTCAGCCCACTGACTAATCCTAGCACTTAGAATGGAGCCTTTATTTTTTCCCTATTCTCAATTWACTTTTATACTATTTCTTTAGGTTTAGGTGAGAGCTTGAGTGACTCTAGCCATGCATACCTTTGTTACTGATTGGTGTAAAATCCTCTCATTTYGTTTTTAAAGATACAATCAAAAAAATGCAGTGAACTAAGTTCATCTCAAGAGAGCAACTACACCACTGACATGTGACCAGAGAAATTCCAGCTAGCTCTGCTCCRACTCGGTGCCAAGGAGGCTGCCCTTGGCACTGCCTGCAGACCAGCTAGCAGTTTAGAGCTGCCTTTGCTCTCTACAGATCCTGATATTGCAGCGCCTAGATTTCAGAGTAAAAGACAAAGAGAAGACCTTTTCTTGTCCTATTCTCAGACCCTTTATTACCCCAAGCTCAGGCAATGCTAATTTTACCCCCAGCCATTTTCTCCACACTGGCATTAAACAAATTTCTGAAAGAAGATTTTATTAAACAAAAGGATGGGAGATTGGCACCAGTTCAACTAAGTCTTAAAATGTGTTTTATATCATCTGTAGCATCAATATTCTAAGAACACCTCTAACTCTCATGAAATTCAGCTTTACTAGGCTGCTCACTGGGCTATGTATTTGTATTGCATCAATGGCAATCATAATTAAGAGAAAGGAATAACCTCAAGGACCTTTTGATATTTCAGAGTGTGGTGGGTTGCACTTGGCTAACTGCTGGAGTCCTACCAAGCTGGTTTCTCACTACTCTTTTTCAGTAAGATGGTGGGGGAAATGAGATGGAAAAATTCATTTGTCWAGGTAAAGAAATGGTGTTTACTTACCAATTGTCATCATAGGCAAACAAGACTTGACTTAGGGAGAAGCAATTTAATTTAGTACCACTTAAAGATGGAGAAGGATGGTAAGGAAAAAAGTGCCAAAACTCAAAACCTGTTTTGCTTTTCACCTGCCCTTCTTCACTCRATGTCACTGCTTCATTTCCTACACTTCTTTCCCCTACTGTGGCACAGGATGATTAGGACTGAGGTTGGCAGACAGTTAATACTATTTCTTCTGTGATGGTCCTCCATTCTCACACTTTTCTCTGCTCCAGTGTGGGACCCGTCCCATGGGTCTTTCAAGTTCTGCTCCAGCACGGAGCCCTCTTCCTCTCCTCCTGCTCCATCTCTGACATTGGTGATCACAAGRTTTTGCACTTTACTCTCTCACAACCACTGCACACTGATTATTACCTTTATTTAAGTGTGGTTGGTGGGCTCAGCCATGCCCTGAGGTATGTCCATTGGAGCTGACTGGAACCAGCTGTGTCCAATTTGGGGCAGCTCTGCCATCTCCTTGCAGAGGCCCTCCCTGCAGCTCACTCACTACCAAAACCTTGACACCCACACCCAATAAACAGCTTTATAAAAGACAATAAGAAATCTTATTTCTGTTAATGAGAGCATGCTGAGATTATTTTATTGGCATAACTAGCATTCCAATGCTAGTATTCATCTTTTAAAGTATTACTTTTTTGGGCTCTATACCTGAAAAACACAGTGATCAATCAGGCAACCACAGACAATTTCTCCAGAAATACGTCTAATGTCTTTAACAGGCAATCAGTTGGCTACATGCCGTAGGTGTAATAGAAATGTTTATTGTGTGATGGGTAGAAATTGGTGAGAGAAGCAGAGACTGAAACCAATTTAGCAAATGCACTGTATTTGAAGTCTGTCTGGCAGTCATTCAAGTCATTGATTCTTCAGAAGAAAAYTTAAATCAATATGGCTAATGGAGAAAGTACAATAACCTAAAGTAGAGCTTTCACATTTCTAATCTCTCCTGCATAGAAATGGTGCAACTTTGAGCTATGCAGGCAAAAATTCYTCTCTTAAGGAAGCAATAGCTTGACAAGTTTCAGGACTGGTGGCATTTGAGGTTAACAATACTTTTATCAATCTCTCATCTCCTGGTGCATTAAAACCAAGGTAACGAAGACATATTTATTTGTCCCCTGATTTTTTTTCTTCCATTTTGCTGTGAAAAGAAAGAAGGGGCAGTATAGGGCATAGGAATGATCTCCTCCAATGCCAGCTTTCTAAGAGTAATTGGTACCTCTTTTAAGCAAGCCATCCATTGGTTAGACTTGATAACCTTAAAGGTTTTTTCCAACCTAAATGATTCTGKGATCTAGGTTCTTTCTAGAGCAAGTGGAAGGGAAGAGTGTTTTCTGAATTCTTCATGTTGGAAGAGTCTGGCAGTCTAAAATATGTAGCATGGATAGCATTCACAATGTCTCTTCACCCCTTTGTATGTAGACTCATGTTCCAGAGAGATTGCTGGAGTGTAAAAGYACTGTGAAGTTGGACAGCCTATTTAAAATGTGGTACTAAAATCATGCCCTTTGTATTTATTGAATTATTTTCTTTTAGACAATATTTCAGGAACAACTAATGCTTCTTTAAAATGCAGTAATTTTCTCCATGTTCAAATTTAGTGTCTTTTCTTTCTCTCAATTCAACAATGCTTAAGCAGTACTCAATAAAAACTGGCTTTTTTTTCCTGTAATATTTCTTACAGTGATATACCAGTTTTTATAATCTCACTGGATTTCAGTAAGCATTCAATACTGTCTTTCACAGAATCCTGGAAAAAATATCCAGCCCACAGCTGGATAAACAGATCATGTAATGGGTGAGCAAGTGGCCCRTGGGTTGAATGCAAGGAGTTTTAGTGAATAGGGTGACTTTGGATTGGTGATCTGTCATTAGTGGGGTTCCACAGGGCTCCATCCTCAGCTTTGTGTTCTTCAATATCATCATAAATGAGTTAGATGCAGTATTGGAAAGGATATTAAGTAAGTTTGCAGGTGATCAAAATTTTGAGGCGCTGTTTAGTCCCTGGAAGGGAGGGAGGTCCTGCAGAGAGACTTTGACAAATTAGAGGGCTGGACAATCACCAGCTGCATGAAGTCCAAAAAGGGCAAATGCCAGATTCTGCACCTGGGATGGGGTAATCCTGCATGTATGTGCACACTGGAGAATGAGATACTGAAAAACAGTGTCATGGAAAAGGATTTGTGGTTTGTGGTTGACAGCGTATTGGACACTTCACAATGAGCTCTGGTAGCCAGGAGGGCCAACTGTGTCCTGAGGTGCATCAGGGACAGCATTGCCAGTTGGGTAAAGGATGGGATTGTCCTTGCTCTGCACTGAGGTGGGCTCAGCTTGGGTCCTCTGTGCAGTTTTGGGTGCTGCAGTGTAAGAAAGATACTAGACTATCAGAAAATGTTCAAAGGACATTCAAAGGCTCCAAAGATGGAGAACGGCCTGGAGGGTCTGCTGGTTTCCTGCCTCCTGGATGAGGGACCAGAGCCCAGCCAGAGGCAATGGCAGGAAAGCCGCAGCTCTGGGTGCGGGCTGGGGTCTATGTGTGCCCCAAACCTCTCGGAAAGGCTGCCAGCGAGAGATCACCGTCAATGAAGAGGGAGTCTCCCACAGGGGGTTTCGAAGGTCTTTATTGCCCAAGAACCTGCCTGCGGAAGCGTCAAATGGCTCCGAACACTGATTTATAACGGGAAGCAGGCATCCAACAGCAGCACAGAATACACTGATATACAGCGGCTAATACTCAATCGCCGCAAGCCGTGGGGGCTGCCGGAACCCAAGACCCAATCCCCTTTAGCCCTGAGGAGAATTCTCTGGAAGTTTGGGAGTGTCTGAGGGTGACGGACAGGAGTGCACGGGGAGGGGAGAGCCAGAGTGACAGCCGCGGCCACGGGGGGAAGGAGGAGGGGTGCTCCAGCGGCGGAGGGAGCCGCGGGACTGAACCAACCGCGGCTGCGCGGGGGGAAGCGGGACGAACCAACCCATCCCGGCAAATACAAACCCCAACAGGAGGGGAAGCCGTATGAGGACCAGCTGAGGTCGCTTGGTCTGTTCAGCCTGGAAGAGAGGAGACTGAGGGGACTGCAGTCTGCATCACAAGGGAAAGAAGAGGGGCAGACACTGATCTCTTCTCTGTGGTGTCCAGTGACAGGACCTAACAGAATGACCTGAAGCTATGTCAAGAGAGGTTTAGCTTGGATATTAGAAAAACATTCTTCACCCGAGGATAGGTGGGCACTGGAACAGACTGGTCACAGAACCAGCCTGGCGAAGTTCAAACAGCATTTGGACAACACTCTCAGGCACCTGGTGTGRTTCTTCTGATGGTCCTGTGTGGGGTCAGTGGCTAGATTTGATTCTTGTGGAATCTTCTAACTCAAAATATTCTATGATTCCCCGTTTCTGACTCTGTTATATCAAGTGGAAGCTCATTCATCTGAGCAGGTTGTCATATTATGAAAAGAGTCATTCAGACATTTCAAGATTTATGTGAACTTGCATGGGTAAGTAAAAGCATCWAAAGACTGCAATATTAAAACAAAGTTACTCCTCAGGCAATAATTTTGCCAGATAAATGGTGCCTTGGGGCTAGTTTATACAGATTACTTATATTGTGCACTTTCAGGCYTGTTTGTAGCAATATGACAAAGTAGGTTCATGAGGAGATTTGGATGCTGCAAGAGTATTTTAAATTTTATAAAAATTTACTGTGAAAGAGAGAATTTTTATTTCCATTAAGCATCTTTTCTCCTTGCATTCCAAAACTTCTCCAGAGCTCTCATTTTTCCATATGAAGACAAATTTATTCAATCTCACAAGTTGTTCTTCAGAGAGCGAATGTAGGTTTCTCTCTAAAAGATATTCCCTTAGGCTGAAATTGTGGGATGAAAAATAAACCTAGTTTGTATATATACACACTCTTTTCTTTAGTCTGGGTAGGGGCAGKCTTTTTTCCTGCTTTCTGGGAAAAGCCTTCCATGAAAGATTTYTGCTGTTTTCCTGAAAAAAACTAGARCTTTAATAAAAATTTMGTATTATTTTTTCTTGCTTGATATATTTAGTAATTATTAAACTAATCAAAGAGAGTGYTATTAATTGATTTCTTTTAGTACTTTCAGCAAAGCAAGACATTACAATGAAAATATCTGTATCTACATATATATCTTTGTTTCTACTGTTCCTGGATATCAGTTGTAGTTGCTCATGCTACAACTGTGTCCGGTAACAATATTATGCTAAATGAACTTTTGGACTTGTCAGGTTGTTTGCTCTTAGTTGTCTTCATTATTCCTAAAATTTTTCTCAAACACATGTACATATGTGTTAGCATATATAATCCCAATACTAGAAGCWCAAGACAAAGTTAACCTACCCCAATATTCTGACTCCGACACTATGATAKGATTGGAGAAAACTTAGAAAACCACAACAAATATGTTGTAATTTTTTCCTCAGGATCCTCCAGGATCTTTTTCTCACTTCATTAATAGACAGATTAGGACTTCTTAAAATAGGTTTTGCATCTGTTTTATGTTTTGATATACAAGCCTTCATTGACTCAGTTTTCCTTGTATATTACTAGAAATGTTCTACATACTTTTTTTGTCCTCAGCAGTGAAGTGTACAATTTCAACACATTCACAAAAAAAAAAAAATTGAATAAAGATCAGTTGGGGGAAGAAAGATATTTTTCAAACAGTCTAAAGAACAAAAAGTCTATGGTGACTCTCTTAAGTGATCAGGTGTTTTTTAGAAATGTCACATAACTACTGCATTAATTAGAGAAAGAAAACATACCCTGAGGCAGAAAGGTTAGTTCAGAGAAAATTTTATTCTCTTTCATAAAATATTTAAAACATATTTAAAAATAATATTTAGGGTTAGTCACTAACGAAAAATTAAATTACTATTTCAACATATGCAGTTAATAATTTAGACTTGATATTCAGGGTGATATTAGAGTTAAAAGTTTGATTTAAACCWCAAATGTTTAGAATAGTGTTCATTACTTTCTGTTTTGTACTCACTTTTTAATTATTATTGTTAACAGGTAGTATTGTCAGCAATGGAAGAGTAATTTATTCTTTGGATACAGATTTGAAACTGAATGTTTCAAATATCATTGTAGTAATTAATACAGGTCTTAGACCCACTTTTTATTAATTATCAATGGAGGCCTAATAAAATTACTGAGTTATTTCCTGGTTATCATGAAATAAACAAGGGTCTTCTAAGGTGGATGGGTCACATGTATGAAACATAATTTTATTTTAAATGAAATGGTTTTGCAAGACATTTGGGATATAAAAATAACTTTCATAATGGACCAATATGAAGTAACTTTGTCATATGAAACGATATCACCTATTTTAACTGTGTGTGCATAATTAATATTAGTGATCTGACATAGTCTCTGAATTTACTTGGCTTCAGCTACCATTTAACTTTTAAATATGTAATAATAATGAATGTTTAATCATTTAATTTCTAATTTAGCATTGCTAAATTAGAAGTGGACAGGTATAACAACTCTAGTTCGTGTCTACTGGAGTCAGGGATATTTTARTATTAAAAATTATTCACATGTCAATAAGAACTAGTTTTTAGAATGTGTTAATGTGGTGCCCAGCACCTTGAATTCCCTACTCCAGAAATGCCTGGTAACTGTTTGCCAGTGGTTTGTAGCTCAAGCAATCTTATTTCCTTTCCTTTTTCCTTTATTCTTCACCTTGCATAATCAGTTCAGTCTCCAAGTATCACAGACCAGATTCTATATTATTTTAAAATATTTTATAATTACGAGTAGAAAACTGTTATACTTTTTTTCTGTAAGCAATTTTTTTACAGAAAACTCCTACACCACCCCCATCTGCCAGAAACTTTGCAATATATTATGAATGTTGTCCTTAAAAACTGGGCTCATATTAGAATTKATTAGAATATTAGAATATCTAATATTAGATATTAGAAATGCCAATCTGCAAACCATTTCACGGGTTTAAAATGTGTAGAAAACTTATTTTTACAGATTTTTTGTCATTTTGTTAACTAAAGGTATTTATTCAGTTTTCTGTTTATTACTTTGTGAAGTAAGTTATAATCCAAAATAAAGCATGAAATAAAAATATCAAAATTATAAATCAATTTTTATAGTGCAGAAAAAATGACATGTGTAAGTATAATCTGAATATTTGAAAACTATATTTTCTAAAAAAAGCCTAAACGAAGGACTTTCCATAAAAATATAGTTTTCTCTAGCAATTTTTTCCCTTAAAAATACAGAAGCAACTTTTATTCCCACATGTAAATGCATCAAAATACAAAGCTGTCTTTTTAGTATTAAAAATKATTCCTGTATCTCTTTGGCAACACAGTCTTTTCCTCTGTTTCCTCAGCTGAATTATTTCTCTTTTCTGAATTCTTAAACTATCTCCTCACTCCTTGAATCTGCTAATAATTTCCATTATTTTCTTAGCTCCAAAACAGCTTCAACATTCATTAATTCAGTTTTCACTTCATGTCTGTCATACAGATTAATGTATTAGCAAAGACTGAAAGCATTTATTCCATTATTATGTCTGATATCCAGCAAGAAACCCTGATCAAGAGTCAGACTGYAAGTATCCTAGACACAGTGAAAAAAAACACACCAAAACTGCCATAGTGTCCCTACCCTAGAGATATTCAAGCTGTGTACTGTCACTCATTACCTTCTTCCCAATGTAGGAGAAATAAAATTACTTTCCACCTCTAGTGAAAAAATACAGCAAAAAATCTTTGCCTTCATAGAAGCTATTGATTTATTCTAGTTGGATAATTGGYCCCAAGAGTCATGATCAGAAACAGAAACAATTCCTGAGTCTTATTAAGTGTATTAATTTAGCAAACTTGCAGTACAGTGTTAAAAATTACCTGTCTTCTCATATAAGCTACTTGSCTACTCTTTATGTCAATGACTGATGACAATTAAAAAGAACCTAAACCAATCTTTATTCCTACTTTATTTGTTGTTAAACAAACAAACAAAAAAAAGGTAGACATTGTCATATGCATTCAGTATCAAAAAATCCATTTAATTTAATCAGAAACTCTAATTTGCACCTGGAAAACTTACAGAAAATACTTGCATAAAAGATTTGAGTGTCTTTACGGGAAAGAAAATGACAAATAATTGCATCTTGATCATGTATTATTTATTAGACCATTATAAGCATAACAAACCCAAAAAGAGAGCCAGACCTGTCCTTTTGCATGTGAGTGCCTTAGCCAGAATTTCGTGAGTAATATATAAGCATACACTAAACTTTCTTTTTTGGTTAAAATTATTGTGTCATTAAAAAATTGCTGCACTGGATAAAATCCCCCTTCCTGATTTATTTCTGGTCTCAGTCACTCTTGGATACGTGATTTCTTAGTGGTTGTGTTTACATATCCATTTATCTGGAATTATTCTTTTTAAGGACATTCTGTTGTCCTGAGATGTGGGGCATTCATCATTAAAACCTATAAACACCATCTTGATCTCAGGAAAATATTCCTGGGATATTCCTATATTTATCACCTATAAATAAGYAAAAAATATCACTGTCACTACAACCAAAATGCAGTCTGAAAAAAATTTTAAGTGTCATGCAGTGGACAACTGGCTTCCCATAAATTCTAGAACATAACARACCTTATGTGAGAAAGAATTTAATGTATTCTTAGACCACAGTTCTTCTAAGCATAGTATTGCAAGATATGGGCAGCTGACTGAAGATCTAGGCAAGACTCCTGGACACAAAACCAAGGGGTATTTACATTCATAAATCTGCATGTAAATTAACTTTACAGATCAATACTTGTTTGCACATCACAAAAAGAGGAAAAATAGAAGTAACTTTTRAAGAATTCCTTTGAGATTCAGCCACAACTAAAACCACCAGTAATCAAGTGCTGCTGCATTTATGTATGCTGGAGATTGTGTAAATGTTGTATTCACACAAAATCAAKAATATTAACTGAAAAATAAAGCACAAATTACCTGAACCTCACTTTCTGTTGCAATATCTCTTTTATAGACTCAGATTGTGAAATGGGTTATCAGATCATGACAATGTGAAAAATTGACTAAAAATTTATGCCTTAAAATTTATGGCTCAAAAAAGTTTGAGCAAATTTTCAACTTCAGGTCCTACACAAAGTTTTCAAACACTGAACATTTATCTTATGATTTTTCACATGGCAGTGACCTTAATGATTGAACTGGTTGAGCTATTCAAATTCAGTCAAGCCATGCATAATGTAGTATTCTGTGACTTCATTATGAAAGGAAAAAAAACAAACCCAAAATAAAACAAATTTTATTTTTCTTTTCATGTGAGGTATGYTACTGCTTTAGAAAAAATTAAAACAATGAAAACACTACGTCTGAGACTCTTGAAAAAAATCTACCACAACAGAGTTCTGCTGGCAGGTACACACACCAGCTTTCTGTGAAAACTTTTAAGTTAAGTAAGTGGTATATTTTTGTAAGACACTTCCTGTGCAAAGATAAAAGAATAGGAAAGGTTTTTCCAACTGTAATGTTYAAGCTCCCATTCTATAGAAATGAGTTTGTTTGCTTTTTTTGTTATCTGCACATCTTGTGCAAAGTGCAATTTTATGACAGCAGTATCATCATCCAATAAAACTCAGGACTGTAATTTTTTTCAGCAGAAGTCTCATTTCTGCAAGCCAATTAAATTGGAATGATTTACCAGGTCCATTTCTTGTCTAACACAGYAGAATGTATCCTATATGCCTTTAGTTCCTTTTGTTATTTKCTCCTTTGACTTATTGATAAAACARCATCCCTTCTTTTTCCTTGTTATTTTCCAAAATATTTTTACATATTTTTATCCAGAACTGTTTACCAGATTTATTTTATGACTGTTATTAACTTTTTGGTCTCTCTCTGTACGTGGACACTGTATTTTTTTAGGGCAAGACAGAAATAAATTTTATTTTAATTTTATTATTACTACATTTTATATAAACCACATATGTTAGTTTTCCCTTGTTGAAAAAAGACCAATAAAAGACTGTTTCTTTATAACTATCAGCTAGAGCAAAAACAACCCCTCAAATGGAAGTCACTGAATTGATTGAAATATCAGAAAGTGATACACACAGCCTTACACTTCTAAACTGCAGTTAATATGGTCCTAAAATGTATTTGAATCTCGGTGCTTAAATTGTATTGCTCTCAGTCACATATTTAATTACCACTGAAAATTTCAGATAAAACTAAGTTCTTCTTATGACTAGTGATAAGCCCTTAAATCCAAGCTCTCCTGMTGATGATGGCGGAAGGTTATTATTTTATCCTTCTTTATGATTAACCTTTTTGTCTTTAAAACTAAAGATGTGTCCCCAGARACTGGAGGACAGCTGTGATAAAAGAATTGAGGAGAAGAATGTTTTGCTTTTGATTCTGCAATAGCTTGTGTGTAGTGTTCAAACGTGCAAGTTGCAGTATCTGATATTCCAGTATAGCAGGAGGCTCTACTGCTTCTCAAAGGTCTCTTTGATTCTGACAGTGAACCATTGTCACAGTTCAGCTCAACAGCAGCCATGAAATAGTGGGAACCATTTCACTGATTGTTAACATCTCTGGAAGTAAGCTACAGTTTATGTAATATCAGCTGTTAAATGATGAAGACCTAAATAATATTAATTAGACTAATAAATTTCACCTACCCTTAACTGAAAATGGTTTATCTTATGCTCAGTTAAAGRACTGCAATGATGATGTATAATTTCCACATTGTTTCAATGTTCTCCTTTCTGCTAGCAAATCATTCAGATGAGTTGTGATAACAGTGCAAGACCAAACTATTTGAAAAGGAAATAAACTGTAGTTTTGTCTGTCTATAAATGCTTGTGTCTTCCTGTTATATCACCTGAAGCTACCTTAAAAGTAAGAATTAGACCAATAAAACATGCAACCTTGACACAAATAACCCATCAGTTGAATTTTATTTTAGTTTTCCATGGTTTGTTATGTTTTTGTAAACTAAAAAAAAATTGTAATAGCACTGTACAAACAAAAATTGTAATAGCACTGTTGTTGAAAGGACTGCATAATATATCCCTGTTTAGTGAATGTTTATAATATTTGGCTGACAATCAGCAGTGAAGAGTAAAGCTTCAGAACATCCGCATCAATATCCTACCATTTGTTCTCCCCATGTCTGATAATTAAAGACAACAGAAAAGCAGCAAGAGTGCAGTCATTTAGTTTGGGGGTTTCATAGCTGTTTTATTCAGCTTTCAGTCACAAATATCATGAGTCTGTGATCAAAAACTTATTAACTTTCTTGGTTTGTGATTAAAGTGCTCTTTCATGTGGCCGCACTCCCTTATGCCTGTCACTTCTGTTATATTTATATACTACAGAAAAATTATTAAAATTCATACCTAAGTGCCTTAACTTTGGTAAGTATGACCTGGAAAACTACTGTGTAAGATCAAGTTTTCTCTTGCCAGCTTTGTCTTGCTGCTTGAACAATTTATATTTTCTTCCTTTCTCATATGACTTTGCTGTCAACATTATTCCTCCTGAGAAAGCCCTCTAAAAAATCAGCAAAAATAGATTCAAAGAGTAGGTCAGAACTTTGGTGTCTATTAGAATCTTTTCTTCAGGCTCTCCCCATTCCAATTGTTCTACAATGATGGGTTTTTTTCAGGAAGAAAKCTTTGTTCCTCTCATCACATGTGAAGTGTTTTGTCTTCAATTTGTCTTACTGTCTGTTTTTGTTAACAKTTCTCTCTAGCAAACTGACTGGCTTTAGTATACACATGAAAAACCTAATGTTTTATGTTTTAGAGCCCTCAATTTTCATGCATGTTAGACAGAAATGCAGAGGCCAAAACTTTTCAACAAATGATGGCTTGCAGTTCAGAAATCCTTCATATCCTTCTAAACCTAAGTGGCTGAGAATGTCAAGATCCTATTCTKATAAAAGTGAATTGTACTTGTCCTGAACCTCTGAAAAATGTGATGTACATTTTCAAGTACATTTTTAAGCCTACCAAGACAYATTTTATTGGCATTAACAACTATTATACATTTGATAGGTGAAGTTTTATTGAGCCAACAGCATTCATTGTATACATAAATGTGACAGTTTCAAGTTTCCAGGTACTTCCCTTCTTAAGTTTTCTGTTTTATTTTTTATTATATTTTTATACATGTCTTCAGAGGAACATTTATATTTAATAGTAACATGCAGTCATTCTGTTCTGTGCATACTCCACTACTGATAATGTTTGTTTCCTTRCATTATGTGAGACTTGCTGAAACCAATCTCAAAGTGCCTGAGATKAAAAAAATCAGGAAAGGATCAGAAAATGAATTCTTGACAGAGTAACCCTACATCCTGGGATTTCTTTTCTTCCAAAAGTTTCTGAAAAAAACGGTCTGAGAAAATGTGGTCTGAGAGGGAATAAAATTTATTTCTTGMGTTATACATACAGATAGCCACAGTGGGCTTTACCCAGTTCAGCTTCAGCCATATAAAGCATAAATTKTAAGTTGTAAGATGTTATGAAGCTGATTTGACACAGGAAGTTATAGAACCTTTAACTTTAAYGTGCAATTAGATTAGTTACCCTTTGGAAGCACCAATCTGTATTGACTAGGAAGAAAACCTGAACAAGCTGCCTTGTACTCTAAAGTCTTCTGTTAGAGAGCTGTAGTAATAGTAAAAACTTATTMTTGGAGAGAACATAAGTAGTATAGCTACTGTAAAATCCATGGAGCTATCTGATTTTACAGCAACTGTAGCAAAATCATCTTCCTCTGAAATTTTTACATCTTCAGGCTTGTTATAATAGTCAACTGAAGCAAAGTATACTCTAAATTATAAACTGGTTGATAAAAAAAGTATGCAAAGATCTGCCAGGAGATATGCCTAAAGAATATGTAAATATAATAATTAGAAAAACTTAGAACTWTTTAGTAGCAGGTCTTTATATGCAAAAGTTCCAAATTGCTTACAGGTAACATGATTAAWTTTTTTCTCACATTTCAAATGGATAAAATAGACTGAATAAAATAGAAAACAATTGTACCATACCATTTGGTCTCTTTGGACCTCCATCCAACTCCCTCCTTCTTCCCAGTTTTACTTCTGTGCAAGCTATCTGAGATTATTTTCAGTACATAAAGATGTGGCATTTGAGATGCTAAAATTTTACTGGTATTTTTCGGAAGTAAAGCACAATTTTTAAATTTYCTTTTTTAATGGTTCTGACTTGGAAGGCGTTAACTTTCTTTACAGCAGACCATATGGTGCTGTGTTTTGGACCTTTGGAATGCTGCCAACACATCGATGTTTTGGTCATTGATAAAGAAGTTGTGTAATGTCAAATTTTTCACTTTCCCTCCCTGCAACTCTSTTTCCTGAGTGCACAGACTGAGGGTGTGTTTTTGTTTCAGCCAGAACAGAGATGATTTTCTCACAATTACCATGAGAGGAGCCTGTAAATGTCTGGGCATGTATAGGGTGTTATTTTCAACCATGTCCCTTTCTCACCAGAAGAGGYGGGGGCAAGGGGAGGGGCTGCTTGSKCTTWAATTTCCAGCTGRTTTTAAACCACAACATGACAATCAAGAAGCTKGTAGAGGACACAGATGGGACAGTTGACACAAATGGGGCAAAGCAACAGTCCACATCACAAGGTGTGATATTTAGCAATAAAAACTGTATATAAAGGAAGGTCAYTGTCTTCCAAAGTGAAATTACTTAGATGCTGTCTAGGTAGCTTAGAAGTGAAATTACTTAGAGGCTGTCCCACACTTAGCTTGTGGGAGGTGCTGAGTGATTTTTAGGGGTTATTTTTCTATTACTTGTTGGTTTTTGTGGTTTTATTCATCTTTCCTCCACTTCATAGTCTGCAATTATCTTGATACATAAGCTTTCCTGCTTTTGCTCTTTCTATTCTGTCCACCATCCTACTGATGGTTAATAGAGTGAGCAAGAAGTTGTGCGGCTGCTCAGTTGCTGACTGTAGTCAACTCACCCCTTTTCTAAAATCAGTTTGTTCTTTCAGTTGTTTATAGCTTAGTTGAATCTCTGCTCTTAAGGAACTGAGTTCAAAGGCTGTCATCACTACCCAAAGAATGTACTGAAARTTGGTTCATCAAAATAATTGCAATTTTAAAAAAATGCACAGAAGGGAGAGAAGAAATAAAACYCACATAGTTATGGTTTAGTCTGTCTAAAGTTTCAAGTCCAGGAACAGAATTTGAGTATTTTAACTCTAACATATTTTTTTCTTCTTAAGAAACAAAAAGATAAAATCAAGATATAAAATCACTTTAAAACACAGCAAAGGGTTTCTGTAACTCTCCCAGTATTTCTTAAGGYTTCTGTCTTTTCTCCATGAAGAAATTACTCTGTTGATAAACTCTACTAGTTTGTGTCTCAAAAAGAACMTCAATGTCTGCATTCAAGCCAAATATCTCCAAGGTCTCTTTCATCCAAGCCATTTTGTGATTCAATTATATAATTAAAATAGAAGATACAGATCAATTTTTAGCATAAAGAACTTTACATTTATCACAATATTATAATGTACTTCCATGTCATTTATTAAAAGTTCTGTCTTTGAAATACATTTACTGAGACAACTTGCAGCTTTGGAATTTAGAATTATTRCTAAACTAGCTGAGAACAGGAAATGAGAAAAGTGACAGATTTAAAGCCTTAAAGATTTTCRTTAGTGATTGTAAGTTTTTAAAATATTTGGGGGTAACCTTAAGAAGCATGACTTGATGCAGGTTAAAGAATTAATAGTTACTTAATGTCATGTGGTTATTATAAGCACATATATATTAATTAGTCCTGACTCTGATTCCATAGTGCGCTTAATATTCTGACTGCTCCTGCTGAAGTCACATATATATCTGCAGTGTTGAGGTCAAATTCAAATAAAGGACCTCAGGACATAAACATGAAAAATGCCTGAAGTTAGCTGATCACATTCAGAATTAACAAAGTGAYACAACTTCTAAATTAATCTATTAAATGTAAAACAGCTGCTTGTGTTAGGCTGAGCCATCCAGTAGCAGATTTACTCCCATTCATCTTTGTCAAAGTGAGCTACTTTTGCTTGCAGACTCCAGAGAGCTACCCCCATTTTTCCAGCTGTGCTAACATTAGTGATTAACCCAGGATCCAGGTAATGCTTTACCTGGAGCCTTTTGTTTTCTCCTCAGGATTCAGCTTTATTTCCAAAGTTATTTTTAATTCAAGCAGCTGTTTAGTCACAAAAAGAGCAGTGTCAAGCACAGAATAACAAGCTGTGCGTAGAGGCAGAAGCTCAGCCATAGCACCAGGCTAACTTGCCTTCAAGGCTTTCCAGTCGGAGCTGACAAGCACCTGGCTAGTGACAGGCCGGTCTGCAACACTGCATGAGCTCGCTTGTTTCTGTTTGCAAATTACCATGTAAACATGGGTAAAGTAAAACAGAGCAAATTGCTCCTGCATCTTGTCTGTCAGATTTAGTCTCTCTGAGGATTCACTGCTCCGATAAACAAACTGAAGCTTTTAAGATTCTCACAAAACTAATAAATGCTCAGTCCTAAAACACTTTTTCCCATCTCCTTCAAAATGGCAGCAACCTTAGATAGCAGAATTCCAAACCCACAAATTACATTGGCTTTTGTAATTGCTAGAACTTCAATCATAATGCTGGCAGCAAATGAATATAAAATGAATTTCCTTTTAGATGGATACAAAGATACATGGGAATGGATTCAAAGTAAAARAGAATAGGTTTAGAGTAGATATTAGGAAAAATCTTTCCTGTGTAAGTGGTGAGGCACTGCAAACAGTTGCCTGAGAAGTTCTGAACGTSCCATCCCTGGAGGTGTTCAAGGCCAGGCTGCATGGAGCTCTCAGCAGCCTGATCTAGTAAAAGGTGTCCCTTCCCATGGCAGGGGAGTTGGGATGAGGTTCCTTCCAATCCAAACCATTTGAAGATTTAATTAATACAGAACCTTCCTGTTGGCAGTCTTAGCTTTTCTGTGATATGTGGAAATGTTCAGTCCTGTAAGTCACTTGTGATTCTGGTCCTGATTCAGTAAAGTTCCCTAAATGTAAATATTTTGTGCTTTACCCGTATTATAAAAAATATTTGTGTATTTTTTAATGTTTTCTATGTGTTTTATAAAGCAGCTAACAGTTATACAGAAAAGAGTGTTCATGATCAGCAGTATTCATGATGTGGAACTCCGTATACAGTATACAGGCAACAAAGCTGTCCTTTCCTATCCTTATCCTATCCTACACCTTCCTGAAAATTAATGTAAGTTGTATTGTCTCCTATAAAAGACTGAATTCCTTTGAATTGTTTCTGTAATGTAGTTTTTGCTAATTGTTCTTCAACTAAATACTCTAAGTACCAGCCAGTGCAATTGATTGCCACAGCTAGTAAAGATATGTATTTTGCTTCAAGCAGATCATGTAGAAGAAAAGCTTAAACAAACTTCACTTCTAAAGAGAAAAGTAACTTACTTTTACAGCTGCTGTTGCAGATAAAGACACAATCATGACAAAAAGCAATAAATACCTCAGAATAAAAGAAGATAATTTCTAGCATGAAATCTAGAMATTTCTATCTAGATCTATCTATTAAATCTAGAAATTTGACATCTATCACAGTATTAAAACATATCTTCATCTAAGTCATTCAAATTTCTGTTTTAGAAAGACATTCATCTTCTTTTAGTAGTGAATATAGGTACTTTTAAAACTTCTTTTAGTAGTGAATATAGGTACTTCTGGGTGCTGTAAGCTTCAGATATAGCAAACAGCCAAGTCATGAGCCAATAGAGTTTTTGAATTCCTACATACTCATAAGGTCATTCACTGAGGCAAGGTGCTTGTTTCTCACGGACACACCTGCACATATGAAGACTATGAATTATGGAGCAGAACATGGCAACATTTGGAATATCAGCATTAGTGTGTGTGAAAGATGCATGTTTGAATGTGTTAAGAGATAAWAGATACTTGAGCCTGTGAATTACATATCTTGGGCAAGGCTCCTGTGTACGCAGGTATGAATAAAACTRATCTTAACACTTCCAAGTATGTAAAAGCTCCAGCTGTTACTCTGGAAATATTTTTGTTTCCAGTACCATGTTTTTTGCTAGCCCAAGGCATCTCAAAAGGCACTAGATATCAAATGAAGACACCTGAATTTTAATCTTAGAGTGGCATTTATTTACGAAGAGATATGTATCTAATGTAATTTCAGTTTCTGTAAGATATTCCTTCTGAACTTGAGCAGTAGCAAAATATGACAGTTGTTCATCTCATATATTCTGTGTCATTTTCATAGCCTGGTGTTCTTGTCTCAGATATTCTGGGGCATCTGCCTGTGTTTAAGTAACTTCATAGAGCTCTAGATTYCCACTGACAAAAATGAAATTATGAAAGTGAATTTGAGCAACTTGCTCTCATTAAACACTCACCTATATGCTCCTGTATTTATACACTTACAGTTTGCAGCTGAACTGTGCCATTGAATCTGGATTTAAAATTATTCCATTCTGTTTTTTTCATTGATTTGAGCTGTATTTGAAAAATACAATGTAACACTACTTCTGAGTCTASGACTGAATAATTTAGAACCTATTCAGCAGCACACAGCTCTTCTAAAAGCACCTCTTTATGATTTTGGACTTCCTTTTGGCAAGCTAGGTGAGTAAGTATGTGAAATTATCAAGTAGGGTAAAAGCTCTAATACTGGTACTTCTTAAATAAACTCCAGTAATCCAAAACCACCATGGGTTAATCCGTGTCACTGCAACACAAGACAGACACCTGACATTGCAATTCTGTGACAACTCATTGTTCCAAAACGCTCTCCAAACCTTTTGTGGCAGTGTCACTTTACATCAAATCTCAAAACAATCAGCTGTCAGACCGTGTAAGGATATTTGCTTTTTTTTGTAAGGAGAAAAGGGAAGAAGATACAGATCTTCTGATTCCAAAACTAATCACAGGACATGTAGTAATCTTTGGAATCCCTTTGGTTTAGAGTATTGACAGGTCCTTTCTCTGTCACATGAGGACCAGTTCAAGTAAACAAGCCAGGCCTTGCCAGCCCAGCTGACTTTCATCTCACAAAATCCATTCTCATAGGATTTACTGGTATTTTTAAATTTCATTTATCATTCTTATTTMATGTAATTTAAATTTTCCCTTCCCCAATGCCATCACTGTCTATGCATGAGTGTATATACTCCACAGTTTCTATGAAGAGGAAATAGTCTTTAAGCTCCTTAGTCTTGATATGATATTACATTTCTTTTCTTTGGAAAGTCTAGGGGCATATACTAAGGCAAAGGGAATCCAATTACTGCCACAACCTGCTCATTTTTTTCTTGCCTACATGCTTCTCCAAAAAAATTGTGCATTTCTAATTTGTTAGAATAGCACTATTATTTGTGGTACCAGGCTGAACTTGTCATTGAATTTGTTACAGGAGGGCAGCTGTGAGGAGTAAATGGGTTCTTACATTGTGTTAGGTGTAGTTTTTGCCTTCAGTAATCGAGTGCTTTGTCATTAGAACCTAGTTTAAAACAGCTGCAATATTCTTCACAAAAAAAAAAAAAATCTTAGGAATACAAGTACTATTTTTATGTTAGAATACCAGAAAGTACATTAGGAAATTAATACCTAATTCTTGCATCACACGTATTAATCGAAATTAATTTTAATGCTCTCTGTTTATGAAGATGTTGTAACCACATTTAACTCATTTGACATTTTGAGATCAGTACTTTAAAAAAGGACCAGAATTCTGTTGCTTAACCATTCTTTATTTATTTATGGTATATTTCTTTATGATAGGAATGAAAACATTCTTTCTTCCCTGCTCATCAGGAATTTTTTTTGTGGTTTTGAYATTTTTCAATTATGTTATTCCTTCTCCACAATTAATTTCTGTTAAAGTCACATTGTTCTTTAAAGTTATTTAGTATAAAATTTTTTCCATGTCAGCTGTTATTAATGACATGACCAGCTCTAATTTCAGTTCCAAATTTCTAGATGCTTGTCATGTTTTAGAAGCTGCTTCTTTTTCCTTGATAAACCTTCAATATTTGCTCTAAGATAATTTTTTTGAGTAAAATCAATATTGATATTTTGATCACGTGTATTTATTACATATATAAGATACATAATAAATATCTAGAAAAATATAAGACTGAAGAGTCAGTATGTATCTAGCTAGAATTATTGAAAATAGGTTTTGGCATTTTTTTCCTAGTTTATGTTTTGTAAAATTCTAGGCAAAGGTCCCTATCTATGTTATTTTAATTATCTAAATGTCATATTATCTAAAGAAAACATGTCTTGTACTTTTCTTCCATTTAAATACTATAACAATTTTGAATTTAGTAAGATGATGATTTATAACCAAAATATGTTTTGTCTGAATAGAATTTACTGTTGAAAGAATATTTTTTCTTTCTTATTGAATACTCTAAAATTTTCAACCTGAGAAGGAATATATGATCATGTTAAAAAAAAACATTAAAAAAATTCAACCAAACAAAAATTTAAAAAAATTCTCTGGAAATGTTCTAAATAACCTTATTTTGAAGCAGCCTTTCTGACACTAACTGTGATGTCAGTGTTCCATGTGAACAAAATGGTTAAACGACTGAAATCAAGAAAAMATTTCAATAATACATACTCATTTCTAGTGGGAATTAAGTTAAAAAGAATTTTTTTTTGTAATTTTATTAATTGTGAATCAGGCCTTTAACTTAGAGAAAAGAGTCGGATACATGCCATGAAATTAAATCAGCTTAGTTATAAAGCAAAAAACAYCAACTAACCTCTCAACCTTTTTCACATGAAGACATAGGTGGTGGCATTCATTCTTATTTAYAATTAGTTGCCAAAAGAAATCAGTGATCCACGTGAAGGTCATGTTGAGCTAAGAAGCTTGAAGTGGCATCATAGATTTTTTTTTTCTAATTTAATGGCTTTTCAGAGAATAAACCAGGTACTATTTTGTTATTACCCATCTAGAAAAAATCAGCAAAGTTCTGATAAACTTTAGCCTTCAATGAATTACATAAAATAATTCCTTCAGGGAAACAAAGGCAGAGCTACCAGCCTGTTTCAAGAGTGAATATTTTTTCAATATTCTAGGCCAGGTACATGGGCAAAAATAAAAAATCCTAAAACTCAGTAGTGTGTTATTAAAAAAATATATAAGTAGGGGAAAATCTTCAAGTTTTATAGAATTCAATCTTATTTGCATGCAAAAATTTATAGAAAAATTACCATAATATTTCAAGTCAGCTTTCATCAGGCATATTTAACTTGGGTGTTCAAGCTCAAGGCCACTAAAAATTTCAGGTTTTTATTTTTTTAAATGACAGTGGAAAAGTAGACCAACACATATTTTTGGCTATAGTAAGAAGTGTATTCTTGACAAGAACTATTTTGCAGTTAAATTTACTGCTTCAGTTATTTTTGTTTTCTCAATATAAGAAGAAAATCCTTCCTATTGTACACTGTRCACTACTAAACAATAGATAACATATTTGGACATTAATTTCTTGTTTATTGAGAGATGATCTAAATTGCTTAGTTGAATATGAGATTACAACCTGTAATACTGCAGCCCTTTTCTTGTTTGTTTTATAATTTTCTAACAGACAAAAACCCTCAGAAAGAAAAATACTGAAAACTTTAAAGGATTAGGGTAGATAGAAATGGATTTGAATGTTAATAAATATGATCTCAAATGATAGATTGTTTTTCCATTTCTTATTATCAAGATAATACAAGGTCTTTCAATGCCTAAAAAATGGAGATTAAGTTGCTTTGAAACTTGAAATTTTGCATTATGTGATGAAGGACCTACAATGGATTGAACTTGATTGCACACCAAGGATATTTATAACTCCCTCTTCATAAACAGAATAAGGGTGAAAATAYAAAATTCTTATGGATTGTAATAAGGAAGGGAGTGTCTGTAGTGATTGTACAAGGAGTAATGGGTACATTAATTGAAAGAGGGGACATTTTTTAGAAAACAGGGAGAAATTCCTTACTGTGAGGGTGTTGAGATATTCAAACGGGTTGCCCAGGGAGGTTGTGGATGCCCCAATACCAGCAAGCTACATAGYCAGGTTGGATAAGGCCTTGAGCAATTAGGTCTAGTGGAGGGTGTCCCYGTCACTAGAAAAAATAAATCTTCACCTCAGATCTCTTGTAGAATCTCAAAGAAGAAACAGCATTTGTAATATCTGGTAGATGGAACTTAGTCTCAAATAAGAAATAAAATTTTAAATAAATTATGACACCTTCTTCTTCCTCTGSACTTTATAACTTACATCACTTGTTTTCTGGTATCTTTATATTGTGAGATGATTTTTGTAATGCTGCAGACGTTTAACATGCATTGGATGTAAGTCTTTATTGTTACAAAGCAGAAACTGCAAATCACAACAGAACCATTAATGCAAAGTCTGGATCAAATGGCAACAATAAATCATCTTCAAAAACATTTTTGTCACTTCTGTTCTTCAGTTTTCATTAAGGCCATTGAAATTTTAAGTGCACTCTTTGCAAGTGAAATTTGTCTTTTGCCAAGTTTTAACTTTTGAAGGTGATCAGACTTCTGAAGATGTTAAACTGTGCTATAGCTGAACTGACTGTTTTTTGAAGATGAATGGAAATCATAGCCTTTATGCACTTACTAGATTCTCTTTTGCTTAGATATGGAATATGACTAAAAATTTTAATTTGTTCAGTTTCTTTATCATTTGATAAGAACGTAAAATATAATGTTTTGAGTTTTCCATGGTAAAACCTAAACAATGTTATAATAAAAAATGTACTGCACTTTTTCAGGAACAAATAGATTATCACAAGCTCGTCGATTCAGAGAAGGGTTTGGGCTGGAAGACTCTTTAAAGATCATCCAGTTCCAATGCCTCTGCCATGGGCAGGGAGACTTACACTAGACCAGGATCACAAAGCCCCATCCAGCCTGGTCTGGAACACCTGCARGTATGGGGCATCCACAACTTCCCTGGCTAACCTGTTCCAGTGCCTCTCTGCTTTCTTCCATAAATCTAATCTAAACTACCCTCTTTCAGTTTAGGGTCGCAGGAGAAACAAACCTCTGTACACCAAACCAATATGATTTCGCAGAAGCCATTTATTGTTTACAGTAAGTGGCAGTTATAGATTTTTAYGTAGCATGTTCACACAGACACACATTATTTGACTGGATCCTCAGCCTGTCCATAAGCCTGGCATGCACCCCTTAGGGCACCTAATTGGCCAGAATTCATTCCCATGCCAAGCCCACTTCTATGTGAAGTTTGCATTCTCGAYRGTCAGTTTCCCAAGCCTCTCAGTCTTATTTTAGWCCTGTTTTTCTCTCAGCGGCCTTGATGGATTCCTGAGGCTTGAGTAACAGAACTGCAGGTGTTCAGATAACATCRCAGGGAATTTGGATGGTACAGAGAACTGCTTAACTCAAGCAAATACATTGCTACATAGGTCTATTACTCCTCGTTGTTTCACTACATACACTTRTAAAAAGTCCCTCTCCAGCCTTCTTTTAAGTCCCTTTTAGGTATTGGAAGGTGGCTTCTCCTCTCCAACTTGAATGACTTTCTCTGTAGTAGAGGTGCTTCCARCCTGGGATCAAATTTGTGGCCCTCTTCTGGACTCGTTCTAACAGGTCAATGCCTTGCTTGCATTGGGGGCTCAAGAGCTGGATGCAGCATTCCATACTGTAATTCCTGTTTTGGAGAAGTTTAAGCAACATCTTGTAGTGAAAGACGTTTATGGTGGTATGGTGGTTCTCGCCGTGAACCAAACACTTATGAAAGGAATACCCTTAGTGTAATTATGGCAATGGAATTATTTTTCTGAACATAATTGGATTTTCARTCACTGCAATGCTTTCAGCTGGGAGAAGAGCTGAAAAGTGCAGTGATAGTACACATCACTTGTAAGACTAAATAAAATAGAAGYGTTGATGAAAGAGGACTTGATGACTGAGGTTTTTTTCTTGACTTCATGAAAATTAGAGACAAAAGCAAACAAAAATGTGTTCAAATATTTTGTGTAGTGTATTTAAATTCATTGGAAGAAAATCGATGACATAATTAGTACAGAGAGGGAATGTGGGTTTTGAACATATTTGTCACATCTTTTTCTCAATGTATTTGTTTCTAAATATGTTTCAGACTTGCTCTAAATAAATATTGTCTAAATGTGTTAAAAACCCTGRTTCATTAAATATTACTATTTTATTGGTTTTTATTTTTGGATTGCTGGAACATTTTTTTCATGAAAAACACTTGCTTATCCTATGCACATATTTTCCTTATTAATTCATTGTAGAGAGTGAGATGACTAAAAACAAATWTGTAAGGAAGAAAAAAAGGAAACAATCTTTCTATGTAATTTGTTTAGAAAAAAGGAAAAAAATAGAAATCAACAATTAGAATCCTTATCATTAAATGCTTGGGTTTTTAACTTTCCAGTAATGTACAGGGAACATAATTGATTACACACATAGTATTGTATCCAGTAATAACACAAARTTATTTGTCAAGAAAAAATTCTATCAGAAATAATGATTGAAAGACTAAAATTCAGGAATCCTAACTATCCATGAAACCGGAAAAATTTTAAAAGAGAAAAATATTTTTTTTATTTCCTACTCTGAGAAACTGTCATAATTATATTCACGTTGAAGAAGACAGGTTTTAGTAGCCATAAGTATTTGAAAAACTCTACATGGTAACTTCCTGCATTTTCAAGACACATTTTAGTTTTCAGTTACTTTGCAAATATCTGGGTGCCTAGGATATCTGGCTTGTCATATCTGTTAAACAGTTATTGCAAACCAGAAACTCAGTAAATTCTTCATTTTTTCAGAGAATGATGAGTGTCATCCAAAAGGCAATTTGTTCTAAAATTTAATAAATACCACCCTTTCTCTAATTTTTAGGGGCCTATAGCTTATTCTAAAAGACACTGTCCTCCCCTATATTCCAAAGGGAACAAAATAATACCTAGATAATTGACATAATTTTCCATTACTTTCAGAGACTTTGCAGAAAATTGAACAAGTGAAATAATGCATAATTACAGGTCAAAAGCTATATGATATCCAAGGTCTCTAACTGCTTCAGACAATCCCATTTCATTTTCAGGTTTCATCCCTGGTTTTTGTCTATATGAATTTACAAGAATAGCAGTATCCCAGTAGTTAGGTTTTTCTTGGATGATACTTTAAAGCACTCTCATTCTAAAATATGACAGGAAAAATGGTATCAAAGATTAGATGTCAAATTTCTTTTAGTGGTTACACAAAATATAGTCTCACTCTAATTATATTTAAATCAATCAATAATAGATCATTTATAAGCAAATATAAAGAAATGTATTTTTCATTTCTTTTCCTATATGCAAATTAAATATTTGGCCCAAAAAGCCAATGTTRCTTGCTCTTCTGCATTTGCCTGAAATGATTTTCACTCATATTTTACTCATGTTACCACTCTTAAAATATCCTGAACTCCTTATTTTAAAAATTGACTTGCAGCACCCTTTATGTCAGTTATTGAATGTGAGTTTCCATGGAACTAGAAATGGAAAATTCATGAACTCAAACGAGGAGACAAAGGTCTGGATTCAGTTCAAATCACTACCCCATTACAGAAAAATTGGCTGCTGCTCCCATAGTGCTGAATCCATCGACATCAGTGCTCAGTACAATCTATGTATCTTAAATAGATTCGAGGTCAGTCTCTCAAAAGAAGACAAGTACTTTTTGTCTTCCAAATGGTACATCTGGGAAGGCTTGGACACCCAGATTACAGGGCTTTGTAAAAYTTAAAGGTCAAATTGGAGGTAACTAGAAAACATAAATTATTTTTGCTGTGGGCAATGCTTGARTTGCTGGTTAAGACTGAGGTGAGTTTTGGTTTGATTAGCAACCATTTCAGCGGACAAGATTTGGCTAATTGTTAGTAGCTCATTTGCTAATCCAAGAAGCTAGGGCTCTAATCTGGTCTCYGAGGCTGTCTGCAATGCACTAGTGAGGTCACGCCCAGATTCACAGAGATGATTAAATGAAAGCTTCGGGTACTGTTTAGCATAGAGAAGAGAAGGCTTGGAGGAGGGAGATCTCATTGATATATAAAAATACCTGAATTATCTTTGTTAAGGGTTGGGATGATGACTCAGCAAGTTTGCAGATGACACTAAACTGTGATAAGTGTCTGATTCCTGAAAAAGTCAGAAATTTATAGTATATTTGCTTTCACATATCTTCAGGAACTGTGCTGGTAAGATCCATGCCTTGATAGTCACAGGGACCACATGTGGTATAGGAAACCCAGCAAAGGCTACTGTTCATTGAGAATAAATTCACATGGCTTAGACAATGTTGTTGGTGAAGGATTTGTTTATCTGTTAAAGAGTAATCTTAACTGCAAAGCTGGTATTGTGCCAACACTAATCAGCTGAAACAATATGTGCATGTCCAAGATGAAATTGGAAACTCAGAAATAGAAAATAAACAGTTCAGAGTAGAAAATAAGAGCCATTAATAGCACAGCAGTTCATATATTAATGACTGGTTATTTGCAAAGCTGGAATGTGAAATCACTTTAATAGAAATAAAACTCCTGATAGAGCTATAAACTGTAATTTTATGTTTAAATAACACTGATAATCAAGGTAAGAGAGGGATATGAGTTATGATGGGAGACATTCAGAACATAGGAAACTCTCCAAACAATATTTATTCAACACTAGCCACTAGTGTCTAATAGAACATTAAAATTTGAAAGCAAAAACTATTAAAGTACTAGGAATGATACCTACAGCTRAGCATATGCTAGGATACATTTATAATTATTTAACTTGTAATCTTTTGTTTCTCATTGTTAGCTAATTGCTGAGYTTCCCTCTGGTTAAATTACCCTTTTTACTTTCTCTTTAAGACTGTRTAGCTGTCTAGACAAGATGCATCTAGATAAAACTAACATAGAAAASCGTTGACTCCCAGCTATKATCAAAGTCAAGTCCTGTTTTTGAGRAATTGTAAATGTCACATTTCAGGATTAATTTAGAAAAACCCAGGTCTGGAATCTATTTCTGGCCAAGGTGAAGAGATGATGAACACACATCTCTTTCTTGTAAGGAACATCCCTGATTTCTGAGGAAACAAATTTTTCAGCGTTTTTTTGGAGTAACATAATTTGATTAATGAATTATAGAGTAATACAACTTTACTAAATATTTTTGAGCAAATAATTCAAATTGATAAAACTAATTTTCTGATGAAAAAAGCTAACCATAATTCCCCAAAAGCAGAGTCAAACAAAAAAGTGGGTTTTTTTCTTTTGTTATTCATGTCATCCATGCTTCCAACACATATCTAATAGCAAAAGATAACTAAGAAAAGGTTTTAGAATACTAAGATGATCAGAACTCAGTGGTACTCAAAACTGTTTTTGACAATAGACCTTCAAAATCTTGAAAAGTCCTCAAAATAACTTGCTTAGTGAGCAAAAATAGAAAAAAAAATTAACTCAATCTACTTACCCTCTGTACCACAACACTGAGCTACCCTTCAGTATGCCATAAATATCTACTTGTAAATCAATGTCAGTTTGTTGCACCATTAGCAGATATTTTTAATCTGGCTCACTGAGTTGGGTCACTGAAGCATATGACTAGAAATATTTTCATCAGATTTASTCCCATATGCCACTGATTTCTTCAGTCTATAAGCACATAGTTTCTGGGTATGCTGATTTATCCATCTTTTCTAAAATTTTATACATGTGTCTAGTGGCATTACACACAAAAGTGAAAATGTTTCTTCTAGAAATGTTCATCCTGGCTTAATATGCTACAAAACCATACTGAATTATCATAACACTAGCACTACATGAATGTTACAAAACCTAATTAATTATAGTTCATAGAGTACTTTTATTTCTTTAAAGTGATTATTATTCTTATCTTTTCCTAGTTAAGGACTCTCTTACAAAATAGCCAATTATTTCAGTTAAAACTCAGGGTAAAATCTCACTTGAAATTATAATAATTTATCAGGTTTAATTAGTAAATACCAGTAGAGTTTGTATAGAGTATAAGAATTAAGAAAGCAACCAAACTGGAAATGAAAGGCTTTAGTCTTCACCAGTATTTCTGTATTAGTATGCAAAGACTTTAAAAATAACATAACCATGTTTTACATGAATTTAACAATATAAATATTTACACAAGGGAAATTAATAAATATTTACTTATCTGTGGTTCAGACAAGATAAAGGAGCAGAACCATTAATGAACTGCATTAYTTAATACAGTGCATTTTTAGAGAAAGAGGAATCACACCGTCRCAGTAAAAGCAGTCTAGTTTGTCTTGAGACAAACAGATATATACATGGGGTGAATAAATTTAAAATTGAAACAAGCAAGTTACTAGAAATTTCTGCAGTGATAGRATAATCTTTACATTTGATAATGACAAGCAACAGCATTTAGAAAACCTATGGCGRGGATTGTTAATATGGTAGCAGAGAGGAGAGGAACACTCTGAATTCTRTGCTTATGTGGATGATGCTCCTGTTTCAAATATATTTCCTCAAGAACTTTTGRGAATTGTGCAATAGTCACATGTCTGAGGTTTTCAATAATAAAAAGGGACTATTATGTTCCCAGGAAGAAATTAACACTTGTTTATGTATATTAGTTTTAGACCTAGTGCAAAGATGGGAAGACAAATCAATGTAATGTTAGAACTTCTTATARTTTTAACTACAATTAAAATAAACASTTGAAAGTTTGTTAAGGAATASGATTAGCTTCTTACTTCACYCCTCAATGTAAGTCTAGCAAACTGACGAAAAGRGGACAGACTCTTAGATGAGGTTTGTTCTTTTGACTAAGCATGTATTTTGGGAGTGTGGGGACCTAAATAGATAAATAAAAGTAWCATTTTTTCTCAGTGTGCTACAATCCTTTGAATCAAATCCTTGAACAGCTGCCATGCATTCCCATTAGGGCCTTTCTAGGTTTGCTTGCTTGAAGAGTAGCAAAAGAAGTATTCTCATTACCAGTGGTCAATTGATTAAGCCACTTTCCTAGATTTAGGAGATATGAGTCAATTTTTGTTAATAAGAGTCTACCTGGATAAGAATGCATAACRCTTTGGTTAAAAATCTACGTAAATGTGAATAGCTGCTGCCATGTCTCTGGTAGCACCTCTGCATTTGGCTGTTTGTCCTAGATGATCTAGTTTATRGTTATCTATTTCATGTTAGTGCCTTGAGTGAGAGAGAAGCCATCACTTTYGTAACAGTTTCTGGCAATATAGTAAAAAGCAGTTGGTAAAAATGTAGATAAGGTGACAGTCCATTTGCCATGTGGTACTAGTAAAATTTTTTTTTTTTTTGTCGAGAAAGAGAGGAAATTATATTGTCTCAGCTATGCTAATATGATATTGTGTCAAGCTATAGTTGCTTAGGATGGTGGGATCCCTTATTTCAACATAAAAAAAAATCCTCATCTTTAAAGGCAGAAATGCAGTACTGCCTCTTAGATACTAGCTATTAAGGCATTATTTAAAATATTCTTGATAATATGGTATGGTTTTCTACTCAGTTGTGTTTTAAGTTATGCAACTGACAGAACTTTAACTTTGKAGTATTAAGGAAATACCTTCCGTATGGTCCTTCCATTGCAATCTCAGATCTATTAATATGAATTGCTTGATGTCAAATTTAAGGTTTYAATGTTTTTCACTCTTTTTCTGTTAAACCACATCATATTTTCTGTGGGTTTTCTYATTTATGAAAGAAAAAGTAATAACAGAAAGAGGAAAGTAAATGAACCAATTTTTAAGCAATCGTATGGTTTAGGTTTATTTTTTCCTCTGATTCCAACACATGGGCAAACTGCTGTCAGCAAGTGCCAAGCTGCTTGATCATGGGTCTGACTAGCTGTTGCATTTTTTGTCTGACATGGTAGGCATCTTCTTGCATCAACTTCAGATGTCAGCAGCAATGAGGGTCSTTGTTTTTTCTGGAACTATAAAGTTGGAAAAGACCATCTGCTCAGCCTTCTGTTATCTGAACTCTTCCCTAGAAATAGTTTTCAAGAATATATTAAGAGCTGCAGAGAAAGAGATAAAGYGTAAGATGTTGGTAAGATAATTTTAACCCTTTCCTTTCACGTCACGAGATATATATTTTGTTTGATATGCTGCAGCAATGARAACCAAAAGCAAATGTGTAGTTCACAGCTATTTGGTTTATGGCATTGCATTATTCAGCACTACAATTTTTACCTTATCATTAAATGTTTTCTGTACAGTTTTAAATGTTATTGCAATATATCCAAAACTTAAGATTCTTTTGATGTTCTCTTCCCATACAAAGTTTGGAAAGTGTGTATTCAGCAGTAATCTCTGCCAGAACAAGAAATCTACTAGAACACTCCCAAAATAGGAACAGATGAGATATAGATTATGGAGTAAGTAATGAGTATGGATTTAATGAAAATTACTCTGTACAAAGCATTTCCCTTTTTTTTCCTTAAAAAAGATCCTCTCTACAATTGCTTAAAGTTTAGCTTATATTYACAGTTTTTTTATTCACACTTCGTGGGCTGTATGCCCTGTTACCAAATTCAGCAATGACAGCACAACATAGAAGTTATCTAGCAGTGTACAGAACACTGGGGTCCCAAATATGGAYGGTGCCAAATACAAAGTTAATTTTGAAAGCCAGCAAATGAGAGTTCTAGTTTATGAGAGTTGCTATAAGTATAAAAGTAAATTTGTTTTAAATTTCAGTATTTATACAGACAGAAATCTGATAGATATCTTATTTATAAGGTTTCACATCAAACAGGAATGAAGTTTGTGGGAACATTTCCACTGTCTTGAATGAACTGTGGATAAGGATTTAGCCACTCACTGCTCAGGAAGCATGAAATATCATAGGCTATAGAGCTATTAGGTTTTTCAATCTGGTCTTAAAGCAATGGTTTCTAACACTGARGTTTTTTTCCCTATTTTCTTTCTTATGAAAGCTATTATTACTTGGAAAAAGAGAAAAAAGTGTAATTACATTTTCCATAGAACAGAATTASTTTGAAATACACTGTCACAACAATTCATCTTGTAAACATTATGCTCATGTGATGGAAGCTTTTAAAAAATCATACATCAGCTCAGTGTTATATGGAGTATCTACTGTTCTCCTTTGTTTTTCAAACTCAAACAAGACAGCTGGAAAGATTTTCATGGTTTGTTTCATTAAGAAGACAYATCACTGGTAGTGTGCCAGCACAGTTTTATTCACAGTTGATGAAAGAGTATTAGAAGATAGAGCAAGGAAAAAAAAAACCACATTGTAGTCAGTGTCTGGCTTTTTATATTATTTTAAAGCAACTTTGCAAAGTAAGCCTTGTAAATTTTACTGAAAAAATTACAAATGACARTTTTTGATATTGCCATTTGAAAGTAATCCCTGCTTACTTTCCCAATCAAGGTCATAAACTAGTTTAGTGACTTGAAAAATTAAGATTGTTGAGTAATTTTAATTCTAGCATTACCATCTTAATGAAAAAATTACCCATTAAAAACCCCCAATTATCTTCATATTGGAATTAATATGAAMCCATGCTTTCATTGAGAAAAGACATTAATTTTAAAATTACACTTTATAATTATCTAAATAGTACATAATAATAAATTCTATTATTTTAATTTTTTATAATACAATATATGTGATTRTATTATTTATTTATTATCTTTTATATAGTTTATTATKGTTATTTATAATTTTATTATAAGTGGCTCAGAACACAAGAGTCTTCTTTCTAATTTTSTAGTCCCATATTGAACAAATGCCCCCGAACAAAATTTTCCCAGAATCTTTTTAAACCAAAYCACTTGGACACCCTTGCATGTTTCCCTTCAGTAGAGCAATGTAAGGATGGAAGTCAGATCCTTAACTATGCCACTTCTGGGGTACGCAGGATGAGGGATGAAGGGATTCTCAAGGGATTCTTTATTCTTTATGAGAGGTCTAGGCCACTCTGATCTAATTGGAAGCAAAACCTCTATGTGGCCCTTGAAGTTTGATTCTATATTCTGGTAGTTCATTGCATGCTTGGGAATTTGCAGTCTTCCTGGCAGTCATGGGAGAGACTCTAGAGAGAAAATCTTTGTCTCTGCTGACCTATCTGGAGCATTACTCCACTGATCCCAAATGCAAGCAATATGGATACAAGTAAGGCTAATTACAAGTGCTTTATTTTACATATGCAACTGCATAAACTTCTCTGCTTCTCTTAGGCTGGAATTCTCATTTTTTATAGTCAATATTCTCCTCCAAACCTCAGCATAATTATCTCTCCCATGCTGACATCTCCATTCTTTTTCCTTCTCTTTTTGGGTAAAAAAAGAAAATTAGATCTTTCCATGAAGAACTTGTATTTCTATTGCTGTGTAGAGGTCTAGGTTTTTATGCTTGGAAGCAGCATTAGTATTTACCTTTTTGGTATCTGATGMACTTTATTTCTCTTCAAGGAGCTAYGAAATCCTCCTTCTTCTTTGTAGTGGCTGTTACATACTACACATTAAAATATCCAAAAAACCCCAAAACAAAAAGAGATGTTATATGTACAGGGCTTATTTTTTGACTGTAGACAGCCCAGATGTAAGAGAAATCAAACACTCTTAAGTGTAATAGCTTGCACATGAACCGTTCTCTTAAATAAACTCAAGGGATTTTCATAGTATATATACTTCATTTCAGATACACCTATTGCCCACTCAATTTTATAAAAATAGTCAAATAAGATATATGATCAAAACAATAGAATACATTGTGAAATTGGAATAATCAGAATGCATTTTCTAAGATAAATCTTCTTGATTTTAATCTCTTCTTTTTACTATACATTTGAAATAGATAGTTTTTGTTACTTCAAACACCCAGAAATATTATGCAAGTGATGGTAGCTATAGGTATCGATTTCAAAAGAGCAATAAGATCAAAACAAAAAAATTTTTTGGGGGGAAGGCATCAATTACATCCTATATCGGGCATGCAAAAGTCTCTGCTGTTCAGCCAGAAGAATTATTTCAAAGACCACACTTCTGGTTATCATGTTCCTTTACTTGCATTGGGTTAAATATGTACCAATCAAAGTTAATAAAATCAAACAATTTTTCCTTTTATATCATCATATTTGTCTATTTGATTAATATATCACTCTCAGATCCTCACAGTCTGGAGTCTTTTCCCAGTAAGTTATGTGTTAAGGAAAGATGTCAAAAACTTGTCAAAATTGTGAAGAAGAGTGACACACAATTTCAGCATGGGAAGGAGAAAATAATCTATCTCTTGGAGTAATTTATTATCTCTACACAATTAGGAAATTTTTAATTACAGGGTAAGAATTATTATCTTCTCAAACAAAACATTGAGTGCAGTGGGGTGTAATGATCATCTTATCAGTTTTAATTATCCCAGTGCCTCACACTTGTCTTTTCCTGGTACTGACATATCATTTTTGAACTGTATAGAGCAACAAAAATGGCATCCTTTTTTATGCTGTTTTCCTATTCTTAACCACAACCAGCTAATTTTTCTTTTTCTTTGGTAATATTTAAAAATGAATGAAATATTTATGAAGTTTCTTCCTGGTCACTGCGATATTTGAAATTAAAAGCTCCTGTTAAATTTCCAGTGAAATGCATTATCCTGGTGTCATGAATTGCATAAAAATTATGCAGGTACCAACATTTTTTTYCCTAAAAGTATGTTCATAATTTTTCTTTTAAGTTCAAAATCCCAACTAACTGTCCCCAAATGCTGTAAAATTTATTGCATTAGGTTGGTCCTAGGTTTTATTTTAAATGATATTAAATTGTTAAAGAATTTTCTGTTTCACTGGAACAGTTTGAATTTGTGAAGTAAATATTCTGAGTCATAAAAATCCACTGCATTCCATTGCAGGCACACAAATAAAGCTAAACTAAAGCAAACTACCAAATTTCAGCAGTGTGAAGTCTGGCCTGTCTGGCGTCCATCTCCAGAGACCTTCAGTTTTCTTTCTCATTGGRGACATCATATTTGATAGAATGAACATAAAAATGAAATTTAATTATCACCTTGGAAAGGGTTTAGAAAAACAAAAAAATTACTGTAGTTGTGGATTTTCATGAGAGGGTGGCTTGCTCTCCCCAAAATGTATAATAGTGACAGGAAGAAATTGTGYATTGTGTATCTAGTTTGTGTATTTACAGTTGCAAAATACAACGTTTTTCTGCTCAGAGGTGGCTATACTGTGCTGACAGTTAGCCCAGGACACAGTTGCTAATTTTTCAGGGAACAGGAARGCTGTCAGGGATTGTTCAGATTAGCAGCCCATGAAAAATATAGACCATCAATGCTTTTTAGAAGAGAAAATAAATATGGACAGAAGACAGTAAAAAAGGTAACTATTGATTTGGGTAAGAATTGTGTGCTTCTCCAATCTTCTCTTCCATTTTGGTGTTTTAGGTTAGAAAATAAAAAAAAAATAAAATAAAAAAAAAAGAACAAAACATATAAACACTACTTTCTTTCTGGAAAAACAGATATTAATTATATAAGCCCACCTGACAGGTAARCCCACAGGATTTATTACTTTAAATGTCAAAACTCAGATCAGGAAATTTCAAGGAAAAGAGGGAATAGAAACCTGTAAAGTGTTACACAGGAGAAATTACATCAACRGCATGTTTTCTGCATTCTGAATACAAACTTGCCATATTTTCTACAATGTCAGATGGGCAAAATCATTATRAGGATTACAACTTTCTCCTGACATTACTACCATATTGTTTCCTGATGGATAATCCTTTAGATGTCTTTAATTAATCAGYGTCAGAAATGTGACTTAATTCTTCTGTGTCCACTAGTGATATTATGTCTGATGTGTCACTGAGTCAGTGCTTTTAGTGATACCTCATGCAGAAACATCAGAATGAATAATTTAATCAATACCACTTGGGTGAGTGTTCACCCATAGACAAGACTATTGGGTACTTACTTTTTGTTCAGTCTTCAGTTGTTTATTGACTTGCTTTAAGGTTTAGTGGGAAGTCAGTGACWTAAGAGGTACATAAAAAACCCAGCTGTGATGGTACACTTTTCCRATGTCCTTGGAAAGGCTGACAAAGAAGCGTGAGCATGTGCAAGATTTTAATTACTTTCAAACGWATATATCCCAGGATGAGGCATGTTGTGAAACAAGCCACCTGAAGATCGTTACATTTATGAAACAAACCTAATTACTATTACATATTGAAACCAAGTTCAGACAATTTAGCTACAATCTGATATTCCTAATTGTATGGTTTTTAATAAGCCCAGCTTGTCTGAGAACAGAAAATGTTTGCGAAGTCCTTGGCAAATGTGAAGGAAGACCAGAGTGTTGTACAATACTTATTGTAACTGTTTCATGATTGGATTAAAAAGTTGTAGCTATTATGGAATGACAAACAAGGTAGGGGTAAAATTATGGCCAAAAATTTGATGGTTTTAAATTGTATRTCATTGTTTTCAGCAGTAGGCTATACAGTTTAGGAAATTGTATTCATTGAYCTTCCTCTTAAGAAAGAGAACATATAACAAGARTGGTGGAAAAGCATTCAAGAGGTWCACACTCTTGATTGTTTTCATTTTGCCGTCTTTAAGAAAATGTCCGAGTATAGTTACAAACATTTACTTCTCATTCCTGGAAATTTAGGCAAATAAATATAAAATAYTAAGAGAAGTTCAGAAATCTAATTTGCCATTTGCAGTGGTAGTGCRAAAGATTTTGTKKGGTTTCTTTTAGTCTGATCTGTGTYTGTAGACTTTGTTTGGATACTTCACTTTTTATGTAGTGACAATATAAGAATGGTAATTTTATGATTATAGTTATCAGTGTCCCACATGACAGTAATCCTGTTTTTCTAATTATGGCRGAGCACTGTAGAAAATGACATGCTATTTTTCCTGAAAAAATAATTTYGGGTATATCACAGAGAATTTTTTTAAAAGTACATGTATATTTCTACCATATTGGACGTCTTYCTTCTCTTCCTTCATTGAAATAACCTTATGTACTGTTTTCCTTTTGAGTACGGTCTTATGGTTACAACTTGAACTGTTCAGTCTGATTTGGCAGGTCTGAAGAGTTCAACTCATAACTGTGGAAGATGTAATACCATTTATCTTGGAATAGAGACAGCATTTAAATACAAATATCCTTTGCAAGAGCTGAGACAACAGCACACACATTTCAACATAGGGCAAAAGCCATTATTTCTAGAATATAACAAGAACAGGGCATACAATACTTGACATCCCAGATCCTCATGTATTTCCTTTTTCCACTTGTCARGTAGTCAGTGAGAACCAATTAAGGCCAGTATTTCTTCAGGGTAAAAAGATAATTCTCTGCTCAATTACTCAAAAGTGATATAGCTCTCCATTTTCACTTGTCTTTCCACTCTTCCTGTTTTATATTTCAAGTTCCCTGATAACTAAGTCTCCTCTTTACCTGTTTTTTTTTTAAGCAGGGAAAAGTACCAAAATTTAATCTTAATTAACTTTTTTCTCTTAGCAGACAATTCAGTGCAAGTCTGAAGTTTATTTTTTTTATAACAACATTATTCATCTTTTTTCTTTTCTATACCCAATCTTATTACTTTATTTCCCAGTTATTTTACCAATTTTTCTGCAATTTATTATAATATTTACACATAGCAAATAGCAGCTTAAAATGTTACGGTGAGGACACAGTTGTAAAACAAGATAAGATGACCATGAATCTTTATRTAAAAGAGCTGTCCCTTAGAGTGATTATACATCTTGTGTTTTAAGGAAAAAGTCTTACTTAATTCATTYGTCACAGTAAGGGAAAACTTCAATCAATCAAACCTTCACATGGAAGCACTAAGGTTGTAACTGATGATTAAATCCAGCTCCTTTTTTAAATAGTATTCAAAGAAAAGAGGGATTCTTAATAAGAAATGCAGGGTAAAATACTTTTTTTTGTTGTTCCTTGGACAAGACCCAATACAAAATCTTTAGGAAAAAGCATTAAAGTTAAATATTTTGCCAGTTAAAATGTGACATTAGTTTAAACTTCTGTATTTCCTACTTGCAACCTYAAAATAGTGAAAGAGAATGAAAGAAAAAAATTCCAGGAAATTACAATAGAGATGTACTTCTTTCCTGGAAATGTGTGAGCACTGAAGGCAGAATGCATCTTTGTTTTTCATTAACTATAGGTTCATTTGTCATGGACAAGAATTTTTCTATGAAGGCTGTAAAACCTTCATATTCTGGCTCTCAGGAAAGCTCATTCCAGTCTCACTAAGTTATAAATAGAGGAGGACTCAGTTCTCACAGAGATTAGCTGCTTGTGGTTGAGTTCTTAGCTACTGAAGAGATGAAGGTGAGCTTCAGAGGTGTGTAAGGAACAAAAGACAAGGCTGTTCTTTTGAGCTTAGGCACAGGCCAGCATGACTTTCAAAACAGAACTAGAGAGGAAGACTCCTGCAAAAAAGAACCACTGTGCTGGTATTTCTTTCAGAACCTTTACTAAGATATTTTTTTGATGGATGAAGAACATGAGATGGAGATAAAAATCTGGAAATTACTGAGTGAATTACATTGTTACACACATTCTTCCACATGTGTAATGGCATTTCTTCAAAACAGAATGTTAATAGTCCTTGCTGAAAGCTATGACAAACTTATGTTCTGATCTCAAGAAATGGTAGTATGAATTTCTTTAGAACCTTTAATAYTGGAAGATGTTGAAAATCTTTTAAAATCCTATCAAAAGTTTCTTCAGAAAGAAAGAAAATAGCAAAAAAGATATCTGAATTGTAAGAGAACTGTAGATATAATCATCCCGTATGTTCATATTTTTGTCATATAAAGTTGAAATTTAAAATTTAAAAAATCATAACTCTCACAATAGCCGTCTGTCAGGGTGTAGTTTGCACCCTGAATTCATGTTAATTTGATCAATGTGTAGCCATAATGATCTTGAACATAATAATTATATCACCAAAATCTTTAATTTGTTAAAATTTTATTTTCAGGTCTTTAAAAATAAAAACAGCTTTAGCATTAGCTCCATTTATTATTCTTAGCTCCATTTACTATTCTTGTACTGATTCCCTCATGTTACAGAAACTCTGTCCAAAAAATWATCCGTAAAAATTTGTCACTCTGGTTGGGATCTTCCTCTGACCAAAGATCCCTTGTAGAAGTATCAAACTGAAAGGCATAGTTTATGCTGAACATTTATGCAAAGTGACTTGCCCTAAAACTGGCAACTGTTATCACTTCAGCTCCTTTTTAACAAGTAATTTGAAATAAAGACAGTGAGTAATTATGAAACCAAAGCGGAACAAACACAGGGAGATAAGAACTGTAAGGATACTATGAATTTTAATAAACCATAACAGAATCATTTGGATATATAAAACTACCTAATACAAGTTACCATCATGAAACAAACTAGTAGTTCATAATATATCAGTTTTTTGAGAAAAGAGAGATGGCAAATTATRTATTCTTTTTATATGATTATCACAACATTCTTTGTTAAATTCCATTGTCGTGAAAACATAGACTTTTTATTTGTTCTTATCAAAATCTGATGTGAATTTTAACAAATTCAAGTCCTGTAGCCTAATAAACTTCTGGATCTTTGTGCTCTCATTTAACAAAATTTCTTGCCATAAAACCTTATGGGTAAAAGAATATTCWTATTTGAAATGAAAGAAAACTTGAATATAGAGATTTAAAGTACTCATTTTGATGTCTCACAGTGAGCTCRGCAAATAAAATCTGTTAGTCTGTTTATAACTTTTCTATGGCTAAAGTGAGATTCTTTATTTGTATTAAGATGAAAAGAATTTGGACCATGAATTTGCAGAGTTACTGTTAAATTCTCATTTTCATAATTTCAGGTTTTTGCTGTTAAAAGATCTCTTAGAGCATGCAAGTAAGGTAGAAAACTGCATAAAGTATTCAGTTATAGAATCATATTATAATTTAGGTTGGAAGGGACTTGMAGAGGTCATCAAGTCCAAACTCCAGCACACAGCAGGTTGAACTAGGTCAGATTGTTTGAGGACCTTTCTGATCAAGCCTTTGACACCTCAGAGATTGCACAATCTTTTAAATTATTTGCTGTGGTGTTTTACCACCCTCACAGTGATTTTCTTTTCCYCCTTAATCATGATTTCCCAAGTTCTGACTTGTGTCCATTGTCCTTCATCCTATCACTATGTAGTCTCATGAAGAAGAGTTAAGCTCCATTTCTTTAAATACTCACACTAGAGAATTGAAGAAAATAATGAAACATCTCTTTAATTTTTCCTATTAAGGTTTAGGAAACCCAGGCTTCTCATCTTCTCCTCATGATAAGCCTGCAGTTCCCAAAATCTTCCTTCTTTCTTTTTCTGAAGTTAAGCATGATATTTGAGATGCTTCTGTGATCAGATAACTAATCACCAAGAACTTTCAGAGATGTCTGAGGCCTCATAGCATCATCAGCCACCTTCTGTAGCACCCCTTGTTTAGTGTCTCTGGACTTAATCACATTCAGTTATAAGTGTTCCCTAACCCTATCTTCCTTCACTGTGGGCAATATTTCATTCCCAATAAACACAATTGTATCAAAAAAGGCCTGAGAACAAGTTTTATGGAAAAAAGAAAGACAAAGAAGCCAACAAGCATGTTGTGTTCTTTAACACCTGGTTTCCTGCCTTGTTGAACAGTAGGCCTCAATCTTGATGTAGGTTTCCTTTTTCTGCAAATGTCYGTACAGAAGTTCTTTCAATTGTCTTTTTTATAGCTTCAGCTTCAGTTAATTTTTGGAATGTTGAGAGTTTTTCCCAGCATCTTATTCCTTTACCTGTTTCCTCAGTTATCTCCGTCTTCTCTTCAGGTCATTTTAAAGTCCTTCTCTCTAGARTTAGCAAGCCTGCTGGCAAAGATGCTCTTTTCCCAATTTTTCAGATGGACTATGTAGTAATTCTCATTCTTGAGAAAAAAGGAAGCCCAATGRCAWCACCTGCACAGCAAGATGTTGAGCKACRWGCRCATGCAGTCTTAYTTGGCTGTCTTCTCCCTCACTGGATGGACTAAGGAAAACATCATCTTGACCCCTACACCCAGAGCTTACCACTTCAACTGCTTTTCCTTCTTGTTCTTTCCTCTGTTTCTACCTATCTGACTTTTTTTTTTTGTTTGACTATGGTTTTTTTTGATAATGGGGGTCAACAGCAGCTCTTTTCACTCATCAAAGCAAATTTATATTATTCACAGATGTTGGGGAAGGTGAATCAGGACAGTCATATAATTATACCTGGCAAAGGGATCCTGAAAATATGAAATCTATAAGCAAGATAGAAATGAGAGCAACTTTTGACATCTAGGAGGCCAGAAGCTGGTGGATGAGTAACTAGAAAACAATAGCTCAGCCGACCACCAAATCCCCTGTGATTCTAAGATAGTGAAGGTATGCTGGAGAAGTGGAAAGGTTGGAGAAGACCCTGCCAATGCAGCAAGAAGTTTTTGGGAGTAGAATTTGGGTTTAATGTATAACAAGTATGTTAATGTAGCAACCCCTATAGGCTGTATGTAAATTCTGTATGATTTTGTGTCTTATACTGATTGGTCACTGTGAATCAGAATATTCAGAATGGAAAATTATATAATGTATTGTAACAAGATTGGAGCTCTCTGCTCTCTCTTCTCTTGCTCTCTATCTCTCTTTATATCTCTCTCTCTCTCTCTGGGGCTCGCTCTAAGCTGAGGCTGGTAGCTTGAGTGAGCCCCCCTTTGCCCACAACCACCACAATAAACTACATGTCCAAAGAGCTAGCTAGACTCCGAGAAGTTCCCGTGTCGTATTCCTACACACAGACTTATAGAGAAGGCTTAATTTGCAAATATAAGCAGATATTTTTTGAGAAATTAATCTCAAATTAGAACTATATATTCAGATATTTAGAACTATGTTTGAAATGTAGGGTTGCAAATATGAAATGAAAGTAAAAAAGAGATAAAACATTTTCAGGAATACGTTTCACCTACAAAAATTATGCTGTGATCTGTCAAAAGTAGACAGCAGTTCTCTGTAAGGATTCAGAAGATTTTTTTTTTTTTGAGGTTTTGAATTTCTTCTTTAATATAGCTTTTTTTCTCTGTCTTATGAGGAAATTAATGTATTTAAAATAATGGAAAATAATTTTTTCTCTGTTTTATTACTCTCAGTTTGGCATGTCTAGAATTGTCAGCATTAACTCTTCAACTTGCCTTAAAATGCTGATCTATTCTGCTTTTCATTATATAGAAAAGAAACCCAAAGCTTTCAYCCAGTGTATATTTTGAATCRTAACAGTGGTTTGTACACTAACAATAACTGACAATATGTTGCAATATATATTCAAAATTTTTATAGATATTTTTATTTCCATAAGTAGAGAAGATAAAATATGGGAATAGGAAAGTGTCTAGATTAAATTAAAATTTAATGAATAGCATTGGTTTAGCTCCAATTATAAGGCTAGGTTCAGCCTGCATAACTTTATGAATAGCCTGAGACAAGAAATTTTTATGAGATTCTCAACCACAGATTTATCTTGGCTTTGAAAGAAAGGGTATGTATTATGTTGAAGGCTCTCTGCACTTGTTTTCACAGGCAGAAGGAAACAAAATCCAGGCTATGTGAATAATTAGGAAAAAAAATAGGCAGCTTTATGATAGTGTTATTTTTTTTACTTTAGTCCCACACAGTCTTTCACATTGATTTCTTACATTCTTATCCTGAAGCAGAAAAGTCCATGCTCAAATATCTCATCAGCATGACAATATGAAAGGGATTCTGTACAAACAAACATAGTAAAAACACAAAAGGAAGGAAGAATCATAGGGTGCCAGCAGCCTGACAGAATGACAGGTAACACATTATTAAAGGAATTAAGGTAAATTGGAAACAATACAGGGACAAAATCTTTTTTTAATGGTACCAAACTTTGACTTACTTGCAAACATGCTTTATTTCTACATTGCTCTATCTACTCTTATATCTTGATAAGGAGTCCTTCTGATAGACCTTTATAAATTGGACCATATGGAGCTGTCATTTTCCTGATCAGAGAAACGTAGAAGGGTTTGAGCTGGAAGGCACATTTAATTAAAGGTAATCTAGACTGCAATAACAGGGACATCTTCAACTAGATCAGGTTGCTCAGAACACTATCCAATCAGACCTTGAATGTTTTTAGACATGAAGTGCCTACCACCTTTTTGGGCAGCCTATTTCTTRGTGGAAATGATCCTAGAAACATGGAAGGAGAGTTGCTATGTTTTCAGACTCTTTTTTAGAAAAATATTAGCTTCTCAACTTGAATTCAACATGTCAAAACTCACAAATAATAAAATCACAGGATAAAGGGAAACATGTGGTACCACTTGTCAGRTAAAATACAGAGGTCCCTTTATTTTTAGTCTCAATAATTGGCCAATATTGGGACACAGTCATCTCATCCTGTTAGTTAGACTGTTCAAATAAAACAAATTAATCCCACTGTCTAAGTGCTAACTTAGGGGTATTGATCATGGAGAATATCTAGACAACTGAGCTATAAATCCATACACTGTAGAAGTGTGAAATTATACAAAATAGATTCAYACTCTGATGCAGAATTTTAAAGTGTTTTCAAAAGAGAAATCAAACTTCAGAGTAAGAGATCATCAGCATCTTATCTTGTAATGCCATCTACCCATGAAATKAATCTTATTAATGAAATAAAAACACTTTAAAATAAATTTGACACTGTGTTTATTACCCCCAAATGAATGTTTGCAAGTGACTCAGAGCATAGATGTTACATATAGTCAGTAGTATGCCAATATATGATGTRAATATTCTTTTCTCACTAATTCTCTTCTACTATTTTTGTAAACTTTAGGGAAATAATTTTTAGATAAAATGGCATTTTTCCTGCCAATTCAGAAGGATAGCCAGCAACATAATTAGCTGATTAATGATTGTTTTCTTTGTGAAAGAAGTCACCTTTGAGATGAATTTGCTCAAACAYGAAAAGCTGTATATTTGACATACACTTTTGTTCCCTGCTGGTGGAGTGCCAAGGAATCTATTTTGGTCTTGTTTCACTAGCCTACTTTAATCACTATAAAAATCAYTCAAAGGATCAACCAATGCCTAGTTGACATAGGGCAAATGTCTTGAAACTTATATACAAAATTCCAGCKGAAACACTACAAATAATAGGGTTTTATCTTCCTAGTATTGCTGTAATATTTATGATTATCAGGCTTTCAAGTAAATCAGATAAAGCTTTTTTCTTTTTCAATATCAAACTACTAGATAAAAAAAGCTTTTTTGCTCTTATTGGAAATTATACCTCTTGAAATACTCACCATAAAGTGTTTCCTCACAGTTATGGGAGGTAGATCTTAATTAACCTTTCCAGTGCCCTTGCACTGTAGTTAATTAAACCTGTACAAACCACACTAGCTTAGTTCTGAATTGCAAACTTACATTGCTCAAAATGGTGAGTATAATCGCCTTTTGGAGCTTTCAACTGACCTTGCAATTTAGCATTATAAAGCTTTTATTAGTAATAGACACTTTTAAAGAAAGAAGACCTTCATATTACATTTTTCTTGGTGTATTTGGGCAGACATTATTTCTAGAGCAAGTTGATGGCAGTTACTGCTCCTATACTTTGACAGGTACCTTGAAAAATTATGTATAAAACATGTATACACGTTCCTGCACATAAACACAGATGTAAGAATAATCTTTAGATGTTTTCCTAGATGGGAATAAAATACTACTGATCACTTATACTATTACAATTAGAGATAAAATGGAACATTTAAATCTTTATACTGAATAGCAAAGCATACTGTATTTGAGACCACGTGAACAGGAGCATGTCTAAGAGCCAGTGAGATTTCAAGACCAAGACAGCAGATGCATCTGAAGTTCAAGAACTACATCATGCTGATTTGAAGCCAACTCCTCATATTTTCTTTCCCAACATGGTGTAAACATGGCAGCCCCAGGGAAYWTGGGAGTCACTCACTTAGCCTTTATATGTACATAAATACTCATGTTMCTCTACTTGCTCTCCCCTTGCTCTGTTCATTGACCACTGCAAAAACCCTTTTCGTTGTAAATAAAAGTAGAATTATTAGGAGGAGATTTATGTATGCAAGCACAGTGTTCACAMCTTAATAGCTCTTCTTCATCAAAAAAATATCAACAAGCTACATGAAAAGACAAGAACAGAAAAGCTGTACAATACCTGCATTCTTATTTATTTTATTTAATTTAAACATTTGAAAGGTACTAATTRTATTAGTGTACAATTGAACAAAGATGTACAGTAATTTCCTTAGTTTTTAATCTTCTCATGACTATCTTCCTGCTCCAAATCTTAAAGCAAAATATCTCACAAACAATATTAATTTTTCATTACATTAATCTCCAACAGTTTCTCTTTGTTCATGATGCTGATCTGTCTTGTTTCCCCAAATGAAAAAAATTTRGACTTTAGTTAYAMTCTAAGTAAATTTTTAGTGTATCARTGTATATTCCATATTTCGTTTAACAAGGAGAATGTATAAAATGACCAGAGTTGAATTTACTGAAGATTGATTACAATAATGCAGAATTATACATAGATACAGTTAGGACATGATTATGTTAGGTTTTATTTCCATGTCAAATTCCAGGTCAAGRTGCTTTCAGTTAAAGTATTAACAGGATCAAACTAAACTGGTAACATACATATTTTTAAAATTTGTATTTAATTTTAATCCATTTTGAAGGTCCTGATATTAGGTAATCTTATTTCACTTGTTGTCAATCAAATACACACCCTCCTACACAAAAAAAAACCCCAAAAAACAAGCAAACGTGAAAACCCTAAACAAAACACCAAAATGCCCCCAACCCACCTCTTCTATCCAGCGCCTCATGAGTCTTTGAGTGCACAAGGACTTGTGAATTTGTTCATATCTTAGTCAGGAGCAGTAAAAAATTCTCTCCTCRACAATATTYTGTAGAYTGATCATAACAGTAATTTTATTAAGAGATAAAGTATCCTACACTGGTGGAAGCTGAATAAAAGCTATGTATTTTATGAATATATATCATCCAGAATAAAAGCTTGGAGGGTAACAGATCAGTGACTACAGATATGGAGGGTAGCAGATCTAGTCTAGAGTGGRATGGATTATTTACAATCCACAATATAAGATTTTTAAATATAAATATTTAAATATATTTTCAGCCTTTCTGAGAAGAAGAACTCAATTTCATGAGATCTCATAGGTAAATCCAGGCCTGTTCCTTGCACAGTGCAATAGGYTTAGACTAAGTTTACCTCAAAATCTGCAAACTGTAGTGTTCACACAATCCATGCTGGGGTTTGGATATATAAATACCAATATATTGGTATTTATTAATATTTTATTTATATTTATTAATAATTTATTTTGGATATATTAAATACCTTAATTAATGAACAAAGATTTTCTTAATCAGCAGTACAAAAAWGTAGGTTTGATATTTTTTATTCAGACTTTCGTAGAAAAATGTTCTATAAAAGATCGAGGRAGATGGAAGCATTTTTTTTATCTCCTGTACATCTGCATGGAATGATAGGGTAGTAACAGACCTAAAGTGCTTCATTGGATTCTGATCCAGTAGAATGAGATCCTACACCCATAAATATCTGTCATATAGACCAAAGTTTTCCTGTGTCTCTCTTTCATTTCTCTGCTACTGGACTGTAAAATARTTGTGTAGTCTCCCAGGCTACATTTTCTTTTACCTTCTCAACATTCTGCAGTGACCCGGAGAGACTGGATCCTGAGCTCGCCCATGTTGGTCGCCAGGAAATACACTGAGTTTGCAATCATGGAAGGCAGGACAAAGAACAAAGGAATGGAGAAGAGAGCCTTCAACTTRATAAAAGTGCTTAGTTTTATTAAAGGTTAATTCTAAGGTCAAATCTTGAAATTTTTATGCCAAGAACTTTCAGTAACTTTGGTATCAAGAAGATTTATTGGTCTGCTGACAAAATATAGAATGACTATTAACAAGCTATATTGAGAAAGAAATGTAGACAAGTTGCATGGRGAGAAAAGCCCTCCTTTTGAAAACATCCTCAAATTTAGTGATCACAGGACCTAATCTGATCTGTTCAGCAGGAAATKACTTATTTTCACACAATTTCTCAATGAGAAAGACAGTATTATCCACATTTTCTTGCTTGCTCTGAGCAGAAGGAGTGTRCATCTGTCTTCTTTCACCTCCAGCTCATAAAAAGGATGGGATGGACAGYTTCTATATTTGTTATGCATTAATTTACTTTAATAGAACAAGAGTTCAGGTGACCTCATTTCTCCTTTGATTAACTTATCAGCTTGGCATTTTTTCTTATCACATTTTTAATCTATGTGGTTTGTTCATTTGTGACTATAAATAAGATTATCTTTAAAAAATGCTTCTTAACTTTCAGCAAGGCCATTAAGTACCCACTTCACACACTGAGAAACTCAATAAAAATTTGCATTGYAATGTTTAGGACATTGAGCTGCTAATAAAAYAATTGAAAAAATATCAGGAATATAATTTCTTTACATACATATATTCTATTATCCCATTTCCCTCATAGGTCAGTGAGTGAACTATATTTTTTTATTTTCTGCTTTTTATATTCCTTTTATATATTTTTTTAAATTAGGGTCYMATTAATWTTAACATTAATTTCAACAGACGATTTGGGATACAAACATCATAATGTCACCCTAGGACATAGAGTTATCTAAATAATTTCATTAAAATATTGATTTGGCTATTTGAATTCTCAAACACATCAGTACTTTTAGATAAATGAGTTATTTTAAAATCTTAGTGAAAAGAGGCAGTCATATGGCTCCCAGTTTCAAAATCCATATTTGGCAAGTTAAACACTGGGGCTTTTGGGGATAACCTTTTTGGYTTCTGTTTTGGTCAATGGCAGTCTTCTAATACACACACCCTGATGCTAATAGGGAACTTTCCAAACATTTCACTTTAGTTTCTCCCCTTAAGACATTTATAAATAGCAAATATTACATATTGAAAACAGTACTTTATTATAATCAATGAAATCTTGGTAGAGGAACAAAAAACTGTTTGATAGTGTATAAAGATAAAAAAAACCCCAAGAAACCCCYGAGAAAAATCAGGAGTTGCATCTTGAAAATGTAGTAAAGAGAAGTATTTTCTAGTTTTCACATGTGAAAAGAATGTAGTGTCACACTAAGGTCTATCATAGGATTCTGTTTTCCACCTGTCAATACTAAATATCATTACATGCAAGAATATACCAGGCATAAGATAATGATATTTTTTGTACATGTGTGATAATTTTTAATTCTTTACTGTGTGATTGCAYGGGATGTTTTTGATACAGCATAAAAGATGAAGCAGTAGTTGTCAAAAGTTTAAATTGTACAAGTCTGCAACACCTCAAATGCCTTTTGTAAGACACACTAGATATACTCTTTCCTTGAGGCTTAAACAAATGTTAGATTTTGTTGTGTGCTGGCCAGAATGTTTTATCGACCTGTTAGAAAAGACACTGATGAGATCACACAAGTTATGAAGCATCATGAAGCATTGTGTGGAGCCCTTGAACATTAGTGACACTAAAAGAGCATACATAAATAAATAAAATCAGACAGAAAATAAAACAAATCTGGCAAGAGGAAATAGCATTGTTCCAACAATCAACCATCACAACAAAGCAAGACAAGACTTGGAAACAAATCAAAACTGACATAGGAAAAATGAGAAACACAAACACATGGAATGAAACATTCATGAGTTTGTTTGAAAACACTAGGGAACCCTGTGAAGTTTATAATTCACTTCAGTGAGGGTAGAATTAAAATTAGAGACAGGCTTTTAGATGTACTAAGACATTTCATTTGCTAACTGCCAGAACTTAAGCACTATACTAATATTAAATGCAACTGCCCTCCTTTCCTGTCTGAGCTGCCTTTAGCAACTTAGAGGCAACATCYTCCAGCAGCTAAATTTTAAAATTATCTCTTGTACTAAAGGTATMATATATAAATAAATTCCTCCAGATATGCATTATAGTTTTTTAAAAGCTGTCTATGAATATGAAATATAACATACAGGATTTCCAAGAATGGCAAAAAATCTARCTATGAAAAGCATAAAGTTTTATATGCATACAGATTCCAATATATGGCATTTTCAGACAAAGATATGGAGGGGAAGTCAGACTAATGCCTTAAGCTACGCTTAAGATCATCCATCACTGCACCAAGCCTTTGTTGAGGGCAATGTTCTGCTGYAGTCAAAAATCCCTGTCCCTAATACCCACAGAAAACATAGTACAGTTAACTTTGGTCTGAGAAATTGGTATCCCATTGCTGATGGTAAAATTCACTACTGATTACTCTTTGAGCAAGAGAGAAATGACATGAGAAATGGGAGTAAGGTTGGGTGAGTAAGCACTGGCAGTCCCATCMGTACAGTGCTGGTTGTTGGGCTGTGAGATTTTCTGCACATTTCTCTGAGGCACTAGGATTGCCTAATCTGCAGTGGTGTTGATCACCTTCCAGGTCCATGCTCTTACTATTGTTATTTTTATTGGGTAAAAGTGGAAATGGGTTTCCTACGGGTTTTTTTTGTAGCCTAATGGGTAACTCTTTTACATAAATCGCAAACAGTTTTTGGTTCTAAAGAATTGGGGTTACTTGCTAAATGCACCATCTGTAACTTGAGAGCTATAACATTACTTTCCCCTGAGTATTATTTGGATTCTTGTTTGCTGAATTTGAAAGTGCTTCCCTTATAACCCTCTGGCTGACTGCAGTTTTTGACACTAACTAGAAAAAAAAAGAAAAGCTCTTTTCTTTCTGCCAAATTTTTGCTACAGCTGTGAGAGGTATCATCTGTTTAATGATGCTAACTGAACTACAACATTTTAAAAATCATGGTGAAAATCGTACTGTTCAAGCTTGCATGTTCCTACTGCTGAAATATCATCTAACTTTTCAGATAACAGATCTTGCAGTATGTATCAGCTAATCAAAATTGTTAATATATAAAGAKAGAAYTAGAAATGGGAAATAAACAGATGTAATCAGTGCTGGAATTAAAAGAACAGAAACTAGGTGGAAACAAAATGAAAACAAAGTGATAAATATATAATTAAAAAGCTCTCTGAGTATAATTGTATTTGATGAACAGTCAGATTGTTTTTGTAAATATATTTCAATAATAAATATTTAAATAATATTTTCTATATTATATTTATTTATATGTCAAATATGCTAACATAAATATTCAATGCTTTCTTTCCTTTAAACTAGATTTATAATTTTCAGCTATTAAGGAGGAAATTATTCTTTCCTCAGTTCTTCGGCTGCAGTCAGCTTAAGAGAGAAATCAAGAATATCTGCTACAGTTGTCACTGTTAACATTAAGAATCAACTGAGTACAGTTGTAACATATTTCTAAAAGGACTAAACTATAATACAGAACAGATAATACAAAAATCTTTCTATTCTGATCAAGTAATGAGATCTTGAAAAATAAATTTCATGTGATAAATATTTTCTAAATACAATCAATCAAGTATACCCTAGCAACACAGAGGTTTAAAAATCCCTTGTACCTAGTAGTCCCAAAGGTATTTTTTTTTCATATCAAGAAGCATAATTCCAAAAATAGCTTAATTTTTGAATTAATGTTTAACCTACTTWATAAAAGCTGTATCATGACAGGGGTAATACATTCCTTCAAAATAATTCCCTTCAAAATGATTAGATTAGGAATGAAATGTAGTAAATGGATCACATGACTAACAGCAAAAGTTCCTAGAGAATTGCAGTTTTTTTCTGAAACTGTTCCTTTATTTCAAAGATGTTAATAATTATTTTAGTCATATTTTAAAAGCAAACAAAATGTTATAAAAAAATAAAAATATGCACAATATAGTGTAWATGAAAATAATGGGGTTTGTAATATTTGAAAGCCAAACTGTAAGCAATAAATAAAAATATATATAATTTAGTGTATACAGAAGTGTGATATTGCTATCATTACCCAGAGCAAGAGTAACAAATCAAACAGCTTCCATCCTTAGTCAGAAACTGAGCTACATGTTTCACCAATGAAAAATTATGTTGAATGTATTAGAAAATTGAATGTGCTCTGTGATATTCCTTRTTCTTTGATTGTACTTCATTGTGCAGTTCTAATGAAATCTAATTATGGCAATAATTAAATTGCTGGTCAACTGTTAGGTGACAGCAGGTCAGCTAGAAGGAACTGGAAATTTCAAATTCTGCAACTGCACAGTTAAATCAAGCTTATAAGAGAAACAAAGAGGAACTGCCAGAATAATTGGTAAATCAAAGCTTAAAAAATTATTTAAATAATAAATTTATTTACTGGAGTAAATTAGCATATTCTTACATATATAATACTTTGGCCTAGCTTATGTATTTTAAATTTTTTGTATAAGATTAATATCTGTCTTATTTTTTCCCTGGGTATTSTTTTACCCTGGATGCTGTTTGGAAACCTGTGAAATGTGCCTACAGCACAYTGAACCAATTACAGAACTGCCCCAGCTGGTGAGGAGAATTTTGCTGCGCTTCAGAGATGAGACTTAATGTGGGATGCTAATGGCTACAGAGAAACTAACTTGATTTATAATCCCCAATTAAATCTCCCTCTGTAGCAGTTAATTAAGAGCAATATAACTGCAAATTATTCTCATTCTAACTTATATAAATCATATACAGAATAACGAAAACAATAATTATTTTAAAAACTGTACTTGGAATATACTGTTGGATTCTCAAGTGTGAATTTAAAGTGAAAGATGTGATCTTTTCAGAGAAGGGGAAACTTCCAAAGGACTGGTGCAATGGCCACCTTTCCTTTTTGTCTAAGCATGTTCTGCCCTAAACCAGGGCAGCRTCATTCAGGTTGCATTATTCTTGCAATGCATTAAAAARACTACTAAAGTGTAGATTGGGAAAYAYAAGAAGAGGAAMACTAGCATGCTTTGAAATCTCAAYCATGTCAGTAAAGCTGATGTCATAGTAGCTCTGTGTTTTGTTGTACTTATACATAGTACAGTTTTAAGGAAAGAAAGAACTTATTTAAGCTGAATTTCATATTGYCCTGAAAATACTTGAATTTACAGCTGTATAAGAATATAACTGTCAATTATTCTGCGCAATATTCAGTTTCTAGATATGAAATTCTGAAGCACACGTGTTGTTAGGCCCATCAAGTCTATTATAATGTTACGGATTTTATAAAACAAACAAGCAATGAAAAATAAGGTTTTCAGTAAAAAGTCCTGAAGTTTCCCAGCAAACTTGCACAATTTTGGGAGCTTTCAAATAGCCTGAATAACAACAGCTTTTGATCAGGACTGCATTACTATTTTGGGTATTTGTAGTGAATACCGAATATTATTATTGAAGCTTAGCACAAAGCCATTGTCTAAATTCAGACTATTGTCTCCCTTTATACATATACACAAAAGAAAAGTATTCAGTGATGAATTGCACATTTGACATAAATACCTGCCCTTTTAATATCGTCTCTTCCTTATCACTTCAGCTCAGACTATCGCTCTGGTATCTGGGAAACAGGCTAATCTAATGATTTATGTTAAATCCTTGTCCTCAAAGAATGAAACTGTTGATGATAAAAGGAAATRGTAGACAAGTTTCATGATGCATTGACAACTTTTTCCCTATAGCTTTTTATGTATTTTTCTTATTTTTCTTCAAATTGCAGAAAACATCTTTGTAATGAAATATTTCTTTGCCAGCTAATTATCAGTGCAGGTTTATTTGGTCTTCTTTTTTTTATTTTAGTTTTGTATGACTTCACATGAGATATAGTTTTATTCCAATAAATAAAATTATAAAATTAAATACAAAAGTTATAACTAGTTAGAGCAATATACTTGGTAAAAAATTAAGTCAGTTAAAAGAGACTGGATTAAATACAACATATATTTAACAAGATAGATCATGTCCAGTTTAACTATTATTTTCTTAGACAGAATAATTTTTTTTTTTTGCAGTAGTAAAATTTTCTTGATCGAATCTTCCAAGATGTCAATAAAGATCTTGGTACACTGCCACATTACTGGAAAGCTGGGGAAAGTAGAGATTTGTAAAACCAACAAAGGAACTGCTCAAAGGGAAAGATACAGTTGATACTGATGAAAAGGGGACCACAAGTTTGTTTTCTCAAGAAGAGGTTTCTCAACAGTTTTATTTAACTTTTAAATTATTATTAATMTTTAATATTTTCATCAATGATTTTTAGTAAAATAAGGGTTTAAAAATTAATAAAATTGCAGACAAAAAGGAAGCAGTAATACTTTRGATAATTGGAATATTATTAGATATTGTTGAGAAACTAATTTACTGAGATTGYATTTTTATCCTGAAATGTAGGTCACATACTTTTGGCATCAAAGAAGTGTTTCTGATAGAATATGGAGTCTCTTCATTTAAGAAAAAGAAGAATTGAATGTAGCTGTGTGTGTAAATCATCCAGGGGATGCCGATATGTACCAGTATGGCAAGGCTAAGAATACAGCAAAGACATCCTCAGAATGTATTAGGTAAGAAAATTACACTGAATAAAGGTTTAGCCATCTATCTGGCCAGCCTTACTGGTCTGTTCACAGAAGAATAGAAAATTGCTGTCWTCTTAAAAATCACTGAGCACTTATGTGTCTAGAAAATCTGTAAAATTTAAGTTCCCTCTACGAAGAATTGAAATATACTAAGATCTATGTATGTACATAATGTGCAATAAGTTTTATTATTTGCACCAGCTAGCATATTAAATTTAAATCAATGGAAATCTTTGATTAAGAAACRTTTATGGGAAATGCTACCTTCTGAGGCTTTGTGGAAGTTACAGTATCTATATAATATCTAAGACCTTATTTAACTTTACAATCATCTAGTACTAAGGCCACTTGATTTTTTTTAATCAGTTTAATGACTGAATATAACACAATTGATCAATGTATTGGTGCATTTTACATAATTTTTTTCTTCCAACAATTTTTTTTCARATGACCTTTAAAGAAACCCACTTTCCTTTTAGAGACTTTTTCTGCCTTYTATGGTTGAAAAGTCTCATTTAGCATAACTACAATTCTCATGCAAATTAAATTTTTTCTTTGATTAAATGAATAGTAATTACATAGAAGTACAGAAAATACTTCATTATCCTTGTTAATTGGAACATCATAGAAAGTATGCTGTTCAGAAYCACCACCTATTTCTATTCTTCTAGTCTTTGAATTCTGATTTCTTTTTCTCTATAGCTCTTCCTWTTCTTAACTTGTTATAGCAAGCATTTTGATTTTCTTYATTATAGACAATAACAAAAKCTTATAATTTGGTAGACAACAGTGTGATGACATAAAACATTTCTTATCCTAAATAKAGATAAAAGTTGTATATTTTAGCACATTTACCTGTATAAATATATTCTATTTCTYTGCCTCTAAATAACACCTTCCCTTGTGACACTGGAAGATTCTTCTGTACCCAAGGCATTGCAATTGTTGTCCTCTATCTTCTTTATGGTGTGAAAATCTTCAGAATTCAGTTAATATGTCAGGTTTCACCCATTAAAATTTACCATGTAGAGTAATTGCTTTTGTAGCTAAGTACCAGCTTCCTTCCTGAGGCATCCCTTAAAATTTTCTTCTTAGTCTGCAACTTCCCAGATTATTTTACTCTGTAATGTGACTAGCATTACCTGGAGGTAAAAAATCAGCAATTYTCGATCTGTGCTGAAATGTGTAATTTTGATATTGTTTACTTTTTACTGTTTGTATTCATACGTGAGTAAGTAAGATTTGATTGTAAATAATATATATTTATAAAAGGCAGGAGATAATAAAATCTGTCCTCTATTGTTTGTACATGAAATTATAGAAGTTRTCATTTCAGACTGCTTATTTTTTCATTTTGTCACAGCTGAAATGCAGTTTAATATGGAGGCTGAAGCTTTTTTTTTTGGTTTTTTTTCAGTCCTTTGGGTGGCCGGTAATGTTTCAGAGATGAAACTCTCTACAAAACCATGTTTAGCTGCATTATTTGATTTTTAATGATTTCTTAGTTTGTTTCTTTTTTTTTAAATTATTGTTTCAATAGAAAACAGAACTGTGTTTTTGCAAGAAAAACAAATGCTTGTTTAGCGTCAGATCTGGTGCACACTCCCTGCCTCCTTGGAGCTGCCTGCACTGCATGCCGTGGAAGGATGCAGCTCAGTGGTGCAATCTTGGCTCAGACCACTTTCTGAGAAAGAAATTGCTGAAAACTCACTGGGATGGTCCTTCTTCATGTTGTTTCATTTTGCTTTTGTCTTTGTCCCTCATCCCAGAGCTATGTCACAGCCTCGCCCTTGCCCAGCCACACCTCTGTTGATCCCAGCCTGGGTTCCCACTTTCTAACTTGACTTCTGAGGTGAGCAGCCATAAAGTTGTTCTAGTTAGAACAGTTACTGAGGATAAGAAAAACACTGCTGACGAATACTGAAAGCTTTCTCAGGSTGGTGGATTCCCTTGGGGATTCCCCTGCCCTGCCAGAAGGGCTGGCCATCCCTGACCCTTTCCTTATAGAACTKGCTGCTTCTAAACCACTTACTTTGCTTATATTTGGTTAGGAACGATTCTCATGCTAAATTAATATTACAGTGGGGACGATTAAATATTGTAGTTGAAGAATTTAAATAATAATAAKAATTCTTTCATTAAATTGCTTTCCAAAATCAACAACTATTAAGTGAAGCRTTGAGACAAATAGCATTGAGTCAGCTGCAGCTAATAGTGGTTGATTTCCAGGAAAGATACAAGATGCTYCTTTCAATTTATTAGCTCAAGCTATTGGGTCTTTTCTCACATTTTGTTTCTTTGCTTTTCAAATTTAAGTTTCATTGATCATTTCTCATTAGATGAATAACTTTTATTAATCTGAAATTGAAATGGTGGATAATAACTTGTCCTCTATGAGTTCAGTGTAAACAATCTGATCTGTGCTTTTGTCAACTTAATTGCTAGGCTAAAGGTTTCTGCTAGATGGCAGGTTTAATTGTGGATGTCCTGCCAGMTCTCTTTTTTCAGCACACTGCCTGTATTTTTCAGCTCTGCAAAGTGAAAGAGTTGGGKTTTTTTTTAAATTAGATTATGCCGGAAAAAAAATGACAACTTCCTACTGTCTGTTGCTGACTTCCTCCCTGATCCACCAAAACAAAATAATTTCCTTCTAAAACCTGATGTAACCAACTGGATTTGGATTATTAGAAAATGCACTATAGGAGTTAAACAATAGAAGGGCAAAATATCCAATGGGCTAAAGAGAAAGTTTTTACTTTCTTTCTACTGCCAGTTCTCATCTCAGAAGTGATAGCTACAGATGTTGTTAAAACTTTTCTTTTTGTAAAATGTGACTCCGATCCAAACACAAAAATTTTGTAATACTGCCACAGGGGAATACCTGCCTAAGGTAAGACCAAGTCTCAATGTGTCATATATTTACTTTAGAGACTGGTTAATATAACTGAGATGTAAAAATTATAACACTATTTCATTTTTGTAAGTATTCTAGTGTCAAGATGAGTATTTGTTGACTGGCTCAGGTTTCACTTCCTCTGTATTGGTGGCTGATGTTACAAATCACTTGGCGCTGCTATGCTTCCCAGCAATGGAAATTACTGCCAGCAGAAATCACAGTTATATTTKCCATATATTCTTTATTCTTTCACGTCAAAATGAGAAACTTTTCCCCATGACCACTTTCATATCACTTTCATTAAGAGAAAACTTACATTTGTTCTAATGTTCTTTTAAAATAATTTGTCTGGAATTGCAGCTTATGAACCAATCTCCAAATTCCAGTAAGTGTATGAGATGAATAGGTCTTTTTGAGGCCAAACCCATTTATCACATCACTGGTTTAATACAAAATCCTTTAGTCTTCTGGCTGATCACTTAGTCTGCAAGAGGAAGTGCTGATGGAAGCAGCCTCTGGTATCAGAAAGAGAAGCTGAAATGTGGTCATGAAGCAAAGACATTTATATCACTATGCATGTCAGATATGTGGGGGGGTGGAGGGGGGAAGGTGCCATAATGTGTTTCCATAAATAGTGTGGAGAGTGGAATAATAGACACTACACTCCAATGCCCYGCTGACAGAAATTATATGGGAAGCTGGGACAGACGGTAACTTTTATATAAGATAGATTAACCAAGGGAGATAAGAATGAATTTTCATAAACTTAATGTTTCTCTCAAGRCATGAAGGAGAACTGGAAAATAACCAGCCTGTAAAAAGGAGAAATAGAAGTCATGAAGAGGTAATGAATGAAAGAGAATGTCACGTTTGTTTTGACAAACAGAAAAAAAAATTATTTAAATATTCAAGTCAGAGAAAGAATTTTTAAAAATGTTCTCTGAGTCTTAAACTGAATAAATTTCACCCAGATTACATAAATAATGCTATATCATGCCAAACTTACAGGTTTTATGTATTTAAGATGGCAAAGTAAATCAGCATCTCCTCTGCATCTCATAAGATCATTGAACAGYTCCTCCTCAAAGACATGTCTAAACATGGGAGGCAGGGAGGTTRCCTGTAACAAAGTGGAGAAACTAACAGGATAATGACTCCATGTCTTTTTGTGTTGCTTAATTGTACAGACTCATGTCAGGAACCCCACACACCAAAAGCATGGGTAAGCTTTTAGGTTGTGACAAGTTGAAATTAATGTGGTTTTTTTTTATTTCATCAAAACTGGTTGAATAAAAAGAGATGTGATTACATCCCTTGCTGAAAATATATGAAATTTGACCAACCACTAACTATTTCTATTTCCATAGGAGTACTAAGGAGAATAGGATAAACTAGAGGAATTTTCCATTATATTGTCTTCGAAGAATGTTTTTTCCTTTAATTCCTACACATATTTTAGTTACAGAAAAGACTAAACCAAATTTTCAATACTATACTTGTAAGTATAATATAGTATAATGTATAATACATAGTATATATAGATATATATAGCACATAGTATATAATGTATAGTATATACAGTATAGTAYAATATAGTATAATGCTGGGACTGGGCTTGCAGAGTAAATTCTAATTTTCAATAAATAAAACCATAGGAATTAAGACTTTATAAAACACACCCCAAAAAGCTATCTCTTGGACCAAGATYTATGTCATTTTAATGTATTTTAGCAACTTGTAAAATTATTGTCTTGAAAAGATTTCTAAAACCAAGAAAGGCATAATTAAAACATATTTGAATGACAAATAAAATATCATACTCAGTAATTTCCACTGAATGTAGAAGCTTTCTGTTACTCCAGCAAATCGAGAGTTATATTTATCCAGGGGATAGGTTTGAAGCCATATCCTACATTTCCTAAGCCTTCTATATAGTTGTCTTGTCACCCTAGGACAATAGTTGGGCTATATTGCCTCATATAGAAATAGCTTTTAGAGACTATAGATAAAGCAAACAAATGGAAACACAATTTTTTATTATTAATTATGCTTTTATTATAATTAGTGATAAATATTAATAAATAACATAGGGAAGAGGAACACATTTGTCTGGTGGGATGTCCATTACTGTTTTTAGACAGTATTGGCAGTATTGTATTGCTCATTGTGAACTGTTTCATCTCAAGCAATAGTGCTGTGCGTTCTCCTAAATGGATACACAGTGGCAATATTCAATATAGAGTATCTCTCTTTGTATTTTGRTCTTCATACATTCCAAACCTCTGAAAAATATTGCTCTGAAGTATGACAAAAATTATGCTTTATTATCAGTAATGCCTAAAGCAAGCTTTAAAGCCTAAATATTTTAGTCTAAATTTTAATTCTGTCATTAAATTGACAGAACAGTCATGAGATTTAAAAAATATTGATGAATATTGTGGTTTCATACCTCTATTTTTTAACCAGTATGTCATGTTTTTATACATTTATACATGCATTCTCATACAAAGCTGAAGTTTACTTAAAAATGAATGATGGCCTAGTTAAAATCACAAGGTTTTAAAAGCACTGGCTTAAAAAAAATCTTGTAATTTCTGTGATATAGATACATTGAAACTCTGAAGGTCTTTCTTTATTTTAAGTCTGAATTTGAAAACCATAGTCTACATTGAGTTCCCGAACAGGCATTAACACCTCCCTACTAATTATCCCTAAGATAAAGCAAGCAAATGCTACATGTAGAGTTCTTATTGTATTCTGCTTAATGATTTCTCTTTTTAGGTCTTTGCCTACCCTGCAAGAATTGGAAGAACAACCACTTCTTTTTTAGAGMAAAATGCTCCTGTTCTCATTAAGTGAATAGATCAAAAACAAACAAAACATGCATGATAGAAARAATGCCATGAAGCATTACTGAGGAAGTGAGGGATAAATTCTTGTASAGTTGGAACAGAAGTGCCTGCAAAATAAAAAGTAAGGGGAGAAAATTTATTTTAGAATGTATTTGAATTCTGCATGATTTAGAAGCTTTGATTTTTAACAGTCCGTCAATTTCCTTATAGTGCTGCATTTGTGATTACTCATTTTTGATCTATAAAAGTATCMTGCTTTACACTGTGGGAGACCARAGTATCCCTCTGGGTCTCCTGGATGGGCAACAACCTGGAYGGYGGGGCTGGTCCTCCTCAGCCTGTGTCAGGGACARTGGTGGCTTTGATCTGAGCCCATGGGRAAGACTGCCAGGGCTGTCTGAGGATTTGAAGGTCACAAAAGTTTGATASGTGTGATTTTTGCTATATCACTGGGTGAGAAAGTAGGGTTTTTAGATTTTGCTATATAGGTAAAATGGGGCCAAGATGGAGGCAGATCAATGTGATAAGAGCACATTTTCCTGTCTTCCTTTTCCCCTTCCTCTTTGCAAAGGGTGATGGATTTTTGGGATTSGGTRAAGGTGCAATTTCACTACATGACATGGATTTTAGTTATTGGAGTTTAGAGAAAAACAATGTTAACGTAGTTTAGAGTTTAAAAACCCAGGTGCTTTYGTGGGCRGGAGAGAATCCATTTCTCCAGYTGCCTGTGAACTTCRCRCTGGACAGAGTSAAYTTAGAGATAAGATTTCTAAAATAAACATCTTCAGACYGCAAYCTGAAYGTTCTCYRATTCCTTCTTCCAAGCACGGGCAGTGAGAAAACARCCTTTTACAYTGCCRGGGTYAATTTCAGAACTGATAACTCTGACATTACACGAGTAATTTTCATCCATTATGACTATTTCCAGAGACAAACAGTAAAATATTCTGCTTCCAGTATTAATAATATTACCTAATTTATTTTAGTGGCACTCTCATGGATTTTCATCTCTGTAAATAAAACTACCATCTCACCCAAAACAGGAAAACTATTCCCTTTTAATTCCAAATGCCTACAGAGTACTRCCATCTCAAAATTATCGGTAATTTCTCTCTTCATAAGTTAATGTTGGCATATTTTCACGTATCATGAATAGTGCTATTCAACAGTGACCAGTTCTGCATTTGTACTTCCTTCTGTTGGCATTTTGTAATGCTTGAGATCTGCTACATGGGTGCCAAGAGATAAAGGTCTTACCTCAGAGTTTCATGGATACAAAAATGTTACTCTGGTATATAAGTATTTGAAAGATTATTTTGCCACAAATTATTTAATTCTATATCTCTTCCCTGGACTAAATTCCTTTTTACAATTCAAAGAATGCAAAGTAATTCCCTAATTCGACTCTTCTGCCCCCAATATCATTTTAAGTAGCCTCAATGTATTGTGCCATTTTTGAAGCYKCTAAGTTATTTTTTCATATAAATTSTCTACTAATCTGTGTAGTGTATATGTCCTTTATATACACATCTCATATATCTTAGTATTGTGMAAATCAGGACTGATTTTTTTACCYAATTGCTTTTTGCTCACAGAAACTACTGTAGCTCTCKCTGCAGACTGAAACMCTTATAAGACATCAGTGTCAAAAATGTAATGAGCTCAGCCAACATTCTACCTTCAAATGTCACAATAATTTACAGACAAATAGATATGCCTGTTTAAGAGGTTCCTTTTTCAATCCCATCATGGGCTTAATGACTTAAGGACAATGGACAATCTTCCGAAATGTCTAAAATTTCATTTATTACAACGTTCTCTCCATTCTCTTAAATTTCTAAAAGGACAATCAAATCAATATAACATAGCATATAAAGCTCTGACACCCGTATCTCAGCTATATCTGAAGTAATCACAATTAACTTTTTATATTGTTTTAAAGACAAACTTTTTAGAATTATCTGATTCATTCAAACACGTACCCTGCAGGGGAAAGGGTTAATTGGCTCCATAAGGGTCTCTGTCTTCCCATTACCTATAAAATAGTCTCATTCTCTCTCTATGAAGTGAGGCCAATGAGTCATTTGTTTACATGATACTCATCCATCAAAACTGCTGGCAAGAAAAAAATGTTGTTACTTGGCTTCRGTCAAACAAATTAGGCAAGAGACCCAGTAATTAATAGTCCTGCCATGGCTTACATCTTTCTTAAAAAAAATAAAGTCTTTGAAATTTCTTCGTGTGAACAGGAATTGTCATGCTACCTTCCTTTTTCCTGCTAACTCATTTGTTATGTTATGCTTAAAAAGATGCATAAAGGCTACAAACAAATTGGGCTTTCTAAGTTATGGGCAAGTATCGGAGGAACTGAACAGGAAGATACTGAACAAAAAGGGGAGAAAGCCTCGCCTGGAGTTTCTTGTGTGGTTCTGTTGCAAAAGGACTTAAGACCCTTGAGATCTGTAATTAGTGACATGRCATAAAGGCTCAGTCCCACAAGTCACTGACTCATCATAACAGCCATTTGCCCAGCTGTTGTCAAGAATCTGACTGTGGAAAGTTACTGRTAAAGAATTTATAACTCATCTGGAAAAAATTTAGCCCCACACCTTTTCATTATATTACTGGAKAAACTCTTATTTCCTTCATGTGAACATAGAATGAGATTTGCTGGCTCAGGCTTCTAGTTTGCTGAACTGATGTAAAATAACAGCTATGTATTATTGACCACCTGTTTGGTTTGTTTGTTGGCTTCTTTTTCTCTCTTCAATTCAGGAAGAAAGATGAAACTCCATATTGTCATCAAAGTAAAGACATATTAGTTATATTAGCATAATATATGCTAATATAGCATGAGCATATTAGCATAAGAGCAGTGGCTGTAACRGGATTGACGTGATCTTATAACAAYACTCTTGAAACACTCCAAGAAATATTTGTCAATTCCAAATTGAGACAGGTGGTGAGAAAAGATAACTGATGTTAGTTAAAAAACAGRAGCAGAAAAATATCCCTGAATGAAAATTAGCTATTTAAGTATATTTCTTTTTACTTATCCTGATTAATGAAAGAGTAGATTATTTCCTATCTGTGTCCTCCCCATATACAGTTTGTTTTATTGGTGTTGAAGGTGTCTTTTCAACTCCCATTCAGCCTGCAATCTACTGTAACCCCTAGGTCTTTTGCAGCAAGACCATTGTTCATTCAGTTAATTTTCTTTTTTTTTCCTGTACCATGCACATAGCCCTTGTTTTCTTGATCCTTATGATAACATAACATCTCCCAAAATATATGTCTACTCCAAAATCTCACTCATMTGTCTTTGCCCTTAGCTATGTGTTTTTAGTCTTTCCACCATATTATCATATTTCGTCTTCATTAAAAAATTATGACCATAATTATAGTAATTATAAAATGTATATTTATAGAAATGGACARTAATACTAATTATTCTGATCAATTCTCTGTCTTTGCCGCTGGTATCATACTGAGGACTTTTCCTAGTCATAATGAATTTTGTTTTGGTGGACCAAGTAACTTTAATCCCAAAGTTAATGTCAGTTCTATCTGTATTGCCCATTGTTGCTTCATGTATGAGAGAATTGCCACCAGGTGAAATATTTCATTCTCATCTTTCTTTCCTGATGAACTACTTCTTACATGGATTATCTCCATTCCAATAAAGGAGAAGATTTTTCTAATGTCCCTACATAATTTCTTTTAAATTTCTCCCTTGAGCTAAAATCCAAATTATCTAAAAAGTTTCATATTTTTGTGGTTTTTTTTCACTTATAAGATTAAAACAGGTTTCAGTTTTTAGTAGTTTGAATAGTAACAGAAATACTCYTCAGTTGTCTCTAAAGTCAATGTAGATGACATAATGGCTAATTAGTAGACACTGTTTCATGYAGGTAGTCCACTTTTTTTCAGCTAAACATAAGATGCACCTCATAATACTACCTGAACAATACTATCAGTTAACTTTCAACTAGCAACGAGCTGTACAGGTGTGAGAGTCTGCAGCTGACGTTTTTTTCTCTATTTTCCAGTGTAGACATAGGCACTGAAACCAGCTTGTCTCAGTAACAGACCAGTGTAAAAAGGTCATATATCAGAAGTCTGCAGAACTGCTGTTGTACCTGACCCTACTGAACACTAGCTGCTAAATGCTTCCAATGGCYTGTAACAACCTAAATGTCTGAAGTACAAATGAGTCAAACCACAAGCCAGTATTCTCCGCAAAACAGATGACTCAGAAAGGAGGCCTGAAGTTTGCCAAAGCAGAATGTTTTTGATCTGACATGAGATCCTTGGGAGTGAGCTATGCCTCACAGAAGAGAAGACAGAAAACCTGTCCAGGATATGAAAATTCCATCTTGATTTTACAACTAAGCTGAATGTGAGGACATAGTGAATAAATGCTTTAAAGATCCTTTGCAGCAGACTGCAGTCCAGAACTATAAATGTCAATGACCTTTGCTTGCTAAGTACCCATATCAGCTATGGCTTTAGCCTGTAGTATGTTGATTCTTTAACCTGTTACCAGAAAAAAGRGACTTCTTCGCTCTAATGTAATGTTTTTCTCATGAAAGTGTTTTCATTCATGGTGCCACAAACATTTCCTAGTATAAATTGTAACTGTGAGGCTGCTCTCTGAGAGGTGACAATAGTTGCAAGCCCACTGTTAAAACACATTTGTCATTTGTCAGTGGTTAACATTGGATTTACCAACACAAGTCAAGGATGTATCTTCTAAAGTGTTTGTTTTTTTTTTTTAATATATATCTTTCTGATCATTCAGACTTGTTAAGAAGCTATATTTGAGCAGCAATAATGGTAGATATTTTAGCTAAACTTTTGCAAACCATTCTCTTAGAAGAAGAGTTTATTGTACTTATAATTAAGTTTGGAGGGGAAAAATTGTGGGGACCCATGCTTAAAGTTACCATGGCTTTACAGATCAGCTTGATCATAGTTGTAACTGTGCTTTAAGTAAGTTGTTATTAACTCTCTGAGGAGATTGGTTAAGGAGAGGAAAAAAGTAGTAAACCAGTAAACTGTATTCCTCAGAGAAAAACTAAACCCTTCAAGTAGATGATAAAGGCATTAAAAAGACTGTAGGTGTGTTAGAAGCAGCARGTGGGAATAGATGAGGTTACCAAGTACATGTTTTTGTGAAGAAACTATTTTTTTATACACTGAGTGGAGATGATCTATGGACATCTCATTGTAAATACACACATTTCTTCAGCATCCTGTGGTCATTTATAAACAGTGAAAGTTTCAGGCACTCATTCTGTACAGTTTCACAGTAAGTAGAAAAAAAATCCAGCTCAGATAACTCACATCATGAGTGTGAAATATGATCTACATTGTAGACACTCTAAAAGCTTCAYTGGCAAAAGTTAAACTTGCTGGAAAACAATTTTTAAAGACCCGTGTTTTCAWAGTTGAATTATAAGATAGACTTTTTTTTCTACGAGAAAGAGTTCAAAGAAAGCTTGTTGATTTCAAACCATTTTTTGTGTTTTGCTCCATAACATTAAGTTTTCATAGGTTTTTTTCTGCTTTTCATTAGAAAATTAATCTGTAACTAGCAGCTGATTTGGAGCTGTTTTTTAAAGCCTAAAATTTGATTTCACATGGATAGTTTTGGGTTTTTTCTGTGTGTTGTGAGTTAACCCTGCCTACAACCTAGTATAACCTCAATTATATCCTGAAAGACAAATGCACATTGAGCTGCTTCTGAAGCATTTTAAACAGCTTAACTACATCTTAAGGGTTCAGATGCATTAGGAGAGAAATAAAATAAGAGAATTCATAGTGAGTAAGTAATGACTATGCTTTGGTGTAARCCAGTTTTCATGCTGGCCTGGAAATATTATGACTTAAGTACTTTCATGGTGGAAATATGAAAGGYCATGAACTTTGCTATTGTAAATGCAGACAGAGTGTAGAGGCCTTTAAAGTTAGACCTGCCAATGAACAGGGAATTTCAAGGCAGAAGTAATTCCTTTTAAACTCAGGAACCCCAAAACTTTCAAATTTAGGCACYCGAATAATATGGTGGGAGTCTGAGCTATGTCTGCTACAGTTAAATATTACACCAGTAAATGAAACCATATTGACTTAGTCCAGACTATTTWAAAAACCATTTATTAGTGAATCAGTGGC